>OW679201.1:102577659-102923104 GCA_940337035.1 Agriotes lineatus
ATTCGATAGTAGTTCTTTGTGGTACCTATTTACCCATTTTGCATTTTTGTATTATCTAAGTGTAGAAATAGTGACTATTTGTAAGGCTTTATCTGGTTTCCTTTTATTTGTGAGTCATTTTTAATATTTCAAAATCACTCAGGTGGGAGTATGTCGGAAACCACCGTCTGAAGAGTTGGTTGCACAACGTGGCAACAGCGGGTCTGATTTACCAGAACTGTTTAGTTTTAGTTATATGAGAGAGCTCGATGTGTTCAGTTCGTTGGCCACGATAGGTAACGCAAGCTGTTCTGTGCAGTGCATATTGTCTTGTTTGTTGTATGTTATGTACATTCGTTTACTGTATCTACCCGCGTGGAAATTAAATGCATTAAGATAGTGTGTGTGTTTGATTTCGTATTCGAACCGTCTACCATTTTACAACGGTTAGTTGCATCGTGCTGGACACAACAGTGAATTTGGAATACTTAAATTGAACCGTGCAAACATAGTAAGGGGTATGGCTTCGTCAGCTGGAAAAACTACAGTTGGCAATGACATTATTTAAGTCGATTCTACCGATTTTTTCCAACGATTAATATG
The DNA here is from genome assembly GCA_940337035.1 of Agriotes lineatus. NCBI lineage: Eukaryota > Metazoa > Arthropoda > Insecta > Coleoptera > Elateridae > Agriotes > Agriotes lineatus. Next base: position 102,578,242 of record OW679201.1, read on the forward strand.
CACTATCTATTCTCCAGCGGATTTGCTTTCTTGTTTCAAGCATGAACTTGCTTCTGTACCTTTGTGTTTATTCGACAACAATGGTATGACGAGAAAAACGAAAAAATCAACATTTTATGATATCATCAATGTAATTACAGAACGAGATATCAACACGGAGAATTATCATTTTGTTCTCGACGGTGGTTGTCTAATCCAGCGCATGTTGTGGCCAAAAGAAGGTACCTTCGGGGATGTTTATGCTGCTTATACCAACTTCATTTAAAAAGTTACTGTAGTATTCGACGGTTACTCCGAAAATAATCTAAGCACAAAATATATCGAGCATGAAAGGCGATTGCTTCACCGCACGACTCTTTAGAACGTTTTTGATTACAATACCTTATTGGTAGAACAGCAAAGTAAATCCTTAAGCAATATTAAATTGAAAATATTGTAAAAACAGAACAAAACTATTAAACAGAAACATGTTTTTATCTATAATTTGCGGTACTATATCTGTTACATGTATATTTGTGGACGATAAATCCCCTTTCGGGAGTAAAATACGAAATGCGACCTGTCTTCGTTTCAACCCCCTTATCCAATCGCTTATCGCTCGAAATCCATTGAAGAAAACAATAGGCAGTAAATCGCTTTTGTAGAGAATTTTGCAAGGAACATTTTTAGTAAGTATAACATTTTCTGTGTGGCCAATGGTTTCTGAGAAAAACGCTAAAAGCCACCGCAGTGCGTGTTAGGGGTGGTTTTTGGGGGTGAAGCAACCACTTGGGAATTGGGAACTCTTTTTATTTTTGAAAGCTTTTCCACTGGTGCGTATAATCTCCGAACGGCAAAACTTTATAATTTGTTTTTCCTATTCGACCATTATAGGTCTAAAATTAATGGACTATGAACTTCCAATTGAAAATATAATTTGCAATATAGAAAATGGCATTACAGAAATGACACAAACTCAACAAAACTCAATACGTGCTAATATTTGTAACATTTTAACAAATCATAAAAATAATAAACATCATACTTTAACTTTTGCACAATTAAAATATAACAAAGAATTAACAAAAAATATACAAGAAACTAAACATTTCCTTGATAAAAATAAAGAACTAATCATAACTTCAGCAGATAAAACCCAAAAAACAGTAATTATGACAAAAACTGATTATCATAACAAAATGACAAATTTATTAAGTGATGCTAACACATATAAAAAAGAATTAAAGGACCCCACTCAAGCAATTCAAAATAAAAACAACAAACTGGTAAAAAATCTATTAGATAATAATTATATTGACAACGTAACATACAAAAAATTAATATCACATAACGGACTTCCACCAAAGATATATGGATTACCAAAGTTACATAAAGAAAACATACCTTTAAGACCAATAGTTGCTTCGTATATGAGCCCTACTTACAAATTGTCTAAATATCTTTCAAAAATATTAACGAATGTCACCACACTTAATAAATTTAGTATTCAAGATTCTTGGAAATGCAAACAACACATTGATAATACCAAATTAAATAAAAACCATAACCTTTTTTCTTTAGATGTTGTTTCACTGTACACAAACATACCAACTGATCTAGCAATTGACGCAATTAAAAATAATTGGAACAGAATTAAAAAACATACGAATATCCCACTTAATAATTTTATTGAAATAGTTGAGTTTGTCCTAAACACTACATATTTCACATATAATAATACAACATACTCACAAACTTTTGGTTGTGCAATGGGTTCTCCTATTTCATCTACTATTGCTAATCTTGTATTGGAACAAATCGAAACAAAAATCCTTGAACAAAACAACGATTTTTCTCTTTATTTAAGATATGTTGATGATATCATAATGGCATCTGACTCTATTAACAAACAAAATTTCCTTAATCTTTTTAATAACGTACATCCAAGACTTAAATTTACAATAGAAAATGAAAATAAAAATGCGTCTATTAACTTTTTGGATTTAACCTTATACAGACAAGCAAATGGTAATATTTTAACAAATTGGTATCGTAAAGATATAAAAACAAACCGATATTTAAATTTTAATTCAAACACTTCAATTAAATATAAAACAAGCGTAATTAACAACTTAGTAGACAGAGCTATCAAGCTCTCTTCTTCACAATTTCATAAACAAAACTTAGAAATAATAACAAATATACTATGTATAAATGATTATCCTTTAGATTTTATTAAAAAGAAAATTAATATACGTATCAATAGAATAAAAAACATTAACAAATTCAATCAACCAATAGAATTACAACCTAATTGTTTAGGCAATGAATTTAACAATTCATTTATAGCAACACAAGATAAATACATTTCAATCCCATACATTCCCAAGCTTGCTGAAAAAATCAAAAAAGAACTTAACAAATATCATTTCAAAATTGCATATAATAACAACAATACTTTAGGTAAAATGTTTTTTACAAACCTTAAGGATAAAACCCAAATAAACATGCAATCTGAAGTTGTGTATCAGATTGATTGTAGCAATTGTACCTCCACTTATATCGGTCAAACAAAACAGCTACTGAAAAACAGATTAATGCAACACAAATACTCAATAAAAGTTAATAGAGTTTCACCATCTAACCAAAAAACAGCATTAACAGACCATGCCAACGAAAACTATCATAATTTTAATTTTAACAAACCAGCAATCTTACATAGAGAGAACAATCTAAAAAGAGATTATGCTTGGAAATGATTGAAATACAAAAAAGTCCAACAGCAATTAATTATAGAACTGATATTGACAATCTAAGTTCTATTTATCACAATTTATTCAATAAAATATCTAAAATTTCACATTTCTTAAATAATATGTTTTGCTTGGCTAATATCGCCTTATAATAACAATTTTCAAATTTCACTTAATACAACCCTGCAATAATTGAACGAATGCATGTCCAGTTTTAAACCTCTGCGCACTTACTGATAAATTGCAAATATTGTATGTAACCTTGCAGTTTTATCTAATAATTCAGACTTCTTGCTTGCTTCGAAATGAAAGCCAGTAAAATATTAATTAAAATAATTTATAACAGTTATTTATTTAAAATGTAAATTTAATCATTTAACTCCTTACTTTAATAGTATTATAAAAAATATAAAAAAGTCGTAATGATTATAGTTATGTTCTACAAAAATTAATTAAACCGTAAGTACACATTTTTAAGGGAATTTTATTGTAGTTCGCTAACCTATTCTTTAACTTTTCAGAATTGTAATTTTCCATTTAACCATTTCAACATAATGCTCTTATTATCATAAACTGATGAAGCCAATTTAATTGTGCGAAACGTTTTTTTTGCTTATTTATTAAACTATTTACGACTTAATGATTTTTATTTAATATAATATTAATCATGCAAACTTTAACACCAAATTGACTTAACTAATCTCCTATTACAATTTTTTAAAATTCAATTCAAAAAGTCAAAATTTAACTTATTACTTAAAACCCGAATCTGTTTGGAGACAAGATTCACCAACTGCAACCCCCAATAAGGACATCCCAATAGCAATAACTCCAAGGATTTTTCCACCTTTCACCCCTCTGGTTATCAATAATGGACTTCATACAACTACAACAGACAAAGACTCACCAACCATCAACCCCCAATATGGACATCCTAACAGCAACAAACCCCAAGGATCCTTCTACCACTCACCCTGTTGATGGCAAAATGGACGCCACACTACTACAACAGGGATTCTATAAATACATCAAAATAAACCACGGAAACCAGATGGAAGAATTGTTCAGAAACTTCAGCAAAACTAATAACACTTATGTAAGGGTAAGCGAACGCATTTATTTCCTTAAAATGTGTAAAAGAAACCTTTTAATCCCAAAATTTTTACAAATTAATACTTCACATATAGTATTTCAAAACAAAAATCATAAACGACTTTTTATAGAAATTCAAAATAACACAGCTATGAAAACTTTAACTTTACTAATAAAAGATAATTACTGCCTATTAAATCAATTAAAACAGAAACTTATAAAAATGCAAGAGTATTTCAATAATTTTGCAAATAAAAATTTAATTATAAACTTTCTAGCAACAAAAGTTAAGCAGAACATGAATTTAAGAAGTGTATTACATACCAAATCATCCAAAAAAATTAACTCACTTTTAAATAAAAATCAAATGAATATTACTTCCAATATAAACCACCAAATAAATACAAATAACAGAAACTCAAATAACCAAACCAACAATAAAATTTCTAATTTTGAAAACCCAAATGAATTTATTTACAATTTGACTAATATAGTATTACCATTAAATGTTGAAAATATTTTAAAATTAGGACCTAATTTCAATTACTGTAACCCAAAAAACAAACTTCCAATTGAAAATATAATTTGCAATATAGAAAATGGCATTACAGAAATGACACAAACTCAACAAAACTCAATACGTGCTAATATTTGTAACATTTTAACAAATCATAAAAATAATAAACATCATACTTTAACTTTTGCACAATTAAAATATAACAAAGAATTAACAAAAAATATACAAGAAACTAAACATTTCCTTGATAAAAATAAGAACTAATCATAACTTCAGCAGATAAAACCCAAAAAACAGTAATTATGACAAAAACTGATTATCATATCAAAATGACAAATTTATTAAGTGATGCTAACACATATAAAAAAGAATTAAAGGACCCCACTCAAGCAATTCAAAATAAAAACAACAAACTGGTAAAAAATCTATTAGATAATAATTATATTGACAACGTAACATACAAAAAATTAATATCACATAACGGACTTCCACCAAAGATATATGGATTACCAAAGTTACATAAAGAAAACATACCTTTAAGACCAATAGTTGCTTCGTATATGAGCCCTACTTACAAATTGTCTAAATATCTTTCAAAAATATTAACGAATGTCACCACACTTAATAAATTTAGTATTCAAGATTCTTGGAAATGCAAACAACACATTGATAATACCAAATTAAATAAAAACCATAACCTTTTTTCTTTAGATGTTGTTTCACTGTACACAAACATACCAACTGATCTAGCAATTGACGCAATTAAAAATAATTGGAACAGAATTAAAAAACATACGAATATCCCACTTAATAATTTATTGAAATAGTTGAGTTTGTCCTAAACACTACATATTTCACATATAATAATACAACATACTCACAAACTTTTGGTTGTGCAATGGGTTCTCCTATTTCATCTACTATTGCTAATCTTGTATTGGAACAAATCGAAACAAAAATCCTTGAACAAAACAACGATTTTTCTCTTTATTTAAGATATGTTGATGATATCATAATGGCATCTGACTCTATTAACAAACAAAATTTCCTTAATCTTTTTAATAACGTACATCCAAGACTTAAATTTACAATAGAAAATGAAAATAAAAATGCGTCTATTAACTTTTTGGATTTAACCTTATACAGACAAGCAAATGGTAATATTTTAACAAATTGGTATCGTAAAGATATAAAAACAAACCGATATTTAAATTTTAATTCAAACACTTCAATTAAATATAAAACAAGCGTAATTAACAACTTAGTAGACAGAGCTATCAAGCTCTCTTCTTCACAATTTCATAAACAAAACTTAGAAATAATAACAAATATACTATGTATAAATGATTATCCTTTAGATTTTATTAAAAAGAAAATTAATATACGTATCAATAAAATAAAAAACATTAACAAATTCAATCAACCAATAGAATTACAACCTAATTGTTTAGGCAATGAATTTAACAATTCATTTATAGCAACACAAGATAAATACATTTCAATCCCATACTTTCCCAAGCTTGCTGAAAAAATCAAAAAAGAACTTAACAAATATCATTTCAAAATTGCATATAATAACAACAATACTTTAGGTAAAATGTTTTTTACAAACCTTAAGGATAAAACCCAAATAAACATGCAATCTGAAGTTGTGTATCAGATTGATTGTAGCAACTGTACCTCCACTTATATCGGTCAAACAAAACAGCTACTGAAAAACAGATTAATGCAACACAAATACTCAATAAAAGTTAATAGAGTTTCACCATCTAACCAAAAAACAGCATTAACAGACCATGCCAACGAAAACTATCATAATTTTAATTTTAACAAACCAGCAATCTTACATAGAGAGAACAATCTAAAAAAGAGATTATGCTTGGAAATGATTGAAATACAAAAAAGTCCAACAGCAATTAATTATAGAACTGATATTGACAATCTAAGTTCTATTTATCACAATTTATTCAAATAAAATATCTAAAATTTCACATTTCTTAAATAATATGTTTTGCTTGGCTAATATCGCCTTATAATAACAATTTTCAAATTTCACTTAATACAACCCTGCAATAATTGAACGAATGCATGTCCAGTTTTAAACCTCTGCGCACTTACTGATAAATTGCAAATATTGTATGTAACCTTGCAGTTTTATCTAATAATTCAGACTTCTTGCTTGCTTCGAAATGAAAGCCAGTAAAATATTAATTAAAATAATTTATAACAGTTATTTATTTAAAATGTAAATTTAATCATTTAACTCCTTACTTTAATAGTATTATAAAAAATATAAAAAAGTCGTAATGATTATAGTTATGTTCTACAAAAATTAATTAAACCGTAAGTACACATTTTTAAGGGAATTTTATTGTAGTTCGCTAACCTATTCTTTAACTTTTCAGAATTGTAATTTTCCATTTAACCATTTCAACATAATGCTCTTATTATCATAAACTGATGAAGCCAATTTAATTGTGCGAAACGTTTTTTTTTGCTTATTTATTAAACTATTTACGACTTAATGATTTTTATTTAATATAATATTAATCATGCAAACTTTAACACCAAATTGACTTAACTAATCTCCTATTACAATTTTTAAAATTCAATTCAAAAAGTCAAAATTTAACTTATTACTTAAAACCCGAATCTGTTTGGAGACAAGATTCACCAACTGCAACCCCCAATAAGGACATCCCAATAGCAATAACTCCAAGGATTTTTCCACCTTTCACCCCTCTGGTTATCAATAATGGACTTCATACAACTACAACAGACAAAGACTCACCAACCATCAACCCCCAATATGGACATCCTAACAGCAACAAACCCCAAGGATCCTTCTACCACTCACCCTGTTGATGGCAAAATGGACGCCACACTACTACAACAGGGATTCTATAAATACATCAAAATAAACCACGGAAACCAGATGGAAGAATTGTTCAGAAACTTCAGCAAAACTAATAACACTTATGTAAGGGTAAGCGAACGCATTTATTTCCTTAAAATGTGTAAAAGAAACCTTTTAATCCCAAAATTTTTACAAATTAATACTTCACATATAGTATTTCAAAACAAAAATCATAAACGACTTTTTATAGAAATTCAAAATAACACAGCTATGAAAACTTTAACTTTACTAATAAAAGATAATTACTGCCTATTAAATCAATTAAAACAGAAACTTATAAAAATGCAAGAGTATTTCAATAATTTTGCAAATAAAAATTTAATTATAAACTTTCTAGCAACAAAAGTTAAGCAGAACATGAATTTAAGAAGTGTATTACATACCAAATCATCCAAAAAATTAACTCACTTTTAAATAAAAATCAAATGAATATTACTTCCAATATAAACCACCAAATAAATACAAATAACAGAAACTCAAATAACCAAACCAACAATAAAATTTCTAATTTTGAAAACCCAAATGAATTTATTTACAATTTGACTAATATAGTATTACCATTAAATGTTGAAAATATTTTAAAATTAGGACCTAATTTCAATTACTGTAACCCAAAAAACAAACTTCCAATTGAAAATATAATTTGCAATATAGAAAATGGCATTACAGAAATGACACAAACTCAACAAAACTCAATACGTGCTAATATTTGTAACATTTTAACAAATCATAAAAATAATAAACATCATACTTTAACTTTTGCACAATTAAAATATAACAAAGAATTAACAAAAAATATACAAGAAACTAAACATTTCCTTGATAAAAATAAAGAACTAATCATAACTTCAGCAGATAAAACCCAAAAAACAGTAATTATGACAAAAACTGATTATCATAACAAAATGACAAATTTATTAAGTGATGCTAACACATATAAAAAAGAATTAAAGGACCCCACTCAAGCAATTCAAAATAAAAACAACAAACTGGTAAAAAATCTATTAGATAATAATTATATTGACAACGTAACATACAAAAAATTAATATCACATAACGGACTTCCACCAAAGATATATGGATTACCAAAGTTACATAAAGAAAACATACCTTTAAGACCAATAGTTGCTTCGTATATGAGCCCTACTTACAAATTGTCTAAATATCTTTCAAAAATATTAACGAATGTCACCACACTTAATAAATTTAGTATTCAAGATTCTTGGAAATGCAAACAACACATTGATAATACCAAATTAAATAAAAACCATAACCTTTTTTCTTTAGATGTTGTTTCACTGTACACAAACATACCAACTGATCTAGCAATTGACGCAATTAAAAATAATTGGAACAGAATTAAAAAACATACGAATATCCCACTTAATAATTTTATTGAAATAGTTGAGTTTGTCCTAAACACTACATATTTCACATATAATAATACAACATACTCACAAACTTTTGGTTGTGCAATGGGTTCTCCTATTTCATCTACTATTGCTAATCTTGTATTGGAACAAATCGAAACAAAAATCCTTGAACAAAACAACGATTTTTCTCTTTATTTAAGATATGTTGATGATATCATAATGGCATCTGACTCTATTAACAAACAAAATTTCCTTAATCTTTTTAATAACGTACATCCAAGACTTAAATTTACAATAGAAAATGAAAATAAAAATGCGTCTATTAACTTTTTGGATTTAACCTTATACAGACAAGCAAATGGTAATATTTTAACAAATTGGTATCGTAAAGATATAAAAACAAACCGATATTTAAATTTTAATTCAAACACTTCAATTAAATATAAAACAAGCGTAATTAACAACTTAGTAGACAGAGCTATCAAGCTCTCTTCTTCACAATTTCATAAACAAAACTTAGAAATAATAACAAATATACTATGTATAAATGATTATCCTTTAGATTTTATTAAAAAGAAAATTAATATACGTATCAATAAAATAAAAAACATTAACAAATTCAATCAACCAATAGAATTACAACCTAATTGTTTAGGCAATGAATTTAACAATTCATTTATAGCAACACAAGATAAATACATTTCAATCCCATACATTCCCAAGCTTGCTGAAAAAATCAAAAAAGAACTTAACAAATATCATTTCAAAATTGCATATAATAACAACAATACTTTAGGTAAAATGTTTTTTACAAACCTTAAGGATAAAACCCAAATAAACATGCAATCTGAAGTTGTGTATCAGATTGATTGTAGCAACTGTACCTCCACTTATATCGGTCAAACAAAACAGCTACTGAAAAACAGATTAATGCAACACAAATACTCAATAAAAGTTAATAGAGTTTCACCATCTAACCAAAAAACAGCATTAACAGACCATGCCAACGAAAACTATCATAATTTTAATTTTAACAAACCAGCAATCTTACATAGAGAGAACAATCTAAAAAAGAGATTATGCTTGGAAATGATTGAAATACAAAAAAGTCCAACAGCAATTAATTATAGAACTGATATTGACAATCTAAGTTCTATTTATCACAATTTATTCAAATAAAATATCTAAAATTTCACATTTCTTAAATAATATGTTTTGCTTGGCTAATATCGCCTTATAATAACAATTTTCAAATTTCACTTAATACAACCCTGCAATAATTGAACGAATGCATGTCCAGTTTTAAACCTCTGCGCACTTACTGATAAATTGCAAATATTGTATGTAACCTTGCAGTTTTATCTAATAATTCAGACTTCTTGCTTGCTTCGAAATGAAAGCCAGTAAAATATTAATTAAAATAATTTATAACAGTTATTTATTTAAAATGTAAATTTAATCATTTAACTCCTTACTTTAATAGTATTATAAAAAATATAAAAAAGTCGTAATGATTATAGTTATGTTCTACAAAAATTAATTAAACCGTAAGTACACATTTTTAAGGGAATTTTATTGTAGTTCGCTAACCTATTCTTTAACTTTTCAGAATTGTAATTTTCCATTTAACCATTTCAACATAATGCTCTTATTATCATAAACTGATGAAGCCAATTTAATTGTGCGAAACGTTTTTTTTGCTTATTTATTAAACTATTTACGACTTAATGATTTTTATTTAATATAATATTAATCATGCAAACTTTAACACCAAATTGACTTAACTAATCTCCTATTACAATTTTTTAAAATTACTTTACAATGTTCTGAAAATGGGTATCCCGAATCTTAGTATATTGTTGTGAACTTCATGGGCATTAGGTTTCATATTTTTTTATGGTAATATTATCTTCATCCTGGTAATTTTCCATGTTTTCAATTTGGGTGCAACTATCCATCACTTGTTCCTCTTGTACTAATATATTATTATGTTTATCACCTTTAGTTGCGTAGCCGTACTATTGCTATAAAACAGTTTCTGATGTTCTATGAAGTAACTGCGTTTTTTGTCCCAAGTCCCCTATAGCCTTTTTCTTGCTTTAAAAGGTTTGAAGAGATAAATTTGTAGAAAATTGTATAAAATTCTTTTTTCAGGTTTCCGTTGCATTGGTGCTTCACATTGCAATACGATATTAGCGTATACTTATCAACCAGGGAGCAGAGGTTACACACAAAAACGAATAGCAATAATCTTTACTGTCATAATTCTTAGATACCCAACAGTAAAATCGACAGGTTTAGTTGAAAGCATTAACTTGTAAAACTTTTAAGAAATATAAAAACGTAATATACCGATGGGGCTATAATTATACAGGGTGTAGAAATGCTTTACGCACCATAAGGATTTCAATGGTAATTTTTTAATATAAAAATATTTGCTTCCCTAATTATTTTAGAGCAAACTTGTATGGAAGTTTTTTGTAGAGAAAAAAAAATTGTATCCATTTATACCAGCATGAACAACAAAATAGAATCCTTGAGTAAAAAAGAGATGACCTATCAAGTTTATTATTAGCCACATATGATTATCTCTAGCATTTTAGTGCGTAAGAGAGTGGGAATGTGGGTTTATTTCTGGGTCATAAATTTGTGTTTGATAGCGATACCGCTTCAGTAAGTTTTGAACTACGGCAGCAACGTAATTTTGTTCAGTATTCAGAATGAAGTTGCTTCTGATCTTAATGTGTTGGGTGACAACAGTCCTAACTTATTCCGGTAGCAGTTCTGAGGAAGAATGGGGCGTATTTCTAAAAATTACGAGGGAAGAACGGCCGGTAGCCAAAATTACTATCGTCGATGGTGACCGTGAAGCACCTCCGTATTATCCACCGTATGGTGCATCGCCGACATCAAACAGTAAAGGATCAACGTTCCGAGGTGCGCCTGGAACACCAGGTGTCGTTGTAACAACACGTTGCACACCAGGATTTGGTAAAATGGATGGGGAATGCAGACCGGAGTACAGTTGACTGTTAGGCAATCTTACTAGGGTTCAATAATTACAGAAAATGTTCATTAGACTGAACCAAAAGGTTGCAGTTTCTTCATCAGCTTATCATTGTAATGTACTAGTGGAATTCTTAATGCCACTCTATGCCTACATATAGATTGGAATAAATTTTATAACAATTAAATGCTGAAAAAATTTTACTTAGTAATTTTGATTTTAAAATTTTTCAAATATTCTGCAATAGTTTATTTGAATGCTAGTGATAAAGCCTTATCATATAATATGAAAGTGTCAACAAATCATATGTATAACTCTGAAGTAAAGAGTCAATCCCTCCTTTGAATGGTTACTTAAACTGCATCGGGGACTGCACTAAATTTATTTTGTAATTAATACTACCAATTAAGTGCCCACAAACTCCTATTTTCTCAAAATATTTGTTGTACAAAATCTTGCATGACCCAGAGAATAGTTACACACAGATGCAGAGAAATATAGTTAAAATGTATTATCATTTAAGAATATAATACTGGGTAATTCTTGACTTATACGCATAATTTCGAGGAATGATAGTTTGTGATGTGTAGTGATGGGTAATTAAAAAAAAAGTATAGTAAAAGTATTTTATCTACATCTGCTTGGATAAAAACCTATTATCAAATTAATTTGACTTAGTTAATGACCGCCATTTACTAACTCAGTTAGGTAATGAAATCAGATCAATTTGAGTTACGTAATAAAACTTATTACGTAAATCAAATTTCATTACCTAACTGAAATAGTGTTAATGAACGACATTTGCCTACTAAAATATTTTTGAAAATGACAGAATTTATATTTCTCATGAATGTACTTTTCTCAATTTTGGGCAGCTGTAGATTACATTTTGTACAATACATGTGTGATAATGCATCCTTAATATACTTGTGTGCTTACATAACTTGTGCTACGCACTCGTTTGTAATTTACACACACGTATATTAATGATGCTCTTATCCTACTTGTATAGTAAATAACTATTAATAACATAGATAACGAATTAATTTTGTAACTTAAACTGGAGTATCACAACAATTGTTCGAAGTCATTTGCTTCGTTTTCGATGAACACCTAAGCGCGTCGAATCCATGCTGCACCACACATACCTACTGGACAACACGTAGAAAAGCTTCTCGATCCGAAATAGATTTGAGGAAACGTTTATTCATAAAGCCGAGCTGCAGCTACTGAATTTTTGTGTACTTCCTCGTACGTTAATACCATGTCCATGAGTTCTGCGTTGGTGGAGTTAGGTGCCATAATTTGTCTTTTACGAATAAAAGAAGCTCGAATTTGACAACTAGTGACAGATAATTATTGACGGAGAGTGACAGATACAATTCAAGGTAAAACCGAAAATTTAAATTTTACCGGTTCACCACTCTCAACATAATTAATTCGTTATCTCCGTTAATAATAGCTATTTAAGTAACAAGGAATGTAAGGACCCATTAACATTTGAGGTAGGCAAGTACAAGCCAAGGCGAAGCCGCGGCTTGTTGCCTGCCGAAAATGTTAATAGGCGATACATTCCGAGTTATCTTATTATATTTTCCGCGCTGCTTATCGAAATTTTCCTAGATTTTTGAAAAAATCGTTTGGATTGTCACCTGTTACCAGGATTAATTTCCTTGAGTCGTGTTACCTGTGAGTGTCACATGTCACATAAACACTTGCAATTATAAACAAAACGTCTAAGTCTGCATCCTGCGTTGCTAATTTTATTATTCTAGGAACTTAATAATAATATTAAGTTCCGTTGTTAAGAGAAAGCAGCAAACAAATATAATCAACGACTTACACGTTTTGTTACTAAGGCTGTATCACTGACTTACATGATCAGTAGCGGGAAAAAAACTTTTATCTACTTTGCGTTCGTACTGAGGCTATTACCATACTCGTTTGAGTGTCGTAATAGACAAAAAAAATAGAGTAATTTTTGTTTAAAAAAGTGGCAAAGTAGATAAAATACTGTATGATACATCATTTATAAGGCATTTGTCGCACTTACTCGTTTAAGGCATTCCTCACTTCGCTCGTCGTACGCAAACAATATTATTATATAGAAATATAGATTTTATCTTCCTTTTAAATAGATTATAATTATTTATATCTCGTATGTGCTGATGCAAGTGATTATAGCAGTTTATGGACATTAGCGGAGGACCGTTTGCCACAAGCAATAATCTGCGTTTGGGCAAAATCTCAGGTGGTAGTTACCATGGTCACGAGTTTTTCCAAATTTTTTTTATAATACAATAGTACATTGTGTGTCTAGGACGAAAAGCGCAACATTCCCAGACGACTGTGAATATTGTTGGGCGAGCTGAATGCCGAGTCCAACGACACAGGCGTCTGTGAATGTTGCTTTTTGTCCAAGATACACATACTGTTTTTCCGCCGATCGATACGCGTAATTCAAAAAATTAGGAAATAGGACTCGAATAGTCTCTGCGTAGGCCGGGAATATTATTCCTGTACAGTTTTATTGTAAATTACCTAGTAACGGCATATGTAATGGAATGTTTGACTTTGCTCAATAAAATTTGGTCAATAATGTGTCAGTTCTAGAACGATTGGCGAAAAAATACATTTTAGAATATATATGACACCAGCTGTCAATATATTTAGCATTTTGAAGAGATCTCGGCAAGAGAACCTGATGTATCTGAAACAAACTGTACGAAGAATTCGTATCTCTAAAATTACAATTTCGTGGAAACGAATTGCATTTTTCCAGCATAATATTCCATAATTTGAAATTGAATCTACAAAATCTTAGTAAAAGGCCATTAACACCTCAGTACTAACAACATTCCTTAAATGCTAGAGCGTAAAATTATATGTGATCAATTTTCTACTTATACAATCAATGTGAGAATTCTATCTTAAATAGGTGTCATCATAAACCCCCAAGTATTTGAAAGTGGAACTTGAAATTATACTTTTTCCATTAATTTGTGCTAATCAGCTGTAGTCAATAGTAGTAGAGGAAGAATGTAAGTTTGGGATCAAACCACTATTTGAGCAATGAGATTGTATTTCAGTAGCAAATGCATTTGCTTGTAAACTGAGAGTTTGGGTATTTTCAGCTGTTACAACACATGAAGTGTCGTCGGCGAATAGAGAACGAAATTCAGATTTTTTGTGATCGACAATATCGCTAATGAAGATTATAAACAAAAGGGGCCCCAAAATACTTCCTTGAGGTACACTCACAATTATATTTCTTTGATCAGAGCTAAACTGATTACCGTCTACTTTTGAAACAACTTTTTCGAATGGTTTAGTAAATAGGGTCCTAGCCAGCTTTCAGCAGTTCATCTAATTCCATAGTATTGAATTTTTTTAATCAAAATGTCATGATGTACAAACTCGAAAGTCCGTGTTAAATCGAAAAAACACCTTTAACTTTGAATCTAATTTAAACTTTATGCAGTTAATTACACATGCAATTGCATCTTCTGTTGACCTCTTTCTCCGAATGCCAAATTGTCTGTTTGTTAAAATATTATTTGAATTTATGGAATTTAGAAGTATCTCGTCGAAGGGTTTTTAGTAATTTTTTGAGAATATGGAAAGTACAGAAGCGGCTTTTGTAATTTTTAAAATTTTTGAAATGTCTTATATGAATGGGAATGACAAACAAAACTTTAAGAACAGAAGGAAATAAAGCCTCCTTAAATGATTCATTTACTAAGTTAGTCCAGACAGGAGCGATATTTTCCTTGTTTGTAACGCTATTAATAATTTGCAACGTTGCAATTATTTCAACAGGCGACAAAAACATTGATAAAGCTATTAAAGGGTTGTCCGTTCCACTCTTTTTCATGTTTACTAGTGCAGTATTAAAAAGGGTTTTTATAGAATTTAAAAAATAACAACTGTTAAAAGCATGTTCAGCTTTGTTCACATCTGTATTTTTAAAATCAACTTCGTTATTAAATTCTAGAGAATATTTTGTTTTATTTTTAACATTTACATCACTTAGGTATTATTACATTCCAAGTAGCTTTCGATTTATTTAAGGACTATTTATACTTGTTACTATTAAAATACATTTTTCTACTTTCATTTTTTCACAATCGTTTTTTAGTAAATCATTGTAACGAGCCAAAAACTAATGATTGCCTGTTATTTTGTAAATTCTATATAGTTCTCTTACGAGTGATTTCCTTTGCTAGTTTCCTTTTTGGTTGTATACATTCTAAATGACAAGCAGATTCAAGTAGATAATTAATGTGTGGAAAAACTGGTAAATTATTTACCAGCATTATTTGCAAAACAAATCTCCTCCCCATTTTCGCATGAAATAAATTTTGTAAAGTGATCAATGTAGCACTGATTTTTAAAATTTCTTTTACATATAAATTTTACCTCAGCTTGTGCTACTAAGTGATAAATACAAGCCATTATCTGCATAAAATAATCTGAAAAATTTGGATATACAATTGCAGGTTTTCAGAGTTGAATATGTATAAATATTTGTAAATATATTATCGATTCGATACTAAATTTTGATTGACCATGTATACGTGTGAATTGATTAATACACATTACACATATTAAAACCGAGTTACATTATATTAATACAATCCCCCATTGTGTTTAATTACATGCTTGCATCCGTGATAAGTACGCGTCTTCCTGCCTCGTACATTCTTAGAAGATAGTACTTATCTTAGAAGATTAGAAATATATAGGTTAGTAGTTTTGTACCATAACTTCAGTTCTGTACATAACAGCAAGTCAGTTCTATGCATAGTAGCAAGTATTTGACTTGCGTTAGATGTATGCAATTGTCTATCTGTGTATTTGAAGTCCAACGTGTAACATTACCGTTGTAAAATAAAAATGTTTTTAAAAGTCGTTTCGATGGCCTTATGATTTAACTAACGTATCATGACATAACATTAGAAATAGAAACAGCATCGGTGTTTTAACTGCTAAAGTCCATATTGAAATCACCACATAAAAACACAACCGTATTAAAAACATTTAAATGTCTTATTATCAAATCCAAATATGATTTAATTATAAAAATATTTGAATGAGGCGTTCGATAAATACATGAAACACATATGCTTACATTTGCGATATCAATATTTCCAGATATATATTCAAAAACCTTTTCAACAATACTGACTATTTTTTTTTGCTTAAACGAGAAATGTGCTTTAATAAATATTGCAACACCTGGACGTTTGATTGTTTACGGCAAAATAACTTGCTAAATTATAATTGTTTAATTTTATACACATAATTTCACTTTCGTAGCACTACGTTTCGGCAAAGCACACAATTTTGGAAAGCTCCAAAGAATGTAGTAAAATATCAATGTAATTTTTCTTTACAGAGTTTTCAATATTTACGTGGCAAATCCGGCATTCTGAATTCATTCGTACGTCTGGTATAAAAGTTATCTGCTTACTGTTTTTTGTAGTTGCAAATAAAAAAAAATTAATAACAGCTCCAGTGGGTCACACCTTTGGATCCATGGCTTTTTTTAAATTAGCGTCATAAACACTGACCTTACAGGATGAATTTTATGTTTTGCTTCCATTTGTTTGCATATCATCACCTCTGGAAATGTTGCTTTAAGATAATCTTCAATTTCGGTCTTCGTTGTATTTGAATCTACTCTATAAATGTGTAGCGTCGCAAATTTTGGGACGATTTTTAAACTAGAAATTATTTTACCAATAATTTAGGTGCGGTCATTTTCTTGATTTTTCATTAAATCAATTTCGGTACTGTCGCTCTCGTTTGCATTTAATTAATTTATTTTATTAAATTTCTGTTCAGATTGCATTTCATATAAAGGCGATTGTACTTGCTTCTTTGTTATTTTATTTCCAACAGGTTTTTGCGAAGATATACCCGATAAAGCTGAAACCGCACTTGTGGGTGGTTTACTGTTTGCAAGAGTATCCTTTCTTCCTCGAATTTGTCTTTTTACCGACATTTTGATGCTCGAATGACACATTCAGCTTATTTATGCTGTTTAATATACTGATTTGTTGCAGTGATGAGGTAGTTACAGATTGCTAATGTGTTTTCACTTGGTTGTTTTCTGTAGGAAAATGATCAAATAATTGTGCTTACATTTCTAACATGATGCACGCACTATTTTTATCATTAGCACCATTTTCAAATTCAAGTTCTGGGTTTTTAACCTCGTTTTGCACCTCGAAGTCATTGCTTATCGGTTCGTCCTTTAAACATTTAAACGTCACATACATATATCGAGAGATCCAAAAAAAACTGTTCCTCAGCGGGCTGTGGAAATTCAACGTATGAATAATATGTTGGTGACACTGTATGTCAATGTCAAATTCGAGGTTATCAGGTTAGGTTTTGCGTCAGTTATGACACAAAATGACGCAAATCCTAACCTGCTAACCTCGAATTTGACATTGACATACAGTGTCACCAACATATTATTCGTACGTTGAATTTCCACAGCCCGCTGAGGAACAGTTTTTTTTGGATCTCTCGATATAATGCAACTAGTGGGTTCTTGATTATCAACTAATCACTTCTGTTTACACGAGGTATATTGTTTGGCAATCACGCGAGCCCGAAGGACAATTGCCTAAAACAATATATCGACTGAAAACAGAAACGATTTGATAATCAAGAAGTTGGGAGTTGCATTCGGCTAGATTAAATCACGAGTCAATAAACAACGTTTGAACAGTTTATTTCTAAATATTAAAAGTACAGTTAGTATGGTTGCTACGACGATTGTACTTTCAGCAGATAACGCGATGTTTGTGGTATTTTACTATCAGTTAGTCGTCAAGAACTATGTAAATATGCATTTTGACCGTTTTTCATTGGTTGATGTTATATGGAGTGGTATAATCATTTATTGTTCATTGAAATGTTAAACAGTGTTTAACATGATCGCGTCCTCAAATGTTAAGATACATTTAACATGCATGTTAACTGAGTGGATGCATGTTAAATGTATCTTAACATTCGAGGACGCGATCATGTTAAACACTGATTTCGACTTAGCAGTTTTTAGTAATTATTATTGATTCAAAATTATTGCCGCAATGAACAATAAACTAATGAACGCATTTCGAGGGTTAACCGTATTAACATTTCCCACCTTCCTCGCTGTGCCCGCTCGAGTGGTAAAAATATGCTCGAATATTAAGACTGGGTTACCCCTCTAAATACGTTAATTACTATTAATGCGCTTTAATAATTTTATCGGTTTCAGGATATTAATCCCTTGATTACATATACAAAAGTAGGCTGGTAACTAAATTATAACTGATCTGTACGGTAATAGTCCAATAGTCCATTACCGTACATGGCAACCATAACCATACAGCAACCGCAGAAGCATAATGCATGCTTGCGCATAATGGGTTGCCTACAAGTTGTTACATGATAAAAAAATCAGCCTCTATACGTATAGTTCTTCTGTATGTGTGTGTGACTGAACTTTTCCTAAACGGCTGGACCGATTTTGATGAAATTTTGTGTGTTTGAGTGGGTCCCTGGATGGTTTCGATTCGCAATTGGACCCGGTAGGTGACGCTGCAGTCGGGTTCTAGGTTTTTTTCCAGGCAAACCAACTTTCGGGCAGGACAACGTCTGTCGGGTCCGCTACCCCTTAGGAGGTGAAATTGGGCAAATAAGCCTAAAAATCGATATGGGTGTCGTTGTTGGGGTTTTTTGGATTGATTGCGAAAATGGCATTTATTTTTAAGTCCAAGACGATGGATGGAAATGACATAAAGTTAAAACTGTATAGTGATGAAACGGGGTTTCAGAGACAGATTATTTTTGGGTAGAACAACATTTACCGGGCCATCTAGTTGTTGTATAAATTCTTACAAAATATTTAGCTAATAAAATAGTATACGAGATTTAAGCGAATTAAAGAAATAGGTATTGACGAAATAGAGCGCTTGGACGCGATACAGCGAAGTTTATATCCTAGTTGAAATTGAGCTGCATCAGGCAATCCAAAAAGCTATTCACCAAGAGCGTTCAAATATAATGATGCTGAGTCTAAGCCTTATCAGGAGTTGTATAATGCTGGTTTAAGACGTTAATAAAGATGCTTTGGTTAGCTCGAAGGGGGGCGTGGATCTCGATCCAGCTTCAGGGTAAGCGCGATGTAAATCAAATACAGCCAGGGCTCCAAGAACCTAAAGTTGCCCAAAGCACAACGAGAGGCACACACTATTGGTTCTAACTAGCGGGCACAACCTCACCAACAATTCCAAATGAGCCATAAAATAAAACCCATCTTCCGTATTGACCTTACTGCAATGTTCGGTAACATAATAAACAACAAAATAAAAGAACGAAATAAAATGGAGTACCGAAGCTTTAATACTACCACAAGAATGAAACGAAAACACATGACTATAAAAACGCATTAAAATTTCCTCCAAACTGTAAATATATATCACTAATCTAATTAAAAGCGTCGCCATAGCTACAATCTCGTGTAAGTGCAAAAGTTAATAGTAAAGAGCTTCCGCGCTAAAGTGTCTCTTTAATTATTCAATAAACTGGGCTCATTAAGCTCAGTATGAGTCCAAGGGTGAGAAGTTACATTTGATCTAAATTGCTTAACTTGAAATAGCACACGGGGCTCGTGCCAGCTAACAGGCGAGTCTAAATCACTAAGCGCAAACAGCCGGCAGCGAAGGGGGCCCCTAAATTGAGTGCGTTATGTAACAAGCACAAAACAAAGCTACGGTGTTATGCTATTACTCAACCGCTCCGCACCCGGAACCGTGGAGGCCTCGACAGTGGGGATGCGCTAATTGGTGCGCTTAAATGAAGCTCTCGTGTAATTGGGAAAGATAATGCAACAAGGTCTTTGCTAGCAGGGCACTCTTAAAATGAGTTGTGTCAAATAAGTCCCATTTGCTATTTTTACAATTATTATCAGCGGCGTAAAGCAACTGAAGGTCGCTTCGCAATCAAACAGCTGCGGCAAAAAAACAGATTTAACAGCCAAAAGAAACTGAAGGTTGCATTGCAATTCATTAACAGTAGCGATACAAAAGGCAATTTATTAGCGTAAAGCAGCTGAAGGCTGCGTTGCAACTCATTAACAGTAGCGACACAAAAAGACAATCGAATAGCACAAAGGCACGATATTGAATGTTATCGGCACCTCAAAGATTTAACTGCGATCACCAACTGAAACTCGAAGTATCGCCGAGAACGAATTTAATCACGCCGCGGACAAGAAACGTCTAACCTTGAACCAGGAGCGGGGCCCTGCGGCAGCGATCTCGACTCCTCCACGTGGTTGACAGACGGACGAGCTCGTCTCCGAGAGCTCACAGACAAGAGGCTATGTTGAATGCCAAAGCGGCGACTGGATCAAGGACAAGTAGCGTCCATTGTCAAAGGATGCCAATAATTAGACGATAACAGTAAAAGGAAAAGGCCTGATATGGAAGCTAACCGTCAGCTCATCGGCCATAAAAAGACTAGCACAGCCTACCTTACGAATTTTTAACGACCTGGGGTTTTATTCTTCCGAACTATCATTCATTTCTGGTTTCCCAGAGAGGTGCGTGTAACATGATTAACACTAGATTCCAACCACGCACCGGATTATGTGCATTTTTCGAGATAATTCCACTTAACAAGTGTCACCAAAAACGGAGCCACGAAAAAAGCATCTTGAAGTTCGGAAGAGGATTTAGATAATGCCCGTTTTCCAGAATGGAGGCCGGAAATTGCATTTAATGTAGATGCGCCAAAAAAGCGAGCGCACTGCAAATTCGAGATGTAAGAAATCACAGATAGACAACCTAGTAAGCACCGAGAAGCGAGAAAAGTTGCCAGGCGTTTAATAAACAAATTAAAATGACTTAAAAGATCTTCGAACCGTCACACGTGAGAATACTTCTTTTGACGAAGCGATAGCCGAGTCAAAGAAGTTATTCGAACGCTCTAAAATATTTCGCGCTCGTAATACAAACAATATTTTTTCGACAACCGTCAAAAAAGTGGACATTCGCGCATCGCTGTCAATGTGCAAAGTTTGCCATTTTTTAACGTGTTAAAAAATGGAATATTTATTTACGTTACCATTGACGACGTGAAGAAATGCATTTCGCGCACTACAGCGCCAAAAATTTTCGCGCACTAGGTCGCGAAATAATTTTGATATTCTTGTTTGACGGTTGTAGAGTAGCTATTTATGCAACAAGTGCTAAAAGTTGATGTTTATGCACGAGACATAAAAATTATGAAACGAAGCCGAAGGCTGAGTTTTATAACATGTCGAGTGCAATAACACCTTCAGCACGAGTTTGCATACAATATTCTTTCTACGACCTTAAATTTTCTGTTATTAATCCATAAATGTTGATTTAAACAAAGGTTTGCATATGACAGATATAGTTTATGTCATAATAAAGAGACGACCTTGACGCGCAGGTGAACGTTTGTGGAGCCAGTACTGTCAAAGTCAGTTATTAAAGGTAATCATAATAGTGGACATCTGACTTTATTCAATACATAACGATTTAATTAATTAAAAAACACTTTACCTCTAACGCAAGAAATAACTAGAATAAATTTATAACCTCACTCCCAGTTCGAAATTGTATTTTTACAACCTCACTTCACTTTATAACACATGTGCTAAAAGTAAACAGGTGATCTCATTTTAAATACGCTAAATTATAAAACATCACTTTAAGTGAAAAAAGCTAGATCTAAAGGGCCCACTTTTAGTGGTGGTCTTAGAAAAATAGTAGATTATGTTTGAACAGAATTGCCTGGAGGCTGATTAGGTTTCCGTTGCTTTGCTTTGGTTCTATCCCTAATTTTAAGCACATAAATGAGACTGCATTTATGTTTTAAGCCAATGTAGTCAATGGCACTTAAAGGGACGACAGTAAACTACCCCGGGAGACGCAGCCTCACGTCCCAATGATATTATGGCTTAGTAGTAGAGTAACGACGTAGTGAATGAATCAGACATTAGATGCAGATTAATTTTATTATAAAAGTAAATGGTCTATTTATACAAAACAAAATAGCATAGCTAAGTCACAAAACAAAGTTCAATTATTGTGTAGATTACTGGAGCGCGTTTAAAGGTACGAAATAGCAATTCAGCACTGTAAGCTGATTGTATTTCCGTGTGCGGTTGCAAGCCAGAGCGGTGAACTTGGGTTTAGTAGGTCACTTACGGCGTGAAATACCAAGTTGCAGGTTTGCTTCGGTCTTTAAACTCGATGCTTGCAAAACAGTATTGGTTTTTTAATATTTCGTAAATGTGAACTGAAATTTGCCTGTTTAATTCAAGATTAAACAGATCTAGATTAAACTGGCGAAATCATGAACCAAAACTGGAGATTAAAACTGCTTGTTTATGAAATCAGAATTACATTTAGAATTTCTGACTGGATTTCCTAAATTTTGTTATTAAAATTTATGTGTGTTTAATTCAAATTTCAACATATTGCCAATTTTTAGGCTGAAGAAAAAGCAAAAGAAAAAACTATATTGTTTCTTCCACATTAAGAGTTTTTAGAGGATATTCTTCTACGGCTGACTGGCGTTGCTTGGGTTGATGATTGCTGCGGTTGATCCTTTTCCGAATGTAGTAGAAAGCTCCTATTAGAACAGCGCCTCCCAATAGGCTGCCTGTGATCTCGCTGGATAGATAGGAGTGGTGGCGGATGGTTTGCCAAGTAATGTCTTTTAGGTGCTGCTGGAATTCCAATTGTGAAGTTTGTAGATCCTCGAAGTAGTCTGATTGTTTTAATACTAGCTCCTCTGCAATTCCTGAAAAGGAGTTGGGTGTTATTGTGTTGGTAAAATTGATGCTGACGGCCTTGGAATATCCTGCTAGGATCTTGAATTTCTTGTTATGCCTGGGGGTTAACGTATTCTTTGCAGTTTGGATGATGCAATCTGACGAGATTTGAATTACACCTGTAGTGTTGACAGTGACTTCTTCCCTATTGCCACTACAAGTGATAGCTATTCGGGTTGGCTTGTTGACTACGACACATCCAGGTGTTTTCCATGTATAGTTGTTTCCAAATAATGGACTGGATCTCATGTCTTCGTAGGGTGCATTGACTGATTTCTGTTCGATGATATATATCATGAAGGATGCAATTTGGGTTGTTTTCAATTCCTTTCACGGCTGTTGGACTGCAGATATAAGTGTTTGGAGTAATTTGGAGATTGTTTTTAAATTCCTCATCTGTCTCTTGAAAGTACATCTGCAGGTTGTAATCCAGAGCGAAGATCCCTTTTGGTACGTCGATCACCCAGTAGGACCCATTGTTAATTTGGAGAGGAATTGGTGTCACTTTGATTAAGGTATATTCAGTTTTTTCTACTATGATGAAGTATCCTTGAACGTTGATGTAGATGTCATCATGTCCGATGTCAACCTTTAGGATTGGGGCCGGTAAAATTTCTAAGTTTGGCGAGAGTTTACTGGTTGCATTTGCGAGGATTTGCTTGATTTGGGCAGGCGTGATTAGCTCGTATAAATTACCTTGTTGGAAATGAACGTTCAAAATGTTTGTATGGCAATTGCACAGCTCACTAATGACATTGGTGGCGACTTGGTACACACTGATGATGTGGATGTTCAATCGGTTGGAGTTGCTTGCCTTATACCATTTGTCCATGTTGTTGATTGCCCTGATTCCTTGGTTTAGTTTCTCTTGAAAATGTTCCAGCTTCTGATTGATTCGTTTTTCGGTTTCATTAAATCTTGAAAGTGCTGACAGCAATAATTTGGATTGTTGACTGTCCATTTTTATTAACTCCTGTTGATGTTTGTCGAGTCTATTAATATCTTGATAGACTTCGTCGTTTACTCCGAAAATTGACGTGAGTACAGTCTCAAGCACTCCTCGTTTCTCTCGTCTTGTTACGATACCTTCCATACCAGTTTTAATCCATTCCATATGCCTTTTTTGTTCCAGAAGATGATGCACCAGTGTCTTGCATAATGTATCTTCGGACAGTTCTTTTGCAGAGTTGCAGACATTGTCGAATTTGTCCACCATGTCGGTAACTGTTTCGAAGTCTTCTTCGATCTTCCTCCTCTCGAACTGGATTTCGATCTTGAATGTTCCTCGTTCAATCTACCCGTGTTCAATATGTTCTACATAGTACCCGCTGTCTGGTTTTTGGATGTTGAATTCTGCCTTACTCAATGTATTCGTAGTAAGGAGAGTAAATATGAGTAGAAACATTTTCCATTTGGACGTGACAGTTTTCTTTGGCATTGGGAGTGATTGTGTGTGGGTGCTGTTGGCCGAAATCTTCTCTTCAGACTCTGGTTCCTGCGATTCTTCGTTAGTTGTTGGTAATGGAATGATACTGCCTATGGACGGTTTTAATTGATGTCCTCCTGATTTCTGGATCGTTACCACTACGGATCCATCGGTTGCAGGATGAATGCCGGTAACTCTTGCTAAGGGCCATTTAATAGGATTGATATTTTCTTCTTTGATTAACACTAGGTCGCCAACTTTTATGTTCTCCACCGGTTTATTCCATTTGTTTCTTTGCTGTAATCTATGAAGGTAGTCTGAGCTCCATGATTTCCAAAAAGCTTGCTTAATTTTTTGGATTATTCTCCAGCGATTTGACAGATTTGTTGATATTGGTGTGCTGATTGGGTCCGGTGGTGATATTATCTCTCTTCCTATCAGAAAATGGCCTGGTGTCAATGCAATGGTGTCTTCAATATCGTTGCCTTGTAGGCACAGAGGTCGTGAGTTTAAGCAGGCTTCGATTTCGCATAGCAGAGTTGTCAATTCTTCAAATGTTAGAGTAGCGTTGCCAATGGTTCTTTTGAAATGATGCTTCATTGATTTGACTCCTGCTTCCCATATCCCTCCGAAGTGTGGGGCTACTGGAGGGATGAAGTACCATTGGGTACCAATGGTGGATATATTTTTTTTAATAACTGGGCCTTCCATTGCTTGTCGGACCTCCTTGTCCAAGACTTTTCTTGCTCCGACGAAATTTGTTCCGTTGTCGCTATAAAGATGTGCACAGCGTCCTCTTCGGGTGATGAACCTCCTGAAGACTGCTAGGAAGCTGTTATTTGTCATGTCGCTGACGGCTTCTAAGTGTATTGCCTTGGTTGATAGACAGACAAAAACAGCAATGTACCCCTTGGATGAAGAATGCCCTCTTCCTTTGGATGTTCGAATTTGTATTGGACCGTCATAGTCCACTCCTGAATGGAAGAATGGCGGGGTTGAATTGACTCTGGTTGAGAAAGATTCCCCATTAGTTGCTGGGCTGCCTCTGCCTTGAATCGGATACATCGAACGCATTTCTTGATGATGGAGCTGACAGCTTTCTTCGCGTTGATGATCCAATATTTTTTTCGGACATAGGACAGTGTGAGTTGAGTGCCACCGTGTAAGGTGCGTAAATGTGCCTCATGGATTATTAATTTGGAAAGATGATTGGAATAAGGAAGGATAATTTTCTAGTCTTCCTCCAACACGGATGATTCCATGTTGATCGATGAATGGATTGAGATTGGCGAGTTTGTTATTGGAGTCCACACATTTTCTCTTTTGGAGTTGAGATCCTGTTGCCTTCAGAATAGGATCGCTTCCTTGGACGACCTTAATGAGTGTGAGAATGGTGTCTTCTATTTCTTTAACTGATAGACATCTTGGTTGAATGGGAAGACGCCTACACTTGTTGATGAATCTTCGGCAGTAGGACACGACTCGTACCATTCTTGTAAGAGACGAAAAGCGATGAATAACTTCGTTCTCGTCTTGATGAACTGTAGTTTGATGCACAGTGTAACCTTTTGCTTCTTCATTGGTTGTTGCGGTGTCTGGTTGACACGGCCATAACTCTTTGTTAACTACCCAACTTGGTCCATCCCACCATAGTACACGTTCCTTTAATTTTCCTGGAGTAGTGCCTCTGGAGATGATGTCTGCAAGATTTTCTTCGGATTTGACGTGGTTCCAATGTTTAGCCGGAATCAGATGGTTGATTTCGGTTACGCGGTTTGCGACGAACGTCTTCCATCTTACTGGCTCTCCATTTATCCATCCTAATGCGACCATGGAGTCTGTCCAGGCGAAGGTAGATACCTTAGGAATGCCCAGTGCTGTGAATATCCTTTATAATAGATTGGAAAGTAGTACTGCTGCGCAGAGTTCCAGTCTGGGTAGAGTTGTCTTTGCTCGAGCTGGTGCCACCTTGGATTTTGCTATTAATAATGATATCTTGGATTGGCCTGATGACGCGATGATTCTGGTGTAGACCATGGCCCCAATAGCTCTTTCCATTTGGGCTTCTTTTTTGGTCAAAAGCCACCTTGGCAATGTAATTCTTTCCACCGATTTGAGTTGAGATTTGAACGTTTCCCATTTGACCTAGATACTTTCTTAAACTGAGTCGTCCCACTTGATATTTTCGAACCATAGCTCTTGGATGAGTAGTTTAGCAGTGATAATGATGGGTGCTAGCCAACCCAATGGGTCGAAAATTTTAGCGACTTCGGATAATATGGTGCGTTTTGTGGATTCCTTTTGCTTCACATCCACCTTGAAGCAAAACACGTCTTCATACGGAGACCAATGGACGCCCAATGACTTCTTTACGCCGTCCTCACTTATTTCGAGGTATATTTGCTCCTTCAATTCTGCGGGTAGTTCTTGTATGATGGCTAATTTATTACTGCACCATTTATGTAGAGTAAAACCTCCACGTTTTAATAAGGAAATTAACTGACCTTGCTGCTTGATTGTTCTTCTAAAGTGTCGGCTCCGGAGAGCACATCGTCCACGTAGAAGTCTCTCTTTACAACTTCTGCTGCTAATGGAAATGAAGATTTCTCGTCCTCTGCTAATTGAAGACGACCTTGTGAGTCCTCCATCGGAGTAGAATGTCGACCAGCTCTTGCTGAAATTTCGGTCCAGCGTACATGACTTCGTTTAAGGATTTTCCATAAAATGCTTTGCTCGAAGCGTCGAAGACGACACGGAACTTGGTTGATGAACTTGCTTCTCGGATTACGCCGTGGTGTGGGATGTAATACTTGCCACTATTCTCCTGTTTCTTTTCTACCCTTTCCATATGTCCTAAATCCAGACATTCTTGCATGAATTTCTTGTATTGGATTTCTAGATCTTGATCTTGCCCCAGCTTCTTCTCCAGATGCAATAGTCTTGCCAATGCCGAGGATTTGGACCTTCCCATGCTCAGTGGAGTTTGCTTGAGTGGAATCTTCACTATATATCTTCCATCTTTGTCTCGCTGCACTGTGTCTGTGAATTTATTCTCACATACCTGATCGTCTGGGAAAATTTTTCGTTGAGTGGGAACTTCTTCTATGTTCCAGAATTTTTGTAACTGCTCGTCTTCTTCAATTTTGGCAACCATGGTGTTGACTTTAATGCTGTCGTTATGTTGTCTTCCATTGGTTCCAGATAAAATCCAGCCCAGCTGGGTTTTCTGTGCCAAGATGCCATCCTTTGTTTCAGTGATTCCTTCTAGAATTATTTTGGAATATTCTTCGGCGCCTAGAATTATATCTATAGGACCAGGTTGGTTGAAGGTTGGATCGGCGATGAAGATATTGCTCCAGAAATTGATATTTATATTTGGGATGGGTGATGAAGGCATGGCTTTTGTAAGTTTAGGAAGTACTAGTAAATTGACAGGTAGGGAAAAGTTACTTGAAAATCTAGGTGTGATCAAACCTGGAATTTTCCATTTAGCAATTTTTGGCTTGCTGTTCCCGATTCCTGTGATTTCAGCTCGAACTTTGGTCCTGGGTAACGCCAATAATTCGGCTGATGCTTCCGTGATAAATAACCCCTGAGACTCGGGATCTATTAATACTCGTAATAGTTGAGTCATCCCGGATGCTGTCTTTACTTGAAACATTGCTGTGGGGAGTAGAACTTGGCTCTCCTGTGCGCCTAAATTGGCGGTGATGATGTCCGACTTCGGCTTCTTCTCTGGAGCGATGGAAGTCTTCATTGCTGCTGCATGAGCTAACGTCCTCATCTTTTGGGCAGGGAGCGGCCTTGATGGTGGCTGCGCCTTATGAAGCGGTGTATGATGCGGGAAGCGACAGATCCTACAATTAAAATAGGCACGGCATGGTATATTTGAATCATGCCGCAAGCATCGATAGCACAATCGGTAGGTTTCTACTGCTTCTTGTTTTTCATGGGTAGCCTCTGGAATTGACTCCAGTTGTCGATGTAATGATCTCCATGGCACAGCTTGCAATTTAGGGATGCGGAAGCGTAATTCTTCTGTGGTCTTTCCTGCGTTGGCTTTCGAGCTCCGTCAATGGATTCCAGGGATAGGGACGCACTTGCAGGAAAGCCATTAAATTTTGGTGATCCTGAACTTCGTTTGGACATTGAAGCGACTGCTCATATGATTTGTTGGTTTCAGGATCTCATTTTCGAGCGATAGCTCTGTTAATCCACGGACCCCAACTGTCGTTGGAGATGCCTAAATTTTTGATTGCCTTCACACATTCCTTGATGAAGTCGTGCAATCTTTTTTACCCTTAGGCTCACTCTTTGGAGAGGACCGGCAGATCGAATACGGTGTCTAGCAATTTAGTTAGAATAAGGCGATTATTTTGATACCTTTGTTGCAGCAGATTCTAGGCGGTGTTGTAGTTTGCTTGAGTAACAGCTAGATGCTGGATCAGCCGGCTTGGCTTTCCCTTGACATGCGTCTTTAGATATTGCATCTTGATAACATCGTCCATGTTCTGGTTGTCATCTACTAATTTAGTGAACAGATCCTTGAAAGTGGCCCATTCCTCATAATTTACCTCGAATATGGGGATTTTGACTTGAGGAAGCGAGATGGCTGCTGCTTGCTCGTTCCGTGTGGGTGCTTGCAATAAAATAATTAAATTTCTATACCTGTTTTCCAACGTAGTATATTCAGGACTGAAGTAAATTTGTTCTGAAGCCATGTCGTTAGACATAACTTCTTCGTCCATCTCGACCACACAATCCCATTTTTCTCTTAATTCCCTTGTCGTGATGGCGGGCCTCCCTAATTCTTGTGTTAGTTCGGCGTCGTCCATCGCTTGCTTAAAATTCTGAATCCGAATCTGCAGTTTTCGGATACGAACCTTTTGCTCGGGATTGGCCACCATTTCCTCTTGCTTCCTACTTACGGAGGGGTTGGAAATTTCAGTTGATTTTGAACAGCTCTGCAAGTAACTTTTTGCGTCGCCGTATATGGCTTTAATTTGATCATAATACCCTGTTGTAAAATAATTATGAGTTGGAATACTTAGCTGCCCCATTTCTGCATGATTTTTAGTTGCAGTGTTCCAAAGTTCGTCCAGCGTCTTGTTGCGACTGGCGATGTAGGCTTTGTTTTTTCGGTTTACAGGGTCCTTTTTGTTGTTATACAATACTTGTTTTATCTTCTGCGCGAGCTCTTCTTGGGCGACACCTAATTTTTTGAATTCCTCCGTGTTGTTAGCCATTTTTTGGGACCTGGGTGGTTGGCAGATGTTGTCTTCTTCTCGGGATGCTGGTGACCCTTGGGATGTGTTTGTTCTTTAGTTGGAAAAAGATCCGGCTCGAAGGACCATGAACAGAATTGCCTGGAGGCTGATCAGGTTTCCGTTACTTTGCGCTGGTTCTATCCCTAATTTTAAGCACATAAATGAGACTGCATTTATGTTTTAAGCCAATGTAGTCAATGGCACTTAAAGGGACGACAGTAAATTACCCTGGGGGATGCAGCTTCACGTCCCAATAATATTATGGCTTAGTAGCAGGGTAGCGACGTAGTGAATGAATCAGACATTAGATGCAGATTGATTTTATTATCAAAATAAAAGGTCTTTTTGTACAAAACAAAATAGCATAGCTAAATCACAAAACAAAGTTCAATTATTGTGTAGATTACTGGAGCGCGTTTAAAGGTACGAAATAGCAATTCAGCACTGTAAGCTGATTATATTTTCGTGTGCATTTGCAAGCCAGAGCGGTGAACTTGGGTTTAGTAGGTCGCTTACGGCGTGAAATGCCAAGTTGCAGATTTGCTCCGGTCTTTAAATTCGATGCTTGCCAAACAGTATTGGTTTTTTAATATTTCGTAAATGTGAACTGAAATTTGCCTGTTTAATTCAAGATTAAATTAAACTGGCGAAGTTATGAAGCAAAACCGGAGATTAAAACTGCTTGTTTATGAAATCAGAATTACATTTAGAACTTCTGAGGAGTAAAAGTGATGCTTTATGTGGCGAAGCTGAAGTTTATTTAGCCGAACGTTAGTGAGGCAAATAATTCAGCTAAGCCACATAAAGTCACTTTTACTCCGAATAACATATACTATTTTATCCACAAACGTATTAGGTGAATTTCATTAATTTAAATTTAAAAAAAGGATGCATCGGCCGGGAATCGAACCCAGGCCACCCGCGTGACAGGCGAGCACGGTACACCAGCGCCAACCTCTGTTGTTCAAATAACGCGCTACTGTAATTGTTTGTGGAGTTTCCCGGGTTTGCTTTTATTTGGAAACTTGTGGTTGCGAACTCGAATGTAAACTTTAATGGACTGTAGGGCTTTTATTTTTCACTAAATTATACACTCGTTGAAAGCAAAGTAGGTAATTTATTTGCGATAAATTAACACACGAACATTTTAACATATAAACAATAATTAGCCTTTCGCAGAGCGGACCTTCTAGCATGCAGTCACTTTGACCGCTGTAGGATAAGTGCAGAGGGGAGGCACGCTCCAGAAAGTTTTAAAATGCACATAGTACAATACACAACTGCAAGCCAAAAGCTTTACGAAACACTGCGCCGGACGCTAACGTGCTAGTTTACAACACTAGGTAGCGGGCACAATTTGGCGAAGGATCGCTTTACGGTCCCCGACACAGTTTTCACTGACGCAACACGAGTAACGCCGTCAAAGCCAGGGTACAGCTCGGTGACCCGGCCTAACCTCCACTGAAACGGTACTAGCCCTCTGCTAATTAGGGCTAATGAATTTAATAAATTTCCTTCGGGTATCTTTCTCAGTCGGAGATTATTTGGTTCAGCCAGATATACACTTGGAATTTAGCAAGCAAACACTAGGATAATTTTAGACAGTTTAATTATAATGTTCAATATTTACAAACATAAGTATCACTCTTAAGAAATCAAATAAAATGTATTTTACAATGAATCTAATTAATTTGGCTTGGCGTACAGTTGCCAGTTCCTTACGCGCCGACAACCCGTTTTGCATCTGTGCGTGGAGGGTCCGATTGGCAGCCTTCTGCAAAAATAGACGGGACGCTACTGGCCGGGGAGACGATTTGCCCAAAGTAATTTGCAGTGGTGCCAACCTTCGCGCACGAAGGTCACGTTCGACGTTGAAAAACGCGTGTAGCTGGAAATATAGGTTAATTCGAATATGTTATGTTTTTCGCCTTACGACACCGTGCTAGCGTTGTAATTCTCGTGGATACGGTGAAGTGTTTGTGCGAGTTGCGGCCGGAGGGGAAGTTGTCGACGTTTGTCCACCTGGAGTTCCGGTTCGTGGAGGCGACTTCGACAGCTCATGGCCTCGAGGGCGCCGCAGATCTCCGGTGTTACGACAGGGAGATGTTTTGAACGGTAAGTCCAGTCCTGTAGTCAAACAGAAATTAAGTGCAATCTTAAAGGAGCCTTCAAGGTCGACTTCGTGTCGGCCTTTATTAACAAGAAATTTGTCCGGCTCGGGCCGCGCAAATGTTATGTTATTCGGTGGATTTATTTAGTGTTACGAAATTGACATATGAAACGGCCTGGTTGTTAAACCCTCGTTTCGAATATGTCTTCCAGGAAATTTTGATACAATTATTTACTAACGTCCTCCAGGAGATGTTTCAAAATTTATTAGTTCAGGATATTAACAGGTATCAGTTTAATCAGCGAAACGGTTTCCCATTCGTGGGCGTCGCTTCTGAAAGCTGATCCTTCGGGGAATGAGCTCAATTAAATACTAGCTAGAAACACGGTCTCCAAGACTGGAGGCTTCGGGTTCGACTGTAGCTAAGGGAAGTTACTAATGTGGGGACGGGAAAATTCTCTCTCAAAATTCGCTCCGTGCTTACTTTTATACGTTTTGGCGGCGTGTTATCGTGGTAACCACCACGTCCATCCTCTGGTGGGGACGAGCGGCGCGCGGATTGTTTATTTGCAATTTTCGGCGCAGGCCGTACTGGAGACGGCTTATCTCACCCTCGGACGTTGGCAAGAAGCGATAATGCTTGAAGGGGCGAAGTGTAAATTTAATTACATTGTTTAATGTCTTGATGACAAATTTAGACGAGGCGAGCGTTACACATGCCCGTCTCTTCGGAGGAGACCGCTGTTAGGTGGACCTTTTCTTCTAGGATGGTGCTTCTATCCCGGAGCAATCACCTGGAGCGTCTACAGGACAGATGTGGGAACTGCTGTATCAACTCCCCGGGTACCCCAGGTGTCTGGATGGAGATAGAATTTGCATTTTCTAAATTAATTGTTACGGGACCTCCTTCAGGATTCAGATCATGCCTAACTGGAGGGCATCTTTCCGCTTTAGGCGTAGCCGTTGTCCAAAGGGCGTGAGGATGCGAACAGTCCGTTGTCGCCGGCGTCGTCGTCGCGGCGCTGTAGCTGGTGGAGTCGGGACTCTGGGCTCGTTAGAGGAGGGAATGAGCAGCTCGGGCAGCATCTCCTGCGGAAGTTCAGGTTCTGGCAGCTTTAACTCCTGCAGTTCTGCCAGAATTTCTGCGATAGCGTCGCCTTCTTCGAGAGGTAACACGGCGTCTTCCAAGGGCGTCTCGGAGATCCTCTCGGGTCGGAGTTCTGGTGGAGTTTTGGCTTCCATTTTCGCTGGAGCGGCGGCTGGGCTCTCTGGGAACTCACCGAACAGCCGCTTGAATTTCTGGGCTAATTCCAGGATGGCGGCCTCCTGCTCAGGGTGAAGTTTTGTGAGGGAAATCCTCACCGGAAAACTCTCCCTGGATTGTTCAGTTTCCGGCTGGCTGTCTGTATTGCTCTCCGGCGTAGCTGGCAGAGGGGACAGCATGGCTGGGACCGGACTCCATCTCGGAAGCGGAGACCAGCGGAGACTCGAGGGCGTCTCTGGAGGGCCGTATGCTCGAGGAACCCAAGGATAAATTTTCTTCTGGCCTTTCCGGGGCTTCCTCAACTTAAAAAGCCATGGTCGAGCGTTCGATTTCCTCTTGACTGGAGACATGTTGACTTGAATATGGGTGCTAGAGTCCGGGGTGAATTCTTATATTGTTGGTTCCGGACTTATCACCCTTTCCGGTTCTGTGTATTGTCTGTGGAGGGAGAGGCACGTGGAAGCCTTGAACTGCAGGTGCTAAAAAACAGTATTATGGAAAAATATCTTCAGGCCAGGTGTAAGAATGATTTTTCAAGATATTTTTCGAACAGGTGGACTAGAAGGTTACTGGAAGGCCTTTTTGATGTCTTTCACGTGGACTCGGCCAACTTCCCTTCCGGTTTGAGGGTCGCTTAACTCCACACTGACAGGCAAAATTATCCTTTTGATAACATAGGGCCCAGCGTATTTAGGCGCTAACTTCGCTGAAATCCCTTGGGCGGCGTTGGAGAGGACTCGGTCTCGTTTAAATACTTGGTGGCCTATCTGGGGATGATACTCACGCCTTCTGAGGTTGTAATGGTGACTTTGTCGTGCGAAGGCCTTGGCGAGATTATTACGCACGATTTCCAAGATATCCTCCAACTTTTTAAGTTGTTCACGATACAGCCCTGGACTTGGAGCTTCTGCGTCGGGATCGAAGCCTGGATCGGTTGCTTCGCGTAACGACTTGGGTGGTAGCATCTCTCGTCCGAGGTTCAGGAGCGCCGGGGTGAATCCTGTTGATTCATGTTTAGCAGTATTGAGGGCGAACATCACCTCCGGAAGCCAAGCGTCCCACTGGTTCTGCTTCCCTCAAGCCAGTTGCGCAATTATGATGCCGACCACTTTATTGGCCCTCTCCACAGGGTTAGCCTGGGGAGTGTATGGCGGCGTCAACCGGTGCTCGATGCCATACTCTGCGGCCAATGCTTTAAAAATTTTGCTTATAAATTGTGGCCCATTGTCTGAAATAATTGTTCTTGGAGTACCAAACCGATAAATGAACCTTTCTTTCAGGGCCTGGCTGGCGGTTTTGGCGGTAGCGGAACGTAAGGGATGCACCTCGATCCATTTGGTGAATCGGTCCTGGACAACGAGGAGCCATATGTTGCCTTTCGCGGACCTGGTGAGGGGGCCGATCAAGTCCGTGCTGACGACTTCCCATGGACCTCGGACTCGTGACCAGAACATCTTCCCGGCAGGTTGCTGTTGTTGATGTTTATACTGTTGGCATAGTGAACAAGAGCGTACGTATTTATTAACATCCTTCTGCATCCTAGGCCAGTAATATAGTTTCTGAATTCTCGCCGTCGTCTTGGTTACTCCCAGGTGTCCTGCGGTGGGTTCGTCATGGCATTCTTGTAAGACTTGGCGTCTCTGGGGCTTAGGGACGCATAGCTTCCATACGGGTTGGAAGCCTTCGGCCAAGTCTTCAGCTACATTTGGAAAGCTTCGATAAAGGTGTCCATTTTCCATTTTCCATGCGTCGAATGTTGCTGGATCACTTTGCACTAGGCGGGACATTTTTCGGATCCAGGAACATGGGGCGGCTGGCTCCTGGACGACCATGGGGGAGAGGTTGTCCTCGGGACTTCTTGGAGCTCTGGACAGAGCATCAGCCACGTGGTTGAGGGCTCCTGTACGATACTGGACTTCAAAGTCGTATTGTTAAAGCTCCAGTGCCCACCTGGCTAGCCGGGCTGAAAGATTCGGGAGGTTTCGAAGCCACTTTAAGCTACGGTGGTCGGTCACTACCTTGAAGTGGTAGCCTTCGATATAGCCTTTGAACTTTTTTACTGCAAAGAGCACGGCAAGGCATTCCAACTCGGTGGCGGAATATTTTGTTTCGGCTGGAGTTAAGGATCAACTAGCGTAGGCGATGACCCTTTCTTGATTCTCCAAGACTTTCGTGAGGACGGCTCCTAGTCCGGTGGTGCTAGCGTCTGTCTGTAAGATAAACGGAACGGAGAAATCCGGGCATGCAAGAATCGGGGCTGAAGTTAGGGCTTTCTTCAGCCCGTCCAGGGCTTCTTGTTGTCTCTCCGTCCAATTAAATTTCACACCTTTCCGGAGGAGTTCATTCAGGGGGGATGCTATTCGGGCGAACCCGGGGATAAATTTCCTATACCAGGAAGCCATACCTAAGAAGCGCCGTACGGCCTTGGGTGTCTGAGGGTTGTCCATCTTCAGGATGGCCTCCACCTTCTCCGGATCCGTTTGTATTCCATCTTCGTTGACGACGTGCCCCAGGTACTTCAATTCTGGCTGGCAGAAATTACACTTCTCTGGGTGAAGTTGAAGGCCGGCGGACCGTAGTCTCTGGAATACCTCCTGCAGGTGCTTTAGATGGTCCTGGAACGTCCGGCTGACGACGATGATGTCGTTGAGATAGCATAACGCGTGTGGCTCGAGCTCTGGGCTAATGATCTTATCTAAAAACCGCTGGAACGTGGCCGGCGCGGTCTGAAGGCCGAAGGGGAGGACCTTGAACTGATACAATCCCCTCCCGGGAACGGTGAAGGCGGATATGGGGCAGCTCTCCATGGCAAGCGGGATTTGCCAATACCCATGCTTCAAATCAAGGGTACTTATATACCTGGCCCCACGAAGCTTGTTGAGGATGCCATCGACGAAGGGTAGAGGGTAAGCGTCGGAACAGGTGGCCTCATTCACCTTCCTAAAATCGATGCAGAACCGATATTGACCTGAAGGTTTCTTCACCAAAACCACCGGGGAGCTAAACGAGCTGTTGGACGGCTCGATGATTCCTTCTGTCAACATTTTGTCGACCTCTTCGTCAATGATGGCTTGCATCGCTGGGTTGCGAGGGTAGTACCGCTGTTTGATGGGCCCCACGCCCTCCTTCAGGGAAATCCGGTGTTCCACTAGTGTCGTAGGGCCACCAGTATCGGGGAATTTTCCTAATTCTTCTTTTAAGAACTCTTCTAGTTGTTCAGACTGCGTAGCGGTCAAAGGTTTAATGCTTGCCATACCCTCGGGATCCTGTAGCGAGTTCAGAACGACTTCCGTTTGACCTAGTGTCATCACCTGGGAGGCGGGATGAATAACCGCTTGGTATCGGGTAAGGAAGTCGAGTCCCAAAATCACATTGCTGGAGAGGGTATCCACGACGCGAGCCTGCAGGAGATGTGGGTAGTCCTGGATAAAAATGGTGAGTTCGTACTGCCCTTGGGTGGTAATTATTTGGCCGTCTGCCAACTGGATACGGGCCGGACAGTGTTGTTTATTGATAACTCCTTGTTGTTTAAGGAACCTCTGGAGGGCTTTTCCCATATATGATTTGGCGGCGCCCGTGTCGACTAGGGCGTTGAATAGCCTTCCCTTAATGACTATTGGCAGGAACAACCGGGCATCGATGGTAGACACTTGGGACGACGGGTTCGGGACCCGGCTGTGGAAGTTTCGGACCCGTTGAAGCCATCTGGACCACTCAGGGTGCTGTATTTGACGAGAAGAGGCCCTGGCCTTCTGGTGTCGAGGATGCCTCACATGTCTCGACGGCCGGAAGCGTTTCCCGACCTTCTACAGGGGCAGTCTCTCGTTAGTGTACCTGTTTTGCCACACCAAGAACAAAAGAGTTTCGGAGGTCGTTGGCATTGAAATCTTCGGAGGTCGTTG
The DNA here is from genome assembly GCA_940337035.1 of Agriotes lineatus. Taxonomy (NCBI): domain Eukaryota; kingdom Metazoa; phylum Arthropoda; class Insecta; order Coleoptera; family Elateridae; genus Agriotes; species Agriotes lineatus. The sequence goes on from OW679201.1 coordinate 102,615,718, forward strand.
GCATTGAAATCTTCGGTTGCCCCGTTGTCCACACTTTCAGCAGCTCTCGGTGCGGCTGTATGCGGTACTGGTCGAGGGAGTAGGGGACTTGGGAGCTGCAGGTACCCGCTGGTTGACTTCTGGGGTTTGTATAGACGAAACTATGGGTGCCTTAAAACTCTGGCTGAAGACTACCTTGGATTTTCCAGGTTGGTACGCCGACTCCGCCATGTAAGCTTGACTGGCTGTCGGGGGTGGTTGGAAGGAGGATTGCTCCAACTGGAGGGCTTCGAACTCTTCTGCCATTTGCACCAGCTCATCTAGTTTGCGAAAATCCTTCCGGCGTACATAAAGTTTGTATTCCGTGCGAAGGTTTTCGTAAATACGTTCCAGCTGATCCTGCTCTCTAGTAACTCCGAACCTGCGTAGCAGCGTCTGGAGGGCGGTGACGAAGTCGGATACGGATTCCTTCTGGCCCTGTGTTCGGTTCCTGATCTCTTCGGCCATCCGGAATTGAAAGCGCGGGGGTAAGTATTGATTGTAGAAAGTGGTCACAAAATTGTCCCAGTTTCTCCATTTTTGTTTGTTGTTTCTAATCCACAGCAATGCCTTTCCCTTAAAGAGCTCGGACAACGCGGTTAGGACTTCCTGTTCTCGAAACTGGTAACACGTCGATAGTTCCTCGATCCTTTCTAGAAAGGAAATGGGGTCTGAGGTACCGTCAAACTTTAGGCCCCATTTTCTAATGCTATTACAAATCTGGGCATTATTAAGTCTCGGAGGATCTGGACTTTGCTCTATTTCCTGACTCTCCCGGTGGTCGTACTCTTCTACTTCTCCTTGACGCTCGCTTTGTGTATCCTCTTCCTCTTGATCTCCTATCAAATGTCTTGAGATTCTCTGTCTCAATTGTTGTACAGTACCTTCTGCTTCTAGCCCCACTGCGGTCGCGAGTCCTCGGAGGTCCTCTGCTTTGAGATTGTAGATCCACCCTACTTTTACTCTCGGGGGGCCCACTGGTGTGCTGTCGTCCCTTTCTTGGTCCACCATTTTAAATCTGCGAACCGAGTTTGTATAGAAAATCTGTAGTATTCAGATAACCAAATTTAAACAAATATTTTTCAGGTCCCGGATGCCAAATTCTAGTTCTGGAGCTTCCGGCGGGTGCTTGCTAATCTCTATGTATATCTGAGCTCAGGTTGCCTGATCGGGCGCCATGAAACGGTACTAGCCCTCTGCTAATTACGGCTAATGAATTTAATAAATTTCCTTCGGGTATCTTTCTTATTCGGAGATAATTTGGTTCAGCCAGATATACACTTGGAAATTAGCAAGCAAACACTAGGATAATTTTAGACAGTTTAATTATAATGTTCAATATTTACAAACATAAGTATCACTCTTAAGAAATCAAATAAAATGTATTTTACAATGAAGCTAATTAACCCGGGATTAGTCGCTAGGTTTCATTTCGCGTCGTTGGTCGCGCGTGAGCGTTTCTCTCACACCTGACATTTTGAATATATACGTGTGTTTTTTTCATAATTGGCAATTATTACTTTATAATCATAATGTGGCAATATCTGTTAATGTCATAACTTAAAATTAAAATTCACTGAATATACAAAACTTTATTTTTTACACCATGTGTAAATACAACTCAAATCGTTAAATTCAAATCCAAAAAAGATAATATAAACTCTTCTTCGATCTCTAGTTTGTATCCGACTCATCCGAAACTTGTAAATAATTAGGGCAGGTATATGTGGTATGTTTCATGCAAATAGCTCGTTGGAAAGATCGCAAAATCAAAAATGTTTAGAACAAATACATAAATATAAAAGTAAACGTGGTTAGTCGCGTAATGAGCGATTTGCTCACACTAGCGCACGCACCTACCAAACTACTTGTCACAATTGCACTGTGCCTTGTTGTTTTCATGAAATAATACCACTAGCCGGTGCTTGACAAATAGGGTGGGGATTAAAAAAATTGGCGGGGCCGTACCTGTCATTGCACTAAAATGGCGAATTAATTTGTAAAAACGTGAGGGAATCGCTCATGTAGCGACCAATGCCGGGTTAATTATGCTGGGCGTCCAGTTGCCAGTTCCTTACGCGCCGACAACCCGTTTTGCATCTGTGCGTGGAGGGTCCGATTGGCCGCCTTCTGCAGAAATCGACGGGACGCTACTGGCCGGGGAGACGATTTGCCCAAAGTAATTTGCAGTGGTGCCAACCTTCGCGCACGAAGGTCACGTTTGACGTTGAAAACCGCGTGTAGCTGCAAATATAGGTTAATTCGAATATATTATGTTTTTCGCCTTACGACACCGTGCTAGCGTTGTAATTCTCGTGGATACGGTGAAGTGTTTGTGCGAGTTGCGGCCGGAGGGGAAGTTGTCGACGTTTGTCCACCTGGAGTTCCGGTTCGTGGAGGCGACTTCGACAGCTCATGGCCTCGAGGGCGCCGCAGATCTCCGGTGTTACGACAGGGAGATGTTTTGAACGGTAAGTCCAGTCCTGTAGTCAAACAGAAATTAAGTGCAATCTTAAAGGGGCCTTCAAGGTCGACTTCGTGTCGGCCTTTATTAACAAGAAATTTGTCCGGCTCGGGCCGGGCAAATGTTATGTTATTCGGTGGATTTATTTAGTGTTACGAAATTGACATATGAAACGGCCTGGTTGTTAAACCCTCGTTTCGAATATGTCTTCCAGGAAATTTTGATACAATTATTTACTAACGTCCTCCAGGAGATGTTTCAAAATTTATTAGTTCAGGATATTAGCAGGTATCAGTTTAATCAGCGAAACGGTTTCCCATTCGTGGGCGTCGCTTCTGAAAGCTGATTCTTCGGGGAATGAGCTCAATTAAATACTAGCTAGGAACACGGTCTCCAAGACTGGAGGCTTCGGGTTCGACTGTAGCTAAGGGAAGATACTAATGTGGGGACGGAAAAATTCTCTCTCAAAATTCGCTCCGTGCTTACTTTTATACGTTTTGGCGTCGTGTTATCGTAATAACCACTACGTCCATCCTCTGGTGGGGACGAGCGGCGCGCGGATTGTTTATTTGCAATTTTCGGCGCAGGCCGCACTGGAGACGGCTTATCTCACTCTCGGACGTTGGCAAGAAGCGATAATGCTTGAAGGGGCGAAGTGTAAATTTAATTACATTGTTTAATGTCTTGATGACAAATTTAGACGAGGCGAGCGTTACACCACTTTAGAGGGGGGAGATTGTCATCCTTGAGAAGGACCATGGAACCAGGCTGGAGGTCCGAAAAGTGTGTGCGCCATTTGATGCTCTGTTGGAGTTCCGAGATGTACTCCTTACTCCATCTTTTCCACACATTCTGGTGAAGCTGTTGTATCCTTTGATATCTAGACAGACGAGATTCGGCTATCTCAGTATCGTTGGGATCAGGCAGTGACACCAAAGGACGGCTGATCAGAAAATGAGCAGGAGTCAAAGGCTGAAGGTCGTTTGGATCAGCGGACAGAGCTATAACGCGCCGTATGTGATGTTTGGAGGATTTAATTTCGGCCTCCCACAATCCGCCAAAGCGGGGACTGTGCGCGGGTATAAAATGTCAAGCTACTCCGTCGTTCGCGACCGATTCGGAAATAGAAAGGCCTTGTTCCGCAAGAAAATTGCCTAATTCGATTAATTCGGAATTAGCGCCGACAAAATTAGTGCCATTGTCTGAATAGACATGGAGAGGTTTGCCTCGACGAGCTACAAATCGGCGAAAAGCCATTAAAAACGTTTCAGTAGAAAGGTCAGCGACCAATTCAAGGTGCACTGCTTTTGTGACAAAATAAACGAAGAGACAAAGGTAGGACTTCACTAGTTTAGAACCACGCCCTTTGCGATTCTTTATCATGCACGGTACACCATAATCGATACCAGTCGTATGAAATGGGGAAAATGATTGAATACGAGAGGCTGGCAGATCTCCCATTATGGGTTCGGTTAACTTAGAAGAAAATCTAAAACACCGTAAGCATTGATGAACCACTTGCTTGACTATATTTCTGCCAGAGGTAATCCAATATCGTTCTCTGAGATTAGATAACAGCATTTGAGGTCCGGCATGGAGAAGCCGAAAATGCTCATGTGAGACTAGGAGTTTGGCGAATGGATGTTTGCTAGAAATCACTAGAGAAAACTTCTTGTCAAAAGGTAATTGAGAGTTGTGGAGCCTAACACCAACTCTTAGCAGCCCCTCGGAATCCAGAAAGGGATTCAGGGATATCAAAGCAGAAGATTGTTTCACAGGCTTGCTCTGTGACAACAGTTTAAGTTCGTCAGGAAATGACTCGCGTTGGGAGAACCTGGCAAGCCTTACAATAGATGCTTGCAGTTCATCTGTAGAGAGGGGACCAGAAAGACGATCAGCCTTAGGGGCTCGCGCATTGTTATGAAAACGAAAGCAATAAGCTGTAACTCGTTGTAATCGAGCCAAACTTGAATACTGATTGAACGGAAATGGTTCAACAGAGGTTACAGAAAAACTCTGAGCTTCTTTTTTGAATTCTGGAAGCTCAGCAAGAACATGTTTGGAAGTAGGCCAAGATGCCTCACCTTCGCTTAGCCAGGTGGGACCATGCCACGAAAGGCTTAATTCTTTTAAAACTAAAGGAGGGATTCTCCTAGTAAGAAGATAAGCAGGGTTAGACGTTGTGGGAACATGCCTCCAAGCGGCATCAGCAGTGAGTTGCTGAACATCAGCAACTCTGTTGCACATAAAGGTTTTAAGAAGATTTGGACTGGTTTTCAACCATCCTAGCACTATTGTGGAATCTGTCCACAAACCAATTCTAGATATGGGCAAATCAATTGCCTTTATAACTTGCACGGAAAGTTTACTTAGAAGAACAGCTCCGCAGAGCTCGAGATTCGGAATTGTCAAGGGCTTTAAAGGGGCTACCTTGGCCTTGGAACAGAGAAGGTGAACTTGTACTTCCCCTTCCTGATTCTTGGAACGTAGGTATATCGACGCACCGTAACCATTGTTGGAGGCGTCGCAGAAACCATGGAGCTCTATCTCAACCACTCGCCGACAGAGAACGTGACGAGGAATTGTCCAGTCATTGAGCATGAGGAGATCACTGCGATATGTAAATCATTTCTCTTGTATGGCGTTGGGAACGGGTTCATCCCAATTCAACTTTTCCATCCAAAGTTGTTGCAAAAGAACCTTGGCACCCATGGTAAATGGACTTAGCAGACCCAGCGGGTCAAATATCTGTGATATTTCAGACAAGATGCTACGCTTTGTAGCCTTACTACTCGTAGAATTTGAAATATTGAACATCAGATGGTCGTTTGTGAAGGACCAAATCAAACCAAGGGTGCTTGTGTGCTCATGTGCACTGAAATCAAGAACACCCGGATGGCAATCGGAATCTGGGATTCCATCGAGAACTTCTGGAGAATTAGAAATCCACTTTCTAAGTTTGAAGCAGCCTGAATCAAGAATCTGATTCAAGTTTGAACAGAGAATACGCACTTTCTCAGGAGTGTCGGCGCCTGTCAGAAGGTCGTCGACGTAGAAGTCCTCCTTTATAATTCGAGAGACTTCGGGATTTGAAGCTGCACATACGATAACCAATTGGGTCAAAAAACGAATGGCAAGAAAAGACGCTGAAGCGGTCGCATACGTAACTGTATTCAGATCGTATGACAGAAGAAGCTCAGTTGGAGAGGATCACCACAGGATTCTCTGAAGGGACCTATGGTTAGGATTCACTAGAACCTGACGATACATCTTCTCAATGTCGGCTGATACAGCAAACAAATTCTTGCGAAAGCGAACAAGAATGGAAAATAAGTCTTGTTGCATGGTTGGGCCAACCATCTGAATACTGTTCAGAGATTGCCCGGAAGTAGTTGCTGGGGAACCATTGAATACAACTCGGGGTTTAGTTGTCAGGCTGTCCTCTTTTAAGACTCCGTGGTGGGGTAGATAATAGGATATCTCGTTTAAATTAGGGTTTGAAACGGACATATGACCTAATTTAGAATATTCATTCATGAAATTCGAAAAGCGATTGGACAAGTCAGGGTTCGCTTGTAACCGCTTCTCCAATGATAAGAATCCTTTCTGAGCGATTTGCAATGAATCACCCAATACCTCTACAGGTTTCTTGAGAGGGATAGAGACAACGAATCGACAATTCGTTTCTCGTTGTGTATTTTGCACGAAATGTGCCTCACAGGCGTTCTCTTCATTTGTGCGAACCTTTTCTTCTGGGTAATGTTCGAGTTGCCAAAACCTAACAATGGGGTCAGAAGCATCCTCGATCGTGCTGAGATTGCACTGAACAGGGTACGCAGAAGGGGGACCTGTAGGGCCAGAAAAAATCCAGCCAAAACGAGTTTTTTGAAGGATGGGAAGTTTTGGGCCTAGACCAATTTGTCCAATACAAAGGAGCTGCCAGAAAATGGGCGAACCAATCAGAATGTCGATGGTGCCCGGTTGGTCATAGAACAGATCTGATAACTTGATGTTATCAGAAACCTTGAGACTGTTTCGCTGGACGCGAAAACTTGGGATAGTACCTGTAATCTCATCGAGAACAAGACAGGATAGGCCAATACTGTACGAGGTGTGAGGAGCTTGCAGATGGATATCACAACTAGCTTTGATTTGAGAAGTAACTTTACTTAAGCCAGAAACAGTAACGTTGACTTCGCGAATTGGAATGTTCAACCTTTTATACAAATCTGAACGTATGAAGTTCGATTGGGAACCGGAATCCAGCAGGATTCGCACAACGTGAGGCGTACCATCATCAGCGATGAGTTTAGCGGTAGCCGTAGGTAAGAGCACCTGAAAAGCATTTGAACAGAATGCAGAAATCGATTGATTTACTTCAACAGGGGTTTCTGCTGACACCGCAGATCCTGGTTGACTAGAAGAAGCCTTTTAAGGTTTATCCTCATGAAGAAGGGTGTTGTGCCTTGATTTGCACTTTCTACACGTATATTTGGAGCTACAGCGGCTCGAAGGGTGACCCTGAGTTAGGCAATTAAAGCATACACGGAGCTCTTTGGCCTTTGAATTTCTGTCAAGAGAAGACAGCTTGACAAACTTATCGCATTTGTACAAGGGATGAGATCCTTTACAAAATGGACACAAAGGGGTACCTGACACAAATGATTTCGAATGTACCTTGGAAGACTTTTCGGGTACAAACTTAATATTTTTTACCTCTAGAGTTTCTAGAAGATTTGCTGTATTTTGTAGAAATTCCTTGAACTCGTCAAGATTAGGCAGGTCAGAACCGGTTTCTAAGGACCTCCCATTCACGGAATGTAGTGAGGTCCAGTTTTATAGAAACGACATAAATGATAACAACATCAAGAAGCTCGCTTTCGATAGCTAATAATTTGATTGCTGTAAAATGTTTGAATAACATATCGCTAATCGTACGTAATTTAGTTGCAGATTCCTTACTGCAATATTCAAGGTCGAAAATAGCCTTGAGGTGGTTATGAACCAGAATTTTTGGATCATTGTAGCGATTACACAATGCATCCCAAGCTAGAGTATAATGACTTGTTCGATGAGAGACTTTATCTCTTGAGTATTGTTCCATTGAGTGTTAAGCATACATCCGAGGTATTTATAGTGTGGTACGTTCTCTAATGCGGTATTTGCAATTGTTATCCTTGGTACTCGTGCAGTTTTTGCGACGACCATTATTTTGGTTTTCTTTGTATTAAGTGCTAGGCCATAATTTTCACTTATTCGCACTACTTTATCAATTAGATTTTGCATGTCTATTTCGTTATCTGTAATTAAAACAGTATCGTCTACGTATCTAAAATTACTTATTAGTTCTCCCCCGACTGCAATTCCTTCCTTAGCTTCCTCTAGGGCTTCTCTAAATATCGCTTCTGAATAAATATTAAACAGTAGTGGAGATAAAACGCACCCCTGTTGGACTCCTCTTTTTATTTCTACTTCTAAGCTCGTTCTCTTTTCTACTCGTACATTTGCTATTTGTTGCCAGTATAGGTTGCTTATAATACGAAGGTCCTTATCGTCTATCCCAATTTGTTTGAGAATTTCGATCAGCTTCTGATGTTGTACCCTGTCGAATGCTTTATTATAATCTAAGAAAGCTAGGTATACCTCTCTGTTTACATTTCTGCAGCGCTGAACTAATACTTGTGTTGAGAACAGCGCCTCCCTTGTTCCAACATTGTTGCGGAAGCGGAACCGGTTTTCTGTGAGGGTGGATTCGCATTTTTGATATGTTCTTTCGTGTATTATTTTAAGAAATATTTTAAGGACATGGCTCATCAAACTAATTGTTCTATGCTGATCGCAGGTTTTTGCATTTGGCTGTTTTGGAATGGTAATGAAGGTGGATTTTAGCCAATCATGTGGTATGTGTTCAGAGTCGTATATCGCGTTAAATAAATCTCAGAGCACATCTGTGCCATTGTCATCTCGCAATTTTATTACTTCTGCCGGTATCTCATCGGGGCCTAAAGCTTTTCCTGCTTTGGTTCTGTTGAAGGCTTTTATCACTTCATCTTTTTGTATTTTCGGACCTGTGTCAGATTTCTCATTATTTGGATATTCTGGCCTGTCATCTTCAAAGAGACTTTTTATATATTTTTCCCATACTTTTAATTTTTGTTCTGTTTCTGTTACAATATTTTTATTTTCATCCAACAGAATGCTTGTTTTATTTTCATTATATCCGCTTACAATCTCTTTGATTTTCTTGTATACGTTGAAGGTATCGTGTTTATGTTGTAGTGTCTCTATTTCTTCACAGTTTGTCGTAAGCCATTTTTCTTTAGCTTCTTTAATTTTTCTCTGCACTTTTCTATGTATCTTTTTATATTCTTCTTGATTTTTATTCTTATGTTCTCTGCGTTCCTCCATTAGCGATAAATCTCGTCAGTAATCCATTCTTGTTTTTTCTTAATTTTTTCGGTTTTCAGGTGGTGTTCACAAATAGTCTTGACATTTTCTTTTATATATTTCCATTTTGTATCTACATCTCCATCTTGACTATTAACTGCTTTTGCTAGATCTTTACTTATTTTCTTTTGTATATCTTCGTTCTTTAACTTCTTCGTATCCCACTTTTTTATTGTTTCCTTGTGTATTATTGATTTCACCCTGATTTTGATTGTTCTAATGAGTGGGTTATGGTCCGAACCTACATCTGCTCCTGGGTAGGTTTTTAGTTTGGTTATTGGGTTTTTAAATCTGTTATTAATTAGAACATAATCTATCTGGTTCCTTACTATCTTATCTTTTCCATCTTACGGAGACTTCCATGTATATCGTCTCCTAGGAGGTAACTTGAAAAACGTGTTTTTTATTACCAACCTATTTTCTTGGCAGAATTCTAATAATAAGTCTCCTCGCTCATTACGTTCTCCTAGACCATAAGCCCCTATAATGTCTTCAAATTCACCTTTGCTGATCTTGGAGTTAAAGTCTCCTAGTATTACATTATTTTCGTGTGTTTTAGTTAATTTGAGTGCCTCTTTTAGTTGTTCATAGAAGTCGTTGATTTCATCTGAATCTTTATTCTTATCTGTTTTTGTGGCAGGCGCATAAATTTGGATAATATTCGTTGTAACAGGTGTATTGTTTAAATTGAGTATCATTACTCTGTCCGATAGGGGGATAAAATTATCTACTAATTGTCTGACCCGGTTGTTTAAAATGATTCCTACTCCGTTTATATGTTGATTGTTTGAATTACCGGAGTAATATACCGTATGATTTTCAATTCTGCATGAGCCGTTGTTAGGCCATCTCATTTCACTTATTCCCAGTATATCAACGTCCAATCTTATCATATCCTGTATTGTGTTATTAATTTTCCCAGCCATGAACATGCTTTTCACGTTCCAAGTTCCGATTCTATATTCGTGTTTGTATTTCCTTTTAATGACTGTTGTATTTATAAATTTATTTATTGTGCAGGGGTTTGGCTGACTTACGACCTGGGGAGCCCCGCATTCTCCCCCTGCCGGATCTTGGTTTCCGAGTCCATGATCAGTAATTTTTCTCACTGCGTCGCTACTTGCGATTATTATTCTTCTTGGGAGTGTAATGAGGTAGTTTCCCGTTGCTTTCCTCATCGCAGTGTTACAGCCGGGTAATCATAACTTGATAGCGGCCTGCAAGTACATGATGGCAAGCCTGTCCAGAAGTCCTTCTTCTGTCGCCTTGACTCATTAATGGCATAGCTACGCTACGCAAAAGTCGCTATTTTATCTGCTTAGGCAGATAAGGTGACACTTTTACCTTGTCAATAAAGACACATAAGTTCTCACTTTTGTGACGTTTGCGGATAAAATTGTTTGTATTACGTGCGCGAAGTGTTTTTGTGCGTTCGAATTAATTTTTTGAAGAGGCGCAAAAACACTCAATTCGCGCAATTAATACATAAATTACTGTTTTCTACAATTTTCACACAAGAATATCAATATTGTTTCGCGCCGCAGTGCCCGAATATTTTTGGTGCTCTAGAGCGCAAAATGCCTTTTCTCGCGTCGTCAATGGTAAGGTAAATAAATATCCAATTTTTTAACACGTTAAAAAATGCCAAACTTCGCGCATTGATAGGAATGCGCGAATGTTCAATTTTCTTAAGGTTGTCGGTGTCTAAACAAATAAAAATCTGATAGAGTACGGTCCGAACTGTATAGCAGATGGAGTAGCACAGTCCATTTCAATTTCATCATAGGAGCAACAAAATCGAGTGGAGCATTATCCTATGAGAAGACAGAAAATTCAAGTTTCTTCCTTTCTACCTTCACTGATATTTAATGCAGAAGCAATATCATTCACTGCAATTCGATGATCGTTTCAAATAAATGCATTTTTCTCTGTCAGCATTCTCTTTTGTGGTCGAAGTTTTTGAACACCGAGAAAGCGGTTCATTCTCGACACGTTCGCTGCCATTTTTAAACCCTTTGCTCTCTTTATAAACGCTTATGTCTGACAGTGCATGCTCACCAAACTGTCTTTTAACGCTTGTACAAACGTCTGATGGTCTGATACATTCCTTAGTAAGAAATTTACTAATAATCCGTTGTTCGATGGTTGAATGCACCTCCATTTCAGTCATGCTAGGCAAATGAACAAAAATGAATTGTGACGACTGAGTCAAGTTAGAACTTGTTCCAGAGCATTAATTAATGTATACAACTTTTGTGCATTTCTTTGTCTTTTGTCGCGTAATTCAAATTATAATTCATATTTGAACGCTCTTCATACTAATGTAATTCGTAGAACGCATAGCTACCACCGTAGATGCTTCTAGATACGTAAGGCATTTATAAAAAGGTTAGATTACCTGTTTAAAAGAGAAGCCGTTACTATTCTAGCAAATGATAGCAGGTACAAAATAATGGAAGGCTGTTCGTTAGATAAAAATTACCAAACAAGCGAAACTCGTCATCAACATACGGTTTAATACAGTATCAAAATTTACAACTATTAACTTCCATAACTAACGCGACCTGGCTAGCTATGCGAGTCTAAATGCAACTAGAAACGCAAATTATAAATGAAAATTTGGCCTTCATTTGTAAACTATCTGAGTCGAAAGATCGCAATCAAGTCCCGCATGGGACCCACTGCTACCGACTGGAGACTAATGCAGGTCTACTTCAGCTTTCGGAAATTATTTCGAACCCCTGGAAATCCACGTAAGGATCGTCGGGACTACTTGCAGACCGGGAAAAGAGGAGAAAAAAGGCATAAAAATAAATGCGGACAAACATCAGCGCAATTGGAGATAATTATGCAGCGCATACCATGAGATTTAAAGCGGTTTGAGGATGACCATTACTTCCAAAATAGCGTGCTGATCCTGCATCGAGCAGCCAGGTGCAGCGAATTATTTATACTACACCAAGTTTACCTCTGTTTATCGATGCTTTCGGTGATGAATCCGCCCGGCAAACGACACTAGCAATCATTTAATTGGGAACTGGAAAGTAGCTTTACGCCAAATCCTCAAAACAAAAAGGGTGCCAATTTCGAATTCACATCTGATTCACACGACACTTTAAGTGGCATAAGGAGCTGTAACCGTGAAACGAGATGGAACCCATTTCAAAACTGTTCTATATAGGCTCGGGTGGGCAACGTTGGGACAAAGTTTACAAATTTTTTTTTTTAAATTATACGCTTAATTTTTTTACCACATGTTCACATGTTCAACATATCTTTTTTAAACTAATGGTAAATTGGGAACTTTCTAGCTTTTGTCTATGTTCTATATATATTTTTTTAAACACTGCACCATGTCTCATTGCGGCCCATGAGTGGGCCTCCATGGCACAGTTGTTTATTATTTATGAAAAATAGTAACAATGTCCGATAAAAAAGATATATTTATTGTACTATATTAAATACATTATACCGAGTGTTTCATTTAAGGTGCGAACATAGGGAAATTGCATGGGAAATCGTATATAACCAGATTCCTGCTTGCCGCTTGAATTGATAGGATTTTTAGTGATATCCATAGAAAGAGAAAAAAAATCGCTTAATTTGATACTACTTTACTTGAATGTGTTTCTTGTCTTAGATAGAAATAGCTTAAAAACTGTAATAATATTTTGCACCACCTTGGAACGTGTCTCATAATGTCTCAAAAGCTTTTGTCCCAAATTAGCCCTATTGATCAGTAATTAAAATGACATTGTCATTTTGGTGCTAACTTTACAATATACTTAGAACTAATGAAATATTTGATTTGATTTGATTTGATTTATTTAGTTTTGTTGCTACATAGAATGTAGATGAAAACAAGTCACAAAACCAAGCATTACAAGAAAAATACATTTTTTTACATATATTAAAAACTTACATTACATATTAAAACTTACAATCTAGAAATTCCTGTACTGAATAAAAAGCATTCTCAACAAGAATTTTTCTCACAGCCGATGAAAATTGTCTAACAATTGGTATATTTACAATTTCAGGGTTTAATTTGTTATACAATATAGCACCAATATAAAGTGGATTAGCTCTAAATAGTTCCAGACGGTGCAGTTTATACTGAAGGTCTCCACCATAGCGAGTAGCATAATCATGATGTACATTTTGAGTTGAAAACAAATTTAAATTACTTTTAACAAACGTCAACATGTCCAAAATAAAAATACAGGGGAGAGTTAGTATTTTGTTTTGTTTAAAAACAGTTCTACAGGAGTCTCTGAATTTTAGCCGATACATGCAGCGCACAGCTCTTTTTTGAAAAACAAAGACACGTTGAGCAGACGATTTGTAGCCCCAGCAAATAATTCCGTATCTAACAACGGATTCGAAATTCGAGTAGTAAAAAGCTTTTACTACTGCTGAACTGCAAATATAGGATAATCTTTTAAGAGCAAAACAGATAGAAGAGCATCTATTGCAGACTGAGTCGATGTGATCTTCGAATGTCAGAGCTAAGTCAAGGTTGACACCTAGAAGCTTGAAGCATGAAACCTGTGCAACTGCTTTCCCATCCATCCTGATCAGTTGACTAGAGTGAGAATTATTTTCAGAAGAATAAAATTGCATTATGTAAGATTTATCCATGTTCAGAACTAATTTGTTATGCTTCATATAATTCGAAATACTCCCAAGATTGACTTTTAATTCAGAAGACATATCTGTATTAGTTTTAGCAGCTGAAACAACTGTTATGTCATCCGCAAACGCACAATGAAAAGCCGATACAACTTTATCCAAATCGTTGGTATACAATAAAAATAGCAGCGGCCCAAGCACGCTACCTTGGGGAACTCCAACACTATTTTGTAACTCGGTAGACTTTGTATCCAAATAGCTGACAAATTGTTTTCTGTTAGACAAATAGGAACGCAACAGAGAATTGCATTTTCCACGCAAACCAAAACGTTCGATCTTCTCTAAGAGAATATTGTGGTCCACACAATCGAAAGCCTTGGACAAGTCGATAAATAGTGCCATTACCTTATTACCTGCATCAAGGTTTGTGTATATGAAGTTCAATACGGATACGAGTGCAGACATTGTAGAATGACTCTCCCGAAAGCCATGTTGATGTTTTGAGAAAATATTATGTACATTTAGAAACGATATAATTCTTTTAGCTATTACCTTTTCAATAATTTTTGCAAAAACTGAAAGCAATGAAATTGGGCGATAATTGCTAAGTAATTTGGAGTCACCCTTTTTAAAAAGACAAACAACCTTTGCAATTTTGAGTAAGTCAGGAAACGTGCCGTTATCGAAACATTCATTAATAATATGGCAAAGTGGTTTTAGAATAGAAAATGAGCATTGCCGAATTAAAAATGGAGGAAAATTATCCGCGCCAGACGAATTTGAATTTTTTAAGCTATGGATTACATTTTGTAATTCCGTTTCATCGACATGATTTAAAAACACGGTTCCTGGAATAAGATTTGGTTTGTTCGAAGATGTTTGAAGATTCGTTGGAACATTTAGAATCTTGGTAATATTAACAAAATATTCGTTAAAAGCATTTGCAATAAAATTTTTATCGCTAGTGGAAACGCCATTAACTAAGAGTTCATTTGCAACTCTCTGAGAATGCTTATTGCCGACACCGCTATTAATAATACTCCACACGGCTTTCGACCTATTCTGTGCATTTAATATTCGATTATCGAAATAAGTGCGTTTAGCAAGTCTTAGTAATTTTTTATAGATTGACTTGTACGTATTATAGTAGTTTTTAGAAATTAGGCCCTCTTTTTGCATGACAAAGAGTTCTTTTAGGCGAGCTGATGAAATCTTCAGTCCTTGTGTTAACCATAGATTATTATTGCGCGTATTACTACAGTTCGTAACCTTAACTAATTTAAAACTAAGGCTATAATAGTACTGCATTATTTTTGTAAAGTTACTAAATTTTTCGTTGACATTTGAAGCTGCAAAGACTTCCGCCCATTGTTCCTCATTTAAGTAGCATTGGAATTTTTGAATGTTTTTCTGCGAAAATGATCTACGTAAATGAGGTTCAGTAGTAACATTATGACTAATCGAAAAAACGATTTTTTGAGACGAATGATCAGATAAGCCGTTATGTATAATCTTGAATGTAGATAACAAATTGTTGAAATTTGTAAAAACATAATCAACAGCCGAACCGCCATTATTACCTAGTCTAGTTATTTCATCATGAAACACAGTTTCTAGATTAAAAACATGAACAAGATCTGACAACTGTTTGATATCATTATTTTTACAACGGTAATTAATATTAAGATCACCGCAAACAATTATTCTGTCACATTTACGTTTGCTAATAATTTTATGTAGACAGTCTTCAAAGCTTGCAAAAAATAAGTTGACATTGCTATCTGGAGATCTATATAAACATAAAATATAGTAAACAATACTGCCTAAAGTTAAGCTGATAGCTGCACATTCAAATGTTTTATCTGCACTTAACAGTGTAAATTCAGGCATTTCTGTAGCAGACAAAGTATTTCTTACAAAAATAGATACGCCACCATGAGAAAAAGTGGTTCTAGAATAAGAACTAACTAAGGTAAAACCATATATATTTATGAAGTCGTTTTCGTTTGTAATGAGGTTTGACAAGCAAGTATTAGCAAATGAGGGTAAATTAAAACATTTTGGAAAAAGTAACTCCTACTACCATTTGAGCAAGTTTGAAGTCGGCATATGCAAATTCTTCGAGGTTGTAAAACCCGGAAAGGTGTCACAAAACTTTTAGTTTTCAACTTTTGGTTCCCACACTCAGTTAATCAACGTGTCACACCAAAATACAGTTGCGTTTAATGTATCGCCATTCTAAAAGTGCCAAATTTCAAATTATCGAATCTGTCTTAAGGTGCACTTGTCTCAACGTGGTACGTGGCCCACTCGACCCTACTCGATAACATTTTACTCTACGTAGAATTAGTTGCAGATTATTGATGCAAGGAAAATAATCGAATTGCTTCAAGAGAAAGATAATATGTAGTTTGGAATAACGAAGCATATTATCAAAAGTTCTGGAATTTAGAACTTAGAGCAACGTAAAATATAAGTGTTTGTATAAGTGAATGAAGAGATGAAACCTTAAATGAAGACCAACGTGAATTTCAACAAAATTGAGATTGGGTAAAGCAGGCCTCAAATTATAAAAATCCTGTAAATACGTATAGTACACCCGATTGCTTCATTTTCGATATATTGCAAGAGGCTAGGTCAGCCTTTAAATAATACAAATTCGATCTATTTTTTCTTCTGAAACCTGTTATTAAAAAAATCAAAACTATTAAACACATGGGTTCTGCTTTCACCTTTTGGTGAATCGGAACCAAAAATCATAAAGTGGCAATTTCGGATACAGAATAGTCAAGAAATTGACATTACTTAAAGTAAATTTTATATACGCCACAAACTTATACCACTTCGATTTTTATAAAACTAGATCTCACTTCTGCATATATATTTTATCAAATCAATTAAAGTACAGTTTGCGTCAAAACAAGTACTACTGAAAGTTTCAAGCATATAAAACTTATGCGCATCAAGTGATAACTGCGCTAATTTGATATTACTTCTAGTAGTGTTTGTTTTCGCACATACCGTATGATCTAAACACATAAAACTAAAATTTGGAAGACAGTCCAAAATGCAGTTAAAAATTCTTTACTTGCCGACAGTAAATGGTAAAGCGGTATATGTTTTTGCCGAAGCGTTGTGATACATAAATATCAAAATTGAATTTGTTGTAAATTATTTGGCGAAATAAGAGAAAAGCCGTCTTTATTTTACAATTTTATACTTAAGACTATTGTATTTTGAACCGCAGGTCGTGTTTACTTCATTTACATTTCTCATCTCTTGTTCTTTTCCAAATCGACAGTTTCTTACTACAGATAATAGATCTTCTCATTCTTCTTTATGTTTTCATTCTTTGGAGCTTAAGCGTCAACACGTGTTTTTATATTGTAATGATACACCCCTATATGTGTGTTAGAATCAAATTTAGAAAAGGTTAAGGGATTAAAATGGTTGAAAATAATTTGGATCTATTCAGGTATAAGGTGGGAATGTGAATTATGTAATTACAAAGTGAAAGAGAATTTACAGTTGAATGGAAAATATCTATTTGAAAAACATATGGATTCGAAAATAATATAATAATCTAAAAATTGCAGTTTGAGGCGAATGACAAATATTTAATTGAAATAAAATAGAAATTTAGTAGGTTTAAATGAAATATATTAAAATTAGAGTGTATAAAAATGGATTGATATGGTGATGTAATTTATTTCGATTATTGAAAATAACAAACTTAAAAAAATGTAGCAAAAGATTTTGGTGTAATTAAAAATATTGAAAAAAGCTCTGTTTTTATTATAAAAATGTTTTGAATAATAAAAAGGGGAGTAATTAAAATCTACGAGGTGAACTAAAATAAAATTTTAAAATAAACAAGAATAGGTAAAGACATAAACTAATGAAGATTGCAAGTATGTGGTAAAAACTAATGAATAGCAGAAGTACTCTACAAAAGTCAATCATTGGAGAATAATAATGGGTCAAGTTTATTGGAAAAGTCCATTTGACAGAATATATTAATCAAATTGGATTACGTAGGACTGTTTAGTACTAAAGGACACTTCCAGAGGAGAATCACCAGGGTAAAAGAGGCACATTCCAGGAGGTTGGTGAATACAGTGGTGCAGGTAGCTATCTGCAAGTTTGGTCTGTTGACTGCGTGCTGTGAAAAAGGATTGAGTTGCTGATGTGGGACGATTAGGACGTCTTGTCTGTCCGTGAACCATTCATTGCAGGAAAGTGCTGGAGAGAGTCGATTTGTCAGCAGAGAGGAGCGGTTTGGTTGGCATCTGGAAATGTGTGCGGACCAAGTGAAAGGTGGGTGAATTTATTACCAATCTCATAACTAGAAAACGAAATAAAGACAATAAAGAGGTGAACTATTTATGAATGAATTGCTTACTGATTTAATATTGTTGTGTACCATTGTAATGATAGGGTATTTGTCATTTGAATTTCAAATTAGTTTTGACATTTGGTTGACATAAGTTATTGTGACTTATGCGAATTATATTGGGAATATAAGAACATCAATTTTTCAGAAATCAGATAACTAGATAAAGGAATCCACCCCTGATTTTCAGGAGCTATCTCTAATAAGAATTATTGACATTATAATATGGCAAATTTTTAATTTAAACATAGATTAAAATAACTTGAATTGAATGTTCATTAGTATATTAAAGGCACTGCAACGAGTATCTTAACGTATTTGTGACGGCCCAATGTGTTAAAAATTAGTAATCAAAATTAAAAGCTTATTAAAAAGTAAATAAAGACAACACGTTGTAAGGGTCAGTTTATATTTATGACGCCAAAACTAGGAGCCAGTACAATATATTGCTTTGACATAGGCTTGCACTTGAGAAATGATGTTACAGCATTATTGTAGCTATAATAACTTTATCTGCCAAAAAAAATTCCATTCATAAAAAAGTCAAACACACAGACGATGTCGAGCCGCGTTCACGTTATGTAAAAGTCTACGGGTTGGTGTTTAAGTAAAAATTAAAGTTATCTGTGGCCAATTCAGCTAGATTGACCTATAAACCTAAGGAATATTATAGACCAAATATTCGAATAGTGAATTTTGTATTATATTTGGCACTTACATACACGGCATTGACAGTATGTGTGACCAAACACCAAAACATACGTGTGTGATGTGTGCAAAAATTAGTTTTTAATATCATTAAGTAGTGTGGTGAGGTCAAGGCCCACAGGCAGACTTCAAGTGGCTGTATTTGCTTAAGACCGCAGCTGTCCGGAAGGTTAGCAACTTCCCAAATGTGAAAATTCTGGAATCCTTGCAAGCTACTTCAAGGGCACAAAAACCTTACCTGTAACAGGACTGAGTTTCGCTCTGTTCCATTTAGAGTGGGGAGGAAGTAGTTTAAGTAACGTTTAAATTGCTACCTATCAAAGTTTGCAAGTTTTTGGAATTTTTATTAGTTCAGGCTTCGAAGTTAAAATGGCAGTATCACGGATGCAGAACGACTCTACGCTTTTACTGCAGGAGAAGTAATAATCAGGTCTACGGGGCAGTACATCGGGTTGGGGCGAAAATATCACCACAGGGGTTTGCAAGTGCTCTTATTCTAAAAAGAATATTGGTTGTAAGCTCGAAATTAGAGTTTTTGTGTAATTGAATTTAGCCAATGGTATGGCTTGTTATTGGCAATGGAATAATGTCTCTGTGGGTAAACAGAAAAGACTATAAATACGGGTGCCTTAGGAAATGACGGGATTTCGAGTTTTAGCCTATCCAAATTTGGTCTGTAAAATTATAAATTCAAATTTTTATTGACAAGTGTGAGGTTAACAATTGTTTTGAGTTGTATTTCATAAGCTGCATCTACCTGCACGACTGCGAGACTTGAAAGAAGATACAGTATTTGGTGATCCAACTTTCGTATAAACCGAAGAAGCTGTCAACTAAAGGTCAAGTTTACTTCAATTTGACTTCAACAAGTGGATACAAGGGCAGCATTGGAGTGCCATCTCCAGAGGGATCAATCATTGGCGTGCAGTCTCCGAAAGGGTTTAACAACAGGTGGGAATTATATTATATTGTCATGTCTAGCTCGCAATAAATCTTTGTAAATATTTGTTTCTACAAAATCATACACTTTGAATCAGTGGTGCGTAAACATTTTCTTATATCAAAGTTTACTCGTTATAAACAGCCCCTATAGTTCAGTCATCTTTTATTTCGATTTTTTTGTGATCTACAATTTATATCCGATCAATTATCTAACCTACCAGCGATATTAGTTTAGATATCGTACGCCAATCAAGGATATCTCTGAAATGAATGATTTTAGGATATGTTCATTAGAGTTTTTCTCTTATTTTTTGCTGCAAAATAAATCCCTGTGCAATTTTGAAGCACCCTGTATGTTGCTGTTATATTATAAAAAATAGTGTATTGTTTACTTCGTTTAATTGCCCCTCATTGGATGTGCCAAATAATTTGCTGTGGTTTTACCCTCTAGCTAATGTTAATTATATATAAAAATACTTAGCTGAGTGATCTGAATTTTACATCATACCTATGAAGAAAATAATCCACTGGACTAATGTTGCTATAAACCCAGGGCTACACTTGCCTTATTTGTGCTTAATTAGCTTACCTTTTAAAGTACAATGCGCAAGGACTTGGAATACTAAAGACAGATATTATTAAATTTCAGAAATACTGTTTTCTATTAAACTTGCATGTGACTCAAAAGTTGAAACGAATACTTTCTTTTTTAGGGTCGCTGAAATTTAAACAAATTGTTGAATTTACACAGCCTAGTCAACGATTCACTTTTCAAAACGCGGTCCTAGAAGTTTAGAAGTTAAAAGGTAATTGTATTTTCTACATTAATGGAATTTAGGATTTAAATCATCTTTTACATGCTTACAACAGCATGTAGCAAATGCGCAGGCTAGGCAGCATTCAAATAGGCAAAGTAATAAAGCGAAATTCCTACCGTCCGGACCTGTATTTTTTACGGAATCGCTTCAGGGAGTGGCTACGACGCCAAGATGGTGCCCTACAGTTTCCAGGATATGGTTGCAACTCACGGAGATACAACAGGTCATGTTGTGCAGGTGCCTTTATTTGAACTGCTCAGTGTAGTGCACGTGATTTGGGCTCATTAAGAGGGCTTCATACACTTGGTTATTAAAGTAAGTTCAAGTAGATTAGCAAAGTATTAATATCGTAAAGTTCTCCAGTTAATTAAAAAAGTTTCAACGTTAAATCAGGAGTGGCGGGTAAGAATTTAACGATAAATAACAACTGACACCCTGGACCGTTAGAAAATCCTTATCTATTACCTGGAAGGTTCACCGTCTTAAAACGTATATCAATTGTTTAAACAATAGCGCATTTGGCTTTCATTACGTGACGCCGTATTTGATTGGTTGCCGCGTCTTCGCAAAATCGCGTCTTTGTTAAAAATAAATGCTTTGCCGAAAATATCGGCTAAAACACCGCGTGAGACGCTTACTACATAAGTCTTCGAAATTAATATATTAATTAATTCTACGTTTACCTTCCTTAATTATGCTAAATTACATATTCGTACAGATGATTCCAGCTGAGATATGTCCTTGGTCCACTGTTTTCTCGAAACCTATGGAACGCTGCTGAACAAATCACCTGCTGACCTGTGCACCTGCTGGTCACCGCCCAGTGCAATGAATTCCAGCTTTCACCTAGTTGATGTCCACAGGTATTTGTCACCGTAATCACCAGCAGACCCAATAATCCACATCTTCCGAAAATTTACCCAGATATGGTTATTCAGGTAAGTATGACTACGTTTTACAATTTCTGGCTTTCAACATGGTTAATGTGTTTTCAGGGAAGTCGAGCTATGTTCATAAGCAGCTCCGGCGTTGCTGTGATGATTTCCAATGCCCTTGAATAATCGCCACTTCACTCGAGCGTGCCGCAAACTGTGCCGACGTACACCACTGTCTTGGAAACATGCTACTTGGCTCCTCCAGGTCCCTCGATTCTACCAGCGGTGGACCTCGGAATATATGTTGTACCATCTGCAGGTGGCTTCTCCAGTGTGCTCTGATAACGAAGGATTGAAGAAAAATGCATCTTGAACCGAATCGCACGCCGAATCGCACTTCAGAGCGAGTTCACTGTTTTCTTTGTCTAATTTCGAAGGCTTGTTGTTATATAAGATTCATTTAAAACTACACATCAATGCTGTATGTTTCAAATAGTTTGTGGTATAATAACCATTTGAACTTGGTATGAGACTTAAAATTGATTTTTTTTTGCTATAAACGTTCAATGTAATTTTAGGAACCTTTTCACATTGAGCCCTCTGCTGGTTATGTTGTAATTCATCAGTTATTCTTATTAATTTGCAAAATATTCATTTCATATCATACTTTGGCTTGCAAAATGAATGTGTTGGATTTTAAAATGCTCTAAACAGTTTGTGCCCTGATAAAAACATAGTAATATATATGAGATAAACATATTCTTATCAACGAGGGAGTAGAGGTCACACATAAAAATGAATAGTCAGAAATACTACAGTTATTCTCAGGTATAAAACACTAAAAACAATAGGTTTATTTGAATAAATATTAAGCTGTTAAACTTAAAAAAATATAAAACGTAATTTAGAAAGTTTATTATTGTATTTGCCACATATAATTAGTTCAGAAGTATTTATTGTTTTTATGAGCAGAAAAAGCGAATGTGCGTTTGTTTCTGTCTCAGAAATTTGTGTTTGATAGCGATACCACTTCAGTAAGTTTCGAACTGCCACAGCAACGTAACTGTGTTCAGTATTCAGAATGAAGTTATTTCTGATCATAATGTGTGGAGTGACAGCGGCCTTAAATGATTCCGATAGCAGTTCTGACGAAGAATGGGGCGTATTTATAAAAATTACGAGGGAAGAACGGCCGGAAGCCAAAATTATTATCGTCAATGGTTACCGTCTACACCGTCCGCGTCCGGTTTATCGCCCACCTAGCAAACATGGAATTAGGCATGAGGAATCAGAGTACCGATCTTCAAGACCAGCTTTTACGGGACAAGTACCTTGCTTGCCAGGATTTAGTAAAATCGATGGAGAATGCAGACCAGAGTACCCTCCTAAGATTCAATAATTACAGAACATTTTCATTAAACTAGAAGCATTTTCAGAAGCTGAGCAAGTTGCAATATTCGCATCAGGGTGTCAGTGTAATAGATTAGTTGCATTCCTAATGCAGCTGTATGGCGTCTACGAACTTTGTGTAAATTAATGCCTACGTAAGCGCAGAATTAAACTTTAAAAATCTACTTGAATTAATTTTGCTTTTAAAAACTTACACATTTTAACCAGGTTTTATTCTTAAATAACAGCGTCATTATATCGTTTTGAAAATGGTGGTTATTTCGAAAAAACCGAAAAGAAACCACATATTTTGAAAGCTAAAGAACAAGCAGAAGCAACCTAGGAATTTAAAAATTAACTAGTAAACAATTTTTGCTTCGCAAGCAGATCGTATTAAACCCCTTTGATAATTAAACACTGCTGCTTCAGTACCTGTAAATCTATATTATCTGGTAAAAGTGGTACATGGTCCATATCAAATTTAGAGTATTGAAAGGGGCATTAAAAACTGCTTAGAGAAAAAGTAGTGCCATTCAAAAAGAGTTAATGATAAATATTTAGAAACTAGCGTTCTGCACCCAAATTGGGCGCGAAATAATTCATTTAATGCGATTTGTACAAGAGTGATCCATTTTGTGTGTCGAGTTAATTTTGAGGTTAGAAAATCCACATAAAAAAATTTAAAACCCTACTACTGGCTTACTTGCGTCGCCCTGAGTTGATTGACACCAAAATCAGCCAATTCGGCCCACGGGTTCGCTCTCAAAGTGGCGTCAAGCAAAGCAAATTATTATGTCGGATAAGGTAGTAAAGAGGTGTGTCTTAGAAATTAGTTTAGTGTTGCATTTATTCAAATTTCTTAACTTTGGCTTGTGCTACTTTCTCTTACACTTATTAATTAGGTTTAAATTACTTTATTTTATACATACCGGGTGACAATGAGAACAGGGTCATGCTTATATCTTCTTTATTAATCAATCGATTTAGATATAATTTTATATGAAGATACTAAAGATAGTTTATGATTGACCAATAAATATAGTCAAAATGGTTGACTTCCGGTTTTACCGAAACTGATACCAATTTTCATTTTTTAAATAGATCACCCTGTATATTTTATGTTTTTCAGAATCTGCAAGTCAAATTACATAAACTAGTCTCGCCAAAATTTCATTTTTTTCAAACAAAAAAATTTTTTTTCAACTCTTACTTTTTACGATAGAAGGCTATGAATTGAAATAATATGTTCTAATTGACTCTAGCAACTAATAATAATAACTATTTTATCAATGAAGTCAATAACAAACCATTAATAAGAGAACCAAATTTTCTAAACACGCTTTTTAAGAAAAAGTCACTTTTTTTAATGGCACCTACCAAAGGTCATCTTTCCATTAAATAGCAAATTTAATAACCAATCTAAGAATATCCATCATGCGCTACTTTATCTTTATATAAAATTGAAGAATAATTAATTAATAATTTTTATCGGTTTCAGGATATTAAGCCTTTGTTTACATATACAAAAGTCGGCTGGTAACTAGGTCATAACTTATCTGTAGGGTTAAAGAATATTACCCTACACGGCAACCATAACCATATAGCAACCGATAAACTATTGAACAAATCACGGATGTTATGAATCATAACTGCCTTAGAAGTTTTAAAATCCTCGCTCTACGAGCTCGGATTTCAAAACATCTGCGGCAGTTATGATACTCATAACATTCCTAGATATGTTAATAGCTATTAATATCTCTGTGTAATACCTAAGCAAATTCTGCAGCACTGTTGTATGTAATTTTAGTCGTAGATTGCAAAGCACATAAAATATATAGGATGTTTCATTTTAAAAATCAAAGTTAGTGTCACTTCCGGTGAAACCGGAAGTCGGCCATTTTAATTACACTTCTATGCCAATCCGAAATTGTGTCTAGTACCTTTTCATTCAAATTCATTCATAAGTAACGAAGATAGAGGCATGATCTCATTGGCACCCCGTATACTTACTACTTGGTTCAGATTAAGTTCGGTTATTGTAAAGCTCACCTTATAATTTATTTTCTACTTAAATAAAGGGTTGTATAAAGTTAGTAGTGGTACTATTACTCAAAAATTATCATAACATACACCATAGTGCTTCGATATATCAGAATTTTGATTAAAATAAAAAAATACAATGCATATAAGCAAATAAAGCAGTTATTTATAGAAAAATACTATAGTCAATAATCAAGATAGTCCTAATTTTCTACAAATTTGAAATCGCACAGTTTATAGTGGACATTGGCCAGTAGATGTTTTTAAGCTGAACTTTAAAGCTTTTTGTGCGGTATTTTTGAAAGTACTAAGGAACGAGTTAAAAAATCCTATTTCGAAATTATTTCGTTTAGTGAATGTTAATCTTTGCTGCGGTACCTGGATATCCCATTGACTGCGGGTGTCGTAACCATGGTCATCGCCGTTTTGTTGTGTAATCATCATAATGTTCATTTATGTGTAGTAAATTGCAATATAGCAATGCTGACGGCAGCGTTAATATGTTTATTTTTTTTATTGTTCATTGATATATTAAACAGTGTCGCGTCCTCGAATGTTAAGATATATTTAACATGCATCCACTGGAAGGGACAATTTCCTCCGTGGTGGAGGCGGCAATCTTTTTAATTTCATCCGGGATAACAAGGAACTCGTTTTGGGTTTCCATTTTAAGATTTTTATTTTGTTTACGACAGGCACTATAGCAACATCACACATATTCATGATAATCCGATTTAGATTTAGCAGTTTTTAATAATTATTATTGATTTAAAATTAATTATTGCCTCAATGAACAATAAACTAATGAACGCATTTCGAGGGGTAACCGTCTTAATATTTCTCACATAAATTACCACTCTTGCTTCGCTACGCTCTCTCGAGTGGTAAAAATATGCTCGAATGTTAAGACTGGTTTACCCCGCTGAATACGTTAATTACTATAAAAAAGTGTTTGGTTAGCCAACGCTCTCAAGACTATTTTTTGTACAGTATTTTTTTTAATGTGTGTAGAAGTACCCAAGTTTATCAGTCATCATACTATGGAATAATACATGGTATGCAATAATGACTGCATCTAAGCTTATTAGATTAGTCTACCTATATAGATTGTTCTCGATAATTTACTTGAAAGATTGTCAACATGTGCTTGCCAAGTTAGTCTGCTATCCAAGGTAAGGCCTAAAAATGTTACGTTGTCAAAGATATTTTGTTTATTTGAGAATAATGAAGCGGTAGTTTTATTATGGTTTAAACAGAGCTTATTTGCCTTGAACCAATCGGAGGCTTGGTTAATAATGTTTGTTTCTAATTATTGATAAACTTGAGTGTACTTTAATGCGGGAATCTTTGCTAATTAATCTTCGGCTATATGCACAACGCAATCATTGTAAAATTCTGGGAAAATCACAGTTAACACCTTATTGATATTGTTTACATACTTTTTTATTATTCTCCATATTGTTCTCTTATCAGACTTCAATTTTTATTGCCGATTTGTTCTTTCGTTAATTTTAAGATTTTTTTTTCGCATTCCTACTTTTTTTTTGTTTTAAATTCAGCCGATAAGAGTTCATTATTTTGCAAGGTAAATTACAAAATATTTACAAGACGATTCATTTCTTTCCTGACCGAAACTTTTTAGGGATTGGACAGGAATTTTATATTTGTTATTTGTATTTATTTTAATGAAGGAAAGAGATAAATCATGATAATACGAAGGAATATTATAAAAAAGTATTGACTGTACAGTTTAGACCAGACTCTATATAATCCTACCTAATCTTCAGATAAAAAGTAATTTGAAAATTTGATTCTATTTCTAGATCTGTTATTTGGTACAGTTCTATAAACAGAGGTCTCTCGTTTTGAATAGTATTAAAGTTAATTATATGAGATTTATCATCAGATAGGTGAAATTCAACCACAGTTGCAAGCTGCATTTAAAAATTTCTGAAGATGTCTATATACGACTTGGAACTTTTTTGTATTGTATTTGTATGTATTATCTGTAACCTCATTTACCTTGCGGTGTCGAGGCTGGTGATATATGCTCTGGTATCTGGCGGTACAATGATCAACTTGCTCCGGATTCGGGATACAGAGTTGGATCGCGCCTTTGGTGCTTGCGCAGCAACCATTGTATGAGGTGTGTGTCTTGGTGATGTGTTAGCCTTGTTACTCTATCTCTTAAATCTGTGGTTCTGAGTAGAGCACAGTTAATTTGGTGCCCAACTGTGAATGGTCTCACTGAGCCCGATTCTAATCGCCAAAGATACGGAAAAATTCCGACCCCAGCGGTATTCGAACCGAGGACTTGCTTAATGCAAGCCTGGCGCTAACCCATCTTTGCCACGCAGCTTCAAGGAACTTTTTTGTATTCTAGTAAAGTCGGTGATATTTTGTGTAATCCAAATGAATGTAATATGTTAGTAATTTCGATTCTTTAATTAGATTCAACTGCAAACGTTATATTAATAACGGGTTTACTTAGAATGTGAATAATTAAACAGGGCAAATCACCACAATGCTCAGGGTACTTTTATTGTGAAAACTTTGCCTATCAGTGTTTTAGACTAATCAAAATGGTTCATTGCCCCTTTCTATATTTCACTGAACTGCAATACTATTCTGGGCTAGCTCTGGCAAGAACGCAAAACTACTCTTTCAGGTAGGGTTCAGATCTAAGTTTCATTTGAAATGTTGTTTAGAATATTTGATTCAGCGTACATCATATACGCCATGTTAGTACAACAGATCTGCTAGATTCGGTTACTCATAACCTCACAAATTTGAAATTTACTACAGAAAATCGTTAGTGCATATAGCTTGTTTTTAAAGATTCAAAGATGAAATTCTGCAAGGAAACGTCAGGTAAATCGAACTAGCCTAGCAACAACTAATTCGATTTTGTTTCAGGTATGACGTCAAACGACGTTAGTTGTCTTTTGTTCTTTGCTTCCTATGACGGTTTCAAATTCTTGCAAAACCGCAATTTCTACTGACACCATTCAAATTACTCAAAACTGAGACGAATCTGGACGCTTGGAAATACGATGGACCTCTTCCACAAGTATAGTGTGGTTAAATTAAAAATACATTTGGCTTCGCCAGTGTTGGTTAAATTCACTGCACATAAGGGCATACGTTTTGTGTCTCTGTTATGTTAAGCACCGCTAATTGTTTTTGTTTAAGTTCTTGCTTAATTTCTTCGTCAGTTACAGAGCACGGAACATGTCGTATTATTACTGACAGAAGTACGTCTTTTGGATTTCTAAATGAATGATATTTGATATAACTTTTATCGTAAAACTCGGTAAGTGAACGGAAATCTTCATTTGCAGATAAATTAATTTTAAGAATATCACCCTTAGTAGAAGCCGTAAATTCGGATTTTGTGTTTTCCTTAACATCCGTAATAACAGCTTGATAATTGATAGCATTTTGTAAAAATATGGGTGGTATTTTGAGTTTTTCAGAAGATGTTACGGTTTCATTAGAAATTTTATTATCACTATTGTTACTATTTCCAGCGGTGTTAAGATCTGGGTGGTAATATTTGATTTCGCTAAGTAATTCAGCATTGGTAAACAAAAAACTGCTTTTTGGGGCTGAGCACTGGAGAAGAATTTTTAGTCCTTTTCTTGCTAGAGCTATCCATTTTTTTGTCGCAGACAGATGGTTTGTGTTTCATATCATCGATAGCACATGGACCGCGTGCAGCTGTTGCGTTTGTAATTTTCAGAGGGGTTTTCGCACGGGGGCTCTCTTTCGAGAGCTCCTTTTTTAAAATGTGTTTAAGAGAGATAGTTGGTATATATTTTTAGTCCTTGTTTGCAAGAAATTTAATCACAAAAATGTTCTTACTTGTTTTGTGGAAATCAAATTATGTCTGACCACTATATACCGCCACTAAGATAAAGCACAACCGCACGGAATAAAAGCATATTTCTAATTCGAAACGAAAACTTCTTTAGGACTTCTAGTGACTGATAATAATTGGGCAAAATTACAAATTAAATCGTAGTTATAGTGAGGCTTTGAGCACTAAACATAGTGCCAAATATAAGCAATAGACCAATCAGTCATGTATAACGAATCAACACTGATCTAACTTAATCCTAATGTAATAGTATATTGTATGTTAAGAGCTGAAAGTGCATTCTTGCCGCTTGCGCATGAATATTGCTGGTTGAGACGAAGTCGAAACCAGCAATCATGCAAAAGCGGCAAGCGCACTTTTAGCTCGGAACATACATACTATTTTTTCGACGACTGAGCATATTATTAAAGGAAAATATCAAATTTCATTTTATCGCAAAAATTTATTGACAATCAAGTTAACATTACTCGCGCAGTCTATTAGACACGCGATTATTTCGACCAATGACCGGCATTGTCAAGGAAACATTCGGACGTGGCTACCTATTTTGTTCACGCGGAAACCCAAAACGCTCGGCGAGCGGCAAAAAGATGAAAACGCACGCTCAGCGGCAAATGTCAACTTTCTGTTTTCAAATGCCAGTGAGAAAAATCTACTTTCGATGTCAGTCGTCGAAAAAAATAATTACGTCTTCTATTACGTATCTATCCGCAGACTAAGTGATATGACGTAAGCACACAATGCCACTTTAAAACAAAACACTTAAAGGGCGCCACCTCAAATGAATCACTTAATTTTTATAAAACTTGCGTCTGACGTCGATGGATATTTAGGACTTTATCGTGCGCCCGGCGAGTTCTTCGATGAATCAGCCCCTTATCATCGTTTGGCCTGTCGTGCAAGTTTACTGATAACTCACCAAAGTCATGCTCGTCGTCTGATCGCCGCTCTCGGCGCCAATTTCAGCTCCTGTACCCACAGATGCAGCTCCGCTTCAATGTACTATGGTTGCTGCCTTCCCTGCGCTTCAAGACCTCGAGTTCATATTTGGACCACCAACAAATCACCACCAAAAACACCAGCTAAACTTGATGCACACATCAACACTTTTTACCCTCAGCAGATGCGCAAGAAATGAAAACAAAACATCTGCAGCCTATCAAATAACACCCTACTAATGTGAAAATTGGTATTTATTATCCTTTTACTTCGATTCTTGTGGGAAGCCAAAACACACACCCAAGCTCGGTTCTGGCTTCCCAATTGTTCTTTTTGTTTGTGTTTACATTCTGCTATTTTAAAGGCAAAGCTTGCTATAATTACAGTTTCATATTTAAATTGTTTCAATTCTAATGCTATTTGAGTACATTTTTTAATTCAAATTATCACACTTATGGAATATTTTTAATATAATATTTCCAATGCTTCCATTTTTTTTAATTCTTATTATAATTGTATTAGTAGCGTAAATTGTGTTCATTGCTATACATTAAACGGAAGTATCTTCAGACGGTGAAAAATTTACAATATCCTCATCAGCTTGTCAGTGTAATAAATTAGTTGCATCCCTAACCTAGCCGTATGGCGTCTACAAGCTTTCTGTAAATGAATCTCTACATGGAGGCAGCATTAAATTTTATAAAAATGTACTTTGATTAATTTTGCTTTTAAAAACTTCCTTAATTAGTTCTGGCTGTAAAGCTACTTAGTGGGCCTTTGTCACGCAGAAATCTGCATGTTGGCCGCGGCCTCTCTGAAAACGTATTATTATCGTTTTTGTTGTCCAGTGTTGGTCCTGACCCGTAGTGATACAGGTAAGTGTACACTAAACCCCAGCTGCTGGACCGCAATAAGCCGGGAGTTTCAGTTTGAAGGTTGTTCTGGGGGTTGTAATCTTGTGCTGTAACCAATACTACCAACCACTAACACGACTTGGTAATCGGTTTCAAGGCAATATTTGTAAGCGTGGAACCTCAACAAGCCACACAAATATACTAGGCGATTTGGAGTACGGGGTCGGGTGTTTTTAAAATGCCTTCTGGGTGAGTCTCGGTACTCATTATGGTTCTGGACGGCTTCTTCGGACAGGTCAAACTATTAGACAAGCGGCTTTGACTAATCCGAGAGATACTAGAAGTTGGCGGCTCTTCCAGTTAGAGCTGAATAGAAGTATCTTTAGCAGCGTGGAAGTTTTCGTTTTATACCTTTCTGGGTGCTTTTGTCTGGACTATTTTCTAGACGAATTTGAGGACGGGCCGCGCCACAAAAAGTTAAAGTGCTTAATTGAAAACATTATTATGCGTAGGAATACTAATTTGGGCTGGCGCTAACGTCACAAGTACTCCTGTTTTCAATATTGGGTTTGGATGTTTGTATACGACTTTTCCATCTATCAGCGAAGACTGATGTTGGAGTCCAAGATTAATTTAGGTATGACCTTCGGTTGTTTGTTGTTTCACCTAAATTTGGATTGGTAGCTTTTTGGCTTGTGTCCTAGGAATGATCCTGAACTTCCCATTTTATTGTTTTTATACGATTCTTGCAAATGCTGACAATTATTTGTTTGTATTTGCCGGGTACCCACAAATGTTATAAAATGTTGTAAAAATAACAAGAACAAAATATGTTTGCAAAACGTTTAAGGAGAATGACACCAACTTAAAATAAAGCTAATTATATAAAAATTAAATTTGAATAAATAAATACTGGTATGTGCCCGGGAGAAGTGTTTTAACACTAAATGTGGTCATAAGAAGCATTTGGTGTAAGAAAATGAAAATTTTGATGGTGTGTGTGTGTATGTGTAGCATCACCAGAGCTGGGCAGTAATTAAATTACTAATTAAATTCCTTTTTGTGTATTTGCCTTGAAATTGAATTACTTTTCAAAATGCGGTAATTGTAATTAGGAATTGCCATTTTTGTTAAAAAGTACTTAAAAATTACATTTAAAAGTAATTAATTACTAAATTCAATTACTCAATTACTTTTGTGTAATTAAATTACTCTAAAGTATTTAAATTACAAGTATTTGCATTACCTGTGGTAATTGGAATTACTCGAGGTAATTGAATTACTTTGTGGTATTTCAATTACTGAATTACTGACCTCGACTGGGTGCCAAATTTCCAGAACGTAAAAAATAAGATAAGTTACATATTAAGCAAACCGTAATAGGGTGATCCCCGCACAATAGAAGCGTAATTTATCTGGCGAGTCCAAAATAGCAACTATCGCATTTTTTACCAAGCGTCACGAGCAGTGTTGCCAGATTTGGGGACAAGTTCTTACTTCAAGGGGATCTGAAGAGGCTGTTAACAACAAACACTAGTAAAATTTGATTAGTTACTTTTCTAGGGTTTTTACGTACAATTGGGAGGGAATATTAGGGTTAAAATTATTGAATCAATTTAATTCTGTTGAAGGTATCGAACTTTAATAGTGGTTTATTGTTTGTTTTTAACTCGGTAATCTGATCGCGGATACTATGCGTCAGATTTGCGCCTGAAAATTCTCTTATCATCGCTTCAGAAGGAACGATGTTTATGTCACGTATTTGCCATTATTGATCGCTGCGAATCCAAACCGCAGTCTTTGCAATACTTCGACAAATAGAGTCCTGTTGACCGCCGATTAGGTTTGGATTTTGGACGCTTAATTTACTTTTTTATGGTGTGAAGTATCGGCTCGTTTGAAAATTTTGCTCGTGTTTGGTGATTTTTTAAGTGAAATTATTAAACAGACGTTCACTGGATCGGAAATAGGACTACCCAAAAGGGTTCTACTTTCCTCACAAAAAACATCTATTTTACAGATTTAGAGATTACATTTTTTTAACAACGTAAGTAAAAAATGTCGTTTTTGTCATAACACAATTGAAATTATCGTTATTTAAAAATATCTTTTACGTTTCGCTAAGTCATTGTTAGCTTCATCAGAAACATTGGTTTAAAATGTAGGACAAAGGTACAATTACTATAACAATCTGTAAAATATAGGTACATGTTAGTGTTTGGACTTGTGAAAGAATAAGTATCCTCAATTATGTCAATTTATCTGTCTTTTGTTTTCAAAAAGTTTAAGTAGTTGGAATGGTAACATCTTGTATTGTTGATACCATCTCGTTAGATAAAACATTCTTAGTTTTCATAGTTTGTAGCTGTTTTTGTATCTACTGTACAAATTCTTATTTCAATCAGCAGTTTTCAACTAGGTTTATCAGTCACCTGTCAACTTTCAACAGTGCGTGGTCAACACCAAATAGATATTTTGTTTTAAAATTTCAAGTTACCTAATACATTTTTTATAGCTACTTGTATTACTAGGGAGTCAAATGTATCATTCCCTGTCGCGGATGTAGTTTAATTCTTCAGCGTTAGCGAGAACAGTAACTAATCGATTGTAATCATGCAAGGGAGAAATTTACGTTTTAGTCCAGAGTTATACATTCAACACTTTTACAGTTTATGATGTGACAATCTCTTGTATTCAGCTGCATTCAAAAATATTTAAATATGAAAACCAGGAGGTTAGTTAATTTATTATTAATTACATTCCCTCCCACCGCCATTGGAAACCGACCAGGGAACCAAACGTATATTTTCGGGAAACCCCTAACAGGCGACAAAAAATGTTACTTTCGCATATAGGGGTAAAAAATATAATCTAACTGAGCCAACAAAAAAATACTCAAGTTGCGCCAATTGAAGCACCACGTAGTGTTCTACAAAGTCTAAACCGAAATTTGATGTCAAACAATTAAAAAATCCAATGCTCCAGCCTGTATACTTAGGTAAGTTACATATTTTCGTCATTCAGCTTCATGTTAAGCGTATTTAATAGTACATCGTTCTACAAGTTAAGAAAAGTGAGAGTTTTTCAACGTTTAATTTACGAGCGAGCGATGCAAAACGAGTGGATTAATTTATTACGAACAAGGAAAATTTACTTTTATAACATATTCGGGGTGATATTTTTTCTAATATAATTACAAAATGTAGCCAAAATAAAATTCGACATTTCTTCATATTCAAAAAATTATTCTTTTAAATCGGCAGTGAAGAACGTCGAAATCGGCAGTGAAGAACGTCGAAATCGTCAAATAAAATACGAAAAATGGGCAGTGAAGTAATCCATCGTTTTACGACTTTTTGTAGGCGGCTGGACGATAGGTAAACATCAACCGACGTCAACATAACCTACATAAGTTGGTTAAAATGTTGTAATTTCGCGATTTAAAAAACAATGTACCCCACGGCACTGGAAGTTCCTTTTTATCCCTCATGTGGGGCCTACGGGCCTCGGCAACTAAATCCTCAATCGTGATAAAAAGCTCAACTTCAGTGATAATCTATGTGGAAACTAATATAAAAAAAATATATATACATTTGAACTTTCAAGTCCCTATACCTTCTTAACGAAGGGACTTTGTACTAAGGTATATTAGGTTTAATCGGTTTATTATAATCTAAGGAATCTATGCCAAACTGGTGTCGCATTTTTTTCGGACACCCTGCATAATTGTAATTTTTGAATTTATTTATTTACTTACATCTTACTTCAAAACAAACTAAAAACTTTTGGTTTTGGTGAACGGCGTAGGTAGCTACAAGATTTAATTATCAAAAAAGCTTCAAAAGTGAAAGAGTATGTAGGTTACTATAGCTAACAAAACATAAAATTTAAGCATTTTTAGATTACGATTACGAATCGACACAAGACTAATGATAGTTGCACCTTGCAAGAAGCTTCTACTAAATAAAACTACTTATATGACAATAATTTTTATTGAAAGTAATTGAAAAAGTAATTGATGTTGTACAATTACAATTACTAAGTAATTGGTAATTGAATTACTATTTCCTGTGAGTAATTGAATCTCTGGTAATTAAACTACTGCATTGGGCGGTAATTGGTAATTAGTAATTAATTACTTTTTTGAAGTAATTTTCTCAGCTCTGAGCATAACCAGCAGGCGTTGCTGACAACGGTTCAAGCAAGCAGTCGGAGATAGCACGTGCAATGTCCATTTTGCCAAATAAAAAGGAATAAATTGGATTCGAAGAAAGAAAAGTGGACAATGTAACTGCAAATTAAAGATTATATAAACAAATACCAGATCTGAGTGAAAAGCAGAACGGTAAAAGAACTAAACTGATAATTGCAACAACGATAAAGTTGACTATAAACAATTTATTGATAAATTTAAAGACAAGCAAATTTAATAAAGTTAAACATACGGTATTAATTACGTGAAATTTAATACTAAATTTTTAACTAACGACATTTTGATAAAACTTACTAACATTGAAAAAAGTGATATGTTTTTCGGACTTTTTCCACTGTCTAGGGTGTAAATTCAACAACGTTTCGGGACTTTTGATCTACTCCCGTCTTCAGGTGTTCCTGGTTAGTCCTGAGAAGGACTGATATTTTACGTTTTTCTACGTAAATTTGTGCTTCCCCCGGGGTTTGAACCCGGGACCGCTGATCGCGAGTCTGCCACTCTAAAGCATATCATAATAGACTACTGCCAAAAAATGACATTCAGAGAACAAATTGAAAAAAGTGTTGCAAGTTTTTATTGTGTATGTTCTAATTAAATTCTGCAGTAACTCAAGGAGATTAAGAGTTGAACAATTAGTTTGTGAACAAAAAAGGGTAAGACTAGAATATAACGTGATAAAATCCTGAGATTAAATAATTCATAATAATTCATTGCAATTAAATTAAACTAAAGTCATGGGAGCAGTATATTAATTATTACTAACTATTAATCCTGCTCAAGGGTAGGATGTTTATTTGAAATTACATTTTGGTGAAGTAAAACAAATTGTCCAATTAACTATTTTAATTTCTGAATTAACATTGAAACCGATGAGTTCTACGGATGAGTGCAGCGAATAAGACTAACAGCATCATTTGTCACTTTTGCTGCGAATTCGTGGAAGTCTTTGTAATCTTTTAATAAATAGCATGCACTTTTCTTCTGATATCTTTTACAGTGAGTGCATTGCGAATACAGCGACCAAGTGCGTCTGCCTCAAGTTTGATAACGATAATCATTCAGTTGCCCCATAGCTCTGAAAGTGACGCAGACGCTTGTTTCGCATTCCAGTATGAAATCATTTCTGATTCTGATATGCGGAATTACACTATTTACAAAGAATTTGGTTCAAAGTTCCGATCAAGAGGAGGGTATATTTATAAAAATTGTTAATTATAAACAACCTAAAGCCGAGATTATCATTATTGTGGATTCTTCTGACGAAGACCTCACGACGGTTGTACCTGGAGGTCGTCTACATAGCTTTTTCCCAAATAGAGTAAGTGGACGAAAAGGTGTGGTTGTAACAACTCCATGCAAACTAAAGCATGGTAAAATCGAAGGTGGATGCAGGCCGGAGTACAGTTAACTGTAAGTCACTACTTTTATAGTATCGTCATAGCAGTGTTGAAGAATTTCATATTGTTGGCTCACTCTTAGATATACGCAACTTACTTAACACTTTTATCTTTCCATACCACACTATGGGGGACAAATTTAAAATTATGAGATGCGTGGCAATATGTGTTTAGGATGTAAAAATTCTAAACATATTGTTTGCCAAATATGATCGTGATCTGATATACAGCATAAATGACAAGACCGAGCGCCTACTTTCACTGTGTGTAGATATTGCAATCACCACTGACTATAATTTTTTCAATTGTAAAAACCAATGTGTTCTTTCGACTTGTACTTGCATTCGATGTTTTATTTGCTCATGATCACGTCTTCAACTAGATTATTTTATATGCGTTTAAAATATTGTTACTGTGTTTGATTGCGGTTATATGGAAGAAACTTCATTGCTTTGCAGCTTGGAGTAATTTGATTTGATAGAAAGTAAGAAACCGAGTTTTGCTTACAAAACCTTCTATTCTTCTTCTTCTTCCTCTTATTATATTCGAGTGGGCTGTTTCAACCACAAAGTGGTTCTAGGAACCCTCTTTGCTCGTGAGCCGGGTTGGTGGCTAGCTTTGCCCGTCGAAAGTGAGGAAAAGCTCTCCTATCAGGGGCTAATGACCACCACAGGTTTTAGCGCTGTAGCCGAAGAATCTACGATTTTTAAAACCACGGTGTAATCGCCGGGGCTCGAACTTGATCCAGCAGCCTTAGACTAAATCATATTGTTTACTTGGCCATCCGGCGTTCTATATGTTGTTAAATTTTAATATTAGTTCTGCTGGTATACAGGAAACGAAAACCCATTCCCAGGGTGGCGATGATATGGTAAAAGAAATTATACCGGACAGCCTGTTATAGATATATAATCAAAAAACCTTTTTACCCTAAGGTGTAAGGTAATACATGTCATAACACTTAATTTATTGTTAGATTGTATTTATAAATTTTCTCCACTCCTTCTTGTGTTTTGCCAACTTCTTAGCTTCATTCCACGTTTTGCCTTTTTTGCTTAGAATCTCCGTTATTTCGTCGTTCCAAGTCTTCTTAGGTCTTCCTCTTGTTCTATTTCTTATTACTGCTGCTTCCCACACACTTTTAACTTGTCTCGAATTGTCCATTCTACATAAATGTCCAAACCATCTCAGTTGCTGTTTTTCTATTATGTTAATTACTGGCTCTACTGCTAATTCTTTTCTTACTATGTCGTTTCTTATCTTGTCCCTTCTAGTTATTCCCTTGACTCTTCTTAGGTACCTCATGTCCATAGCCTGAATCTTACTCTTCATTGTGTTTGACAGTACCCAGCTTTCACTCTCATATGTTAGAATTGGTCTAAATATAGTTCTGTATATAGTCATTTTTGTTTTTCTGCTAATTTCTTGTTTACCTATGAAAGACTTGCTGAGGCTATGGTACATTCGCGCGGTGTTACTGATTCTCTCGTTTATTTCCTCTGTCATGTTTCCATCTCTATCTATCAGAACTCCCAGGTATTTAAATACATTAACCTGTTCTATTAATTCTCCATTCATTTCTATGTTTATAGTTTTGTTTTCCTTACTAATCACCATTACTTTTGTCTTTCTCGTGTTTATTTTCATTTTTCTTTTTGATAGTTCTTCTTCCCATATTTGGAGGTTTTCTTGTAGATGTTCTTTTTTCGCAGCGCATACCATTATGTCATCCGCAAAAGCACATTCCGACACACTCACTGCTGCTAATCTATTGTAACCTACATGTAGCTTTTTGGTTAGTTTCCTGGTCGCTTTTATAATATCGTCCATTACGAGAGTAAATAAAGTTGGGCTCATTCCACCACCTTGCCTTAGCCCGTCGTTTATTGTGAATGGTTGCGATTCTGCATTGTCTTTTCTTATGTAACTTTTATTGCTGACGTAGAGGCTTTTGATCCCTGCTATCAATTTCTGGTTAACATTTCTTTGGTTTAGGCTTTCCCAAACTTCCTTCTGTGGCACTGTATCAAAAGCCTTTTCCAAGTCTAAGAAAGCCATATGTATCTCCAAGCCTCCTGCTTTACTTTTTTCCAACATCTGCTTTATAGTGAAAATATGGTCTTGTACACTCCTTCCCTTCCTAAACCCGCTCTGTGCTTCTTCTAGTTGTTCTTCTGTTATGTTTCTTAGCCTTTT
Organism: Agriotes lineatus; assembly: GCA_940337035.1. Taxonomy (NCBI): domain Eukaryota; kingdom Metazoa; phylum Arthropoda; class Insecta; order Coleoptera; family Elateridae; genus Agriotes; species Agriotes lineatus. Next base: position 102,653,923 of record OW679201.1, read on the forward strand.
TTCTAATATGCTTTCGTATATTTTCGATGCAATACTTAATAATGTTATTCCGCTGTAATTTGAGCATTCTCTGCTGTCACCTTTCTTAAATATTGGCACGATTACCCCAGTCCTCCAATCCTCAGGTACTTTCCCTGTCTCCCAGGCTTTGTTATAGATTTTTTGTAAACATTCCAGGCCCTTTGTACCTAGATTCTTCACCATCTCGCCTCTTATCTTATCATGTCCTGCTGCTTTCCCTCTTTTTATGTTTTTTATTGCTTTTAGTACTTCCTCTAATTGTATGTGGTCCTCGTGTTCCACTTCTGAGTCTTCTTTTCTTCCCTCTTTAGTCGTGTTGTCTGATTTGCTTGTGTTGAGAAGTTCTTGGAAATATTCTTTCCACCTTTCCATAATTTCGTTCTCTTCTGTTAAGATTTTGTTGTTGTTTGTCTTTATTTGCCGTATTTTTTGTTGTTTTCCTTTTCTTAGGCTCTTTAGTACTCGGTAAAATAACTTTTGGTTGCCTTTACTATCTTCCTCCATTTTCCTGCCAAATTCTTCCCATGTGTTTTGTTTGGCTTCCAAGACCATTTCCTTTACTTTTATGCGTTGGTGTTTGTATTCTGTATAATTTTGTTCCGTTTTGTTTCCTAAGTATTGCTTCCATTTTTCTTTTTTAATTTTTACTTGTTCTTTTATGTCTTTGTTCCACCATTTGGTTTGTTTCTTTCGTTTATCTATAACAATTGTGCCACATGCTTCTCTTGCTGTTGTTAGAAGAATCTCTTTGAAGTGACTCCATATTTGCTCTAAACTCATGAGTTGCCATTGTTCATAGTTTGCTGCTATTTTTCTTGCTGTGTTTTCTCTAAATTTGGTGGCTGTTTCTATTTCTTGTAGTTTGCATGTCTTTATAGTCTCGTTTACTATTGCACTGTGCAATGTCTTTGTTTTTAGTGTTTTTTCTTTTTCTGTGGCTATGCGTATTTTTGCCACTACTAAATAGTGGTCACTGTAGATTTCAGGTCCTCTTCTAACTTTAAAATCTACAATTTCCTTTCTAAATATTCTGTTTATGAGTACATAGTCTATTATGGACTTCTCGTTTCTGCTTATAACCTGTCTTGTATATTTATATATTTCCTTGTGCTTGAAGAATGTGTTCGTTATTATTAGGTCATTTTCCACACAGAAATTTATTAATCTATCACCGTTATTGTTTCTATGGTTTTCTCCGTATTGCCCGATTACGTCGATCGCGTCGTTATTTCTTTTTCCCACTCGACAGTTAAAATCTCCTAACATTATTAATATATTACTTATATTTTCAGTTATTTCGTTTATATTCTCCCAAAATTCGTCTTTCTTCTTTGTCTTTTCGTCTTCGCTTGGGCCGTAGATTATTAGTAACGTTGTTATGTTTTGTTGTTCTAATTGTATTTCTACTTTTAGTATTTTTCCTGTAATAAATTCCCATTTATTTATACTATTTACATGATCTTTTCTTATTATGCACCCTACTCCTTCAGCTGCACGATCGTTTGGTTTTACTCCACTGTATATTAGTAAATGTCCATTTTCCATTTCTATCATCCCATGTCCTTTTTTCTTTGTTTCCGTAATTGCTAGTATGTCTAAATTTGCTCTCTTAAATTCCTCTATAAGTTCGTGCTCTTTTCCATTAAGACTTCGAATATTCCATGTACCCAATCTTAAGGTTATTTCTTCTCTTTTTGTTTTGCTTTCGTTTGTTTTATATCTTGCTCGTGAGTACTTTATCATTGCCATTTTCGTCGTCTTGTGATCAGTGTTGGTAGTGTTTAGTTTTTTGACTCATCATCAATAGTTGTTGAGTTCTTGTCAGCTTCTTCCAGCTCGCTTTTTTCTATGTTCCATCTCCATTCTTTCCCGTCCACTATTAGCTTTTGGTAACCAACTTGAACGCTTTTTGCCTGCTGCTTCTTTTCACTTGCTATCTTTCTAATTTGTCTATCTATATCTCTTTCTTGTTTTGTTAAATCATTATTAATATATACCCGTTCGTGTCTCATATTCCTCAATTTTGCTTTATTCTGCATTAGCTTCATTTTGTCTTCGAATTTTTCTAGCTCCAGCAGACACATTTTTCGCCCTACTTTGTATGCAGTTTTAACAGGTAGGTCTATTTCTAGTTTTTCTCGTATAAACTTTCTCATTTCTTCCTTTATTTCTTTTGTGTTATTTGTTTCCGTGTTTAGTCCTGATATTATCACGTTATTGCGTCTTTTATCTTTTTCGAATTTTTCTAATCTTTCATTTGTATTACATAACTCCTTTCTGATTTGTTCGCACTCCTTTTTTATGTTGGTGTTCTCCTCTTTTATTTTTTAATTTTCCTGCTTTAATCTGATTAGTTCCTCTGAGTAGTCGCGTTGTTCCTTTCGTATTTGGTTCACCTCTTCCGTTAGGTTTTGCAGCAAGTTTAGTATTTTATCTAGTTTGTTCTCGTCCCTTTGGTTTGTTTTTGCTGCCGACCTAGACACCTTCTTGCTTTTCTTAAAAATGTCTTCTTCCTTTCCGTTGTCCCCTTCTCGCTTTCTTTCCCCTTCGTCCGTTGAACAATCGTCAGAAACGTCGCTTATCAGTTTTGCAACTTGGACTTAACTTTATTACTATCGAATAGATTTTTAGCAATTTAAATTTTTAATACAGTCGTTGTTTGCCGGTCCCGCACGCTGCGCTTTCTATTGCTGATCGAACGCGCGCACCTCCTACTTGAGCCGTTTAGAAATGTTCCAGATCCGGGGTTTTAACACAAAGTTGAATGTTTAATCAGTACAATCCTCGCCGCGGTGTGGTGTGTATCGATTCGGGTCGTCCCCCGGAAATCTGTACACACGCCTGTTACTGATATTAAAACCGTTCGTGTAAAAACTCGTCGCGTCGGATGGCGGTCTCTAGTCCTGTATCCATTTTTTCCATATTTTCCTGTCTCTCGCTATTGTTTTCATTTCCTCCATTGTCACTCCTCTCTCTGCTCCTATTTCTCTGATTTGCTCCAGCCATTTCTTTCTGGGTCTACCTTTTTGTCTTTTTATAGGTTTTCCCGCTTCCATTATTCTTTTCGCCATTCTGCTCGGTTCCAATCTTACTGTATGCGCGTACCAGTTTAGTTGTTTCTTTTTTATTTTTTCTAGTATAGGTTCCTGTTTAGTTATTTCTCTTATGTCTTCATTTTTTATCCTGTCCCACTTAGTTTTTCCTGCCATTTTCCTAAGGTGTTTCATTTCCATTGCAGTTATTTTAGGTTTGTCTTTCTTTCTAAGTGTCCAGCTTTCGCAGGCATAAGTTATTGTTGGTATTGTTATCATGTTGTGAATTTTCTTTTTCACCTCTATGTCGATATCTTTGTGTCCTAGTATCGTTTTATTTAATGTATAGTAAATTCTTGTCGCTTTGTGTGCTCTATTTACTGTTTCAGCCTCCATTTTTCCGTCTTCTGTTATCATACTTCCTAGGAATTCATACGTCGATACTCTTTCTAGTTTCCTGTTTTTACATTTTATGTCCTTATGGTTTTGATCCCCTTTTTGTTTTTCATTTACTATCATGGTCTTGGTTTTACTAATGGTTATTTCCATTTTCATGTCTTCTATCTCCTCGGTCCATGCGTTTACCGGCCTTTGCATTTTATTTTTGGTGCTTGATATTAGTATCACATTATCTGCGTATAAGAGACTGCTTATTTTTATTGCTTCTAGGTTCCTGTGTCCTATTACTGTATCCAGTCGGTTGTGTTTTTCTTTTATTTGTTTGATTATCTTGTCCATTATAGTTATAAATAGTAAAGGGCTTAGGCTGTCTCCTTTCTTAATTTCTTTGGTCATTTTAAATTCATCTGATCTCTGCCCTGCTAGTTGTACTTTTACTCTGACTGTTTCGTATGTGCTTTTTATTGCATTTATCAATTATTTGTCCACTTCCAATTCTCTCAGCGTCTTCCATAGTTCCCCTCTATCAACTGTATTAAATGCCGCTTTCAGATCCACAAAAGTTAGGTACAGCTCTTCTCCTTCTTCAATTTTTCTTTCAATTATGCTTCTGATTGTAAATATATTGTCCATTGTTTGCCTATTTGGTCTGAAGGCTGCTTGGTCTTCGCTTAGTTTTAGTTCTATTTGTTTCCTTAGTCTCTTTTCTAGAATTGTCGTGTATATTTTATAGCTCGTTTGTGCTAGGCATATTGGCCTGTAGCTCTTGCATTGTGTCTGTAACCCTTTCTTATATATTGGTAATATAAGGTTGTTTTCCCAGTCTCTTGAGATTTGTTCTCTTCCCAAGCTTGTTTGCAAATCTTCCATAACCAGTCTATTCCTCCTTGTCCCATTCCCTTTAACATCTCCGGCGCTATTCCGTCTTCCCCGCATGCTTTCCCAGTTTTAATTCTTTGAATTGCCTCTTCTACTTCTTCCCTCTTAATTGTTTGTTCCTGGTTTTTTTTTTCTTGAGTTTTACTGACTTCCGATTCTACTGTCGTGTTATACTTATTCTTGTAGAATCCTGTCCATGTTTCTAGTATTTCCTTCGTATCTGTTTGTATTTGTCCGTGGTTGTTTTTTATTGCTTTTATACGTTTCCTTTTATCTCCTCTTAATCTTTTTATTCTCGCCCAGAATTTCCTTGTGTTTATTTTGTGTACTTCTGTTATCTCCTCTCCCATCTTCTTCCATGATTCCTTTTTTGCTATCGTAATTGCTTCTTTCACTCTGTCTCTCTTTCTCTTGTATTCTTCTTTATCTCCCATTTATTTTGTTTGTATATACCTTTTCGGAGCTACCTTCTTTTCTTTTACCAATCCTCTTATTTCTTCAGTCCACCAGCTTGTCGCTTTCATGTGTTTGTTAAATTTTCTTACACCACATATTTTGTCTGCTGCCTTCTTAAGTGTTTCCTTGAAAGCTCTCCATCTTTCTTCTAGCGTCCACATTGTTTGCATATTCGTTGAAATTCTTTGTCTGTGTCCATCTGATATTTTTCTTTGTTCTCAGTATTTTTAAGTTTATGTATTGCTAGACTACTATATTTTCTTATTTCTTAGGTGTTGTTGAATCTTGCTTGGTATTCTGCTGTTACTAATCTGTGTTGTGTTTCTATTTCTGCTTCTTTCTTTGTTTCAATTTTTTGAATCTTCTCCGTTAAGTCCTGTGTGTACGTTATGCAGTCTATTAAGCTTTTGGCGTTTCTTTCTTCTGCTAAAAATGTGTATCTGTCTTCTAATGGTTGTTCCCACAGTGTGTTAGCTATTAATATATCATTTCTTCTGCAGAAATTTATCAGTTTTATTCCGTTTCTATTTTGGGTTCTTTCTCCATGCCCCCCTCTGCCTTGATCATTTGCAACTCTCCTGTTCCAGTCCCCCATTATTATCGTCTTCTGGTTTTCTTCTCTCAGTTCATCTTGGAGTTGTTGTAAGTCTGCATAAAAGTTTGTCATTTCCTCTTCTACGGTTCCTTCTATTGGTGCATATATTTGTATAATATCGATTGTTTCTTCTAGCTTTAAGGTTATTGCTATTATTCGTGGGTTTATTGTTTTAACGTCAGTTATTCTTTTGTTTATTTCCTCCGTTATTATTATACCTACGCTTTTTGTTGTGGGTCTACTCTCGAGTAATATAGGATATATTTATTTGTTAAATATGTATTTCCTTTGCCCTTTTTCCTGGTTTCGCTTATTCCTAGGATTTGTATGTTGTTTCTTTCCATTTCTACTGTTAGTTCTATTTCTTTCCCTGTGAGTGACCCTATATTCCAGATTCCTATTCCTATTGTTTCATTTTGAATTTCTTTTTTCTTATTTTTTATTGTATGGTTTATATTCGTGTCCTTACTCATGTCCCGTTTCGTTGCCCGTGCCTTTATTTTTACTCCCTTTCGTTGCCCGTGTCTTTATTTTTACTCCCTTACTCCTTACTTCCCCCGTGTAAAAACTCAAGTATCTGATAATTAGAAACAGACTCGTAAAAGTGAATGGTAGCGATTCTGAGTTAGCAATGCAAATACTTCGTAAAAATGCTACCCTATTAACCACACCTTTTGCCAAACTAACAACCTATGATGACCAGATACTGTAGTAAAGAAAGAATTTTTTATCTAAAGCAAACTACAGCTTTCGATATGTTAGACAAATTCCAACGATGGTAATGCATCAAAAACTAAACAAAAACATTTTTAAACTGTGTCTTACGTATTAAAATATCTATTCCCGCTACAAAGGTTAGTGATATTTTAATTCACATAAAATAAAACAAACCTTCCGTAGATTTATTCCGAAATCTGGTTGGCTTCGGATGCCCTGACAATATTCAGTATCCCCAATTATTTTCTATACGGCACCGACCGATGACATAAAAAAGAGAAGGCATTAGAGTTACATATATGAAAATGTTTTCTCTTGGTTTGTCGTTACAAAAGCTTAACATTACGACAGATATTATCGAATTTCTTTGGGCCAGACTCTCCACTAGGCATCTGATTTTTCATTTAGTTGCGTTTATTCGCCTCCAGGTTTCATTAGAGACTCTAACAAACATTTTGTCGACACAATATATTAGAAAGCGAGCGAACTACAAAATTTTATTAGTTTTTGAGATTTTAATCTACCTAATATACAGTGGCCTTTTGTTAAGAATAACTTTTCATCAACTAGTGCTGAATTTCCTTTCATCGTTACCTATGCTTCATAATGTTATTCTGATTCATTTCGTGGAGCAACCCACCCTATTCAAATCTTTTTTTCTCCCTAACGACTACCGTTGCCCCCTGGAACATCCCACACATTACTCCAGGGGTGCGTTCGTCACTTAAACCTAAGCATTAATTAAGTGAAAATCTAGACCGCCCGTGCTGGGAGTTGAACACTCAACCGCTACAGCTCGAACGCTCCATGATTTTCACTGTGACCTCGGCTGCAACGACGATCGCCTCTCGCCCACCCAGGTTCCACCCTATTAAAATCTAGACAAAACGATCTACGAAACCTTCTACTCACTGATGTTATGATAACCCAATAGGTATATCAGACGTTCAAGCAATTAATTACAAACAGTCAGCGGCAGCATAAAACATTCAATGTACTTGACTACTAAGCAGTTTCAACTGAGATAACATAACCGAACTGGAATAGACTTGCTTATAATGGCATATAGACCTACTGAAATCGTTTTTCTTTTAGCATCACTCAGGCGGGAAAACCCCAATAAAACCTTAATTAATTAAGCTACACATTTTTAAACCTCGCCACACAGGAAATTTATGGAAAATATTTAATAATAGAGGATCTGCAAACGACTACCAAAGCCATAGAAAAGTTTTAAATACACTATCTCTAGAGCTGAAAAACTCTAAAGCCGTCTATAAACACAAACTCGTAGATAGACCGAAATCATTTTACTCATATGTTAGACAATACACCGTATTTAAAATGTCTCTTCCTATAATTCGGAGTGCAACCGGCAATCTTTGCACTAATAATGAAGACAAAGATAATATTTTGTCAGTTTTTTTTTAGCACGGTGTACATTACAGAACCAGATGGTCCACTACCAATGTGTGTTAGAAATAGCAACCCATACTTGTTACCCAAATTGTGTTTTACCAAAATGAAATCAAAAACCATTTCGCTAATGTACCCAGTGACCCCTCGCCGGACGCTGATGGTGCCACTACCGATTTTTATCAATGTGCTGCAGTTGTATCCATTGTGTCTTATCTTTCAAAAATCATTTTCAAGTAGTGAAATTTCGTGGGTGGCTCCAATTCTTAAAAAGGGAGATACATTTTATCCTAATAACTGTTGTCCTATTATAGTAGGGAGGCCAAGAGAATTAATAATTATTTTCGTGGGAATGAGTAGGTTTATACCGACAAGTGATACCATTGTAATCAGCGCTGTTTCCGTAGTAGAAAAACTCCTATTGTCGCTTTCTCAGCCTGTGGAGTGAAAAGCTATGACGTCACAAAGATGGCGATTCTTGGTATCAGGTTTTAATACAGTAAAACAAGGTTTAACCCAAACATTTAAAAAAAATCTACCCACCGGCAAACTGTTTAGTACCCTCCTCTTAGTAAGTGGAAAAAGTTGCATGACCTTGCGCGTCGGATTTAGGCGGAAAGGGGTTGGAAAGGTGGAAAAATGGTATGTTTTAACAGTTTTACAGTTTTTCGCAAATATCTCGTTAACTGCAAGGTTTAGCGCAAACTTTATCTTATACAAAATTAATGTACATTTAATTTAAAATAAAAATGGTCTTATGAATGTTTGCGCCCCAGTAAAGGATTACGGAGATATGGAGGGGGTAAAGATGTAACTTTTTCTGTTTGTCAAAAAAAAAAAATCACGCCTATGAACTCGTAATATTCGCTCCAAGTGTATTATATAAAGTGTTCAAGGAAGTGGGGAGGCCAGATGGTTATGGTAAAGCACCCAGCATAAAAGACGAACAACATTTAGGTAGATCATCCACTACTACACATGTTGAAGTGAGAGTGGAAGATGGAATGAATGTCACTCTAGGACAAGCAAAATTTCTAACTAGTATTAAGAACAAGATACAACTGCTTACTCTCATCACTGTACACTTACAGCAAGCTGGCTGCATAGCGATTCAGGCAGAATGTGATGCCAACACCAAGATCGTTTTTACTGCAATTGACGAATCAAAGAATGAAACAGAGGGTATCGTAATTGGCAATGACACCGATTTATTGGTCTTGTTTGTTGTTCATGCTCCAGCCAACAAACAATTGAAGATGGTTGTACCGAAGAAAGGTATAACCAAGAAGAAGAAGTTTACTGCATTGGAGACATTCAGCGTGGTATCGGGGAAATGAAGGATGTTCTCTTGACAGTTTACACTTTCGCCGGATGTGACACCGTTTCTTCAATTTATAGAAAGGGAAAAATAACGCCTTCTGAAAAAGTGCGACGTGACAAAGAGCTTTACGTAAATCTGTTGATTTTTAACCACCCAAATACAGACCCAGATGCAGTAGCTGGCTGGAAACCATTTCTTCCTTTCGATACTTGCATCAAAAAATGCAGACAATTTGGATACTCTGCGCCATCAATGTTACTTGTAGACCATCGCAAAGAAGCCTGTACACACAAATTTCAGGTTGGCTGTACTTTACCCTACTTCAGCAGTTGCATAACAACATTCTTATACAGTTTACCATCAAGTGCAGCAATGGCCCAATGCCAATAAAAATTCACTAAAATGGGGTTGGAAAAGAATTGGTGGTTATGTGCGTTCAGTTGCAACCACAAAGGCAGCTGATCCTGAAAAATTGCTCTCCCTCATTGTTTACACTTGTAATGCGGGATGTGTCAGGAACTGTAAGCGTTGGCAGAGTGGCTTGAGATGCTCAAACAAAATCCGCGATTATCCGCGGATTGACCTAATTAATTTCGCGGATTGATCTAATTATTCTTCATATGTGCTACTGATTAATCACATATGAAGTTTGATATGTAATTTACATATGTGCTACTGATTAAATTACGCGAGGCCATTTTTAATTTGCTTCCGATTAAATTACGCGTCGGACTTCGGCGGCCATCTTGGATTTCTGGCGGGAATATTTGAAATTTGAATTTTTTCCGAATTTTTCTAAGTTCCCATATTTGAATTTGAATTTCGCGGTGTGTCGGCCATCTTGGTGCGCGCGCACTTCTCACGGCGGTTGTTTTTAATTTTGAATTTTCGTTGAAATATTTGAAGTTCAAACTGATAGATCTTCCGTCTCCCTCATCGAAGCTGTTGTCTCTCTCTCTCTCTCATGCACGGATGCCATTTAAATTTCGCGCGAATATTTGGATTTTAAATTTTTTCAGATTTTTCTAAGTCCCTGTTTTGAATTTAACTTCTCTGGTGTCGTCCATCTTGGTTTTCTCACATTTATTTTAATTTAAAAAAAGCTTCCTGCGATGTCCCATGGCTGGAATCGAACCAGCGATCACAGCATTACGAGTACGAATCCTTAACCAACTGGGCTATCGAAGCCATCGAGGTTTTAAGGAATTAACTATAGTCACTTACGTGTCACGAGCCCAGCTTTAAACAAACTATTTTTTGAGAAATATGATTTATAAGAACGGGGATGTGTAGCTTGTGGTGTTAAATGAGCCGCAGTAATTTTAAAAAAGTGCTTTCATAATTAGTTTTTGCCATAGTTAATTATTAACTTCAGCACTTGCGTGATTTCGATGCTGGTTTGAGGTGCGGGCAAAGCGAACAAATCTTGTAACAGCGTAATTATTCAAACGGAAAATGCAATCAAGTTACGAATTCGCAAACGTTCGGCTATTTTATGAATTAAACCTAGGTGTTTTATATTACAATTTTAAATAAACGGGGCAAACAGCGATGAGTGAAATTTAAAGCAGGCTGAGACATGCGTTTGTGTCTAACAATGCTTTGTACGTCAGAGGCAGCACTGCAAAATACAGGCACCAACATGATTTGCCTCGAGAGCGGGGTATCGGTGACGTATTGTTTTAGTACCTGTATAAAAGTGGCTGCGGTCTCTATAGCGCATCGAATTGCTTCACTCCCAGTCGTCGTGTCAACAACACCATTTTTACCTAAGATGGATCCTCGAAGTGTTAATAAGTGCCAAGAAAAGCCAGGCCCCTACACCAGGAGACCGGCAGCAGAAAAAACAAGTAAGAAAACGCATCTTTTAAATAAAAAACAACACGGTGCACCGCCACAGCCTCCAGCCATGAACGTGGAGGCCAAGGGGTATTCACCACGTCTAGATGCCACCGAGGAGGACCTGCGGGTGTTCATTGAGGAGACGATGCCTTCCTATGACGTAGCACCGATCGTGACGCCTGAGATCCGCCAAACCCGACGGGAAAAGAAACGGTTATTATGCGACCTCACTGTGCCTTTAAACAATAGTGCCAGCAAGGTTGTTCATTTGGGTCTGGATCCTTATAAACAATTTTCGCCTGTTGCAAGAATTCTGAAGACCGACATTGGAGCTGGTGTCTCCTTCACAGCCGAGACGTTCATGGCTTTTGTGGAGGCGCTACCGGACATATTTGTGATGGCCAAGCAGGGGACTTTCAGATATGAATTAACTGAGCACACAGTGGAGTACGTGAACAATGATACCTGCAGGATTATTACAAAGGACCCCGAGAACAAGTTTACTCTTTACGTAACGTATGAAACACTATCAAATTTATTGCCGATGTACAACTTGATGGTTGTGAAAATAAATGACTTGAAACGTGTAAAGTGTAATTTCCAAAATTTTGGTGAAGTGATCGTTGACAAAGTAATACATGCAGAAAATTTGTGTCTTGATGATTCAATCATTTTTAATACTCTGCGCTGGACTTTCGCTAACGATATTTTATTGTGGGAACTTGTGTTCAAATTTAAAATGTATGTTATTATAGAATTGCAGAAGCTGGTTGATGCAGATGTGCGCATGAAATCGTACATGTCCTAGTTTATATGAAATATTGTATGAAAATGTAAATAAAGAATGTTTTAAACTGTATTTCTTTTTAATTATGTAGCGAGTGTTGGTTTATACATGCGGTAGGTTGGCCGAGTGGTTAAGGCGTCAGACTTAAGATCTGATCTCGAAAGAGGTCGTGGGTTCGATTCCCGCACTTACCATATTTTTAATGTATTTATTATGAACGTGTTTATTTTTTAAGTTAGTTTATTCACGACGGCCCTACTGTAATAATCGCTCACTGCATAAAAATGGAGCATCAGTTTTCTCATCCGTTTTCTGCTATCATAGCAGGCCCCTCAGGATCGGGCAAATCGTTTTTTGTAATAAATTTCTTGAATAATATGAAAAAACTCTGCAGTGTAAATTTCGCTAAAGTTATCTGGTGTTATGGCGAGTGGCAAAAATTGTACGAAGATTTAAAATCTTTAGTCGAATTTCAACAAGGTCTGCCAGACATGACATCTTTTGAGGGGTCCGAACCCAAACTTTTAATAATCGACGATTTAATGAGGGAAACAAATAACTCGGTCGTTGACCTATTCACCAAGGGGAGCCATCACCACAATCTCAGTGTTTTTTTTATTACGCAAAACATTTTTCACCAAGGAAAAGGACAGCGGGATATTTCCCTAAATGCTCATTACATTATTCTTTTCAAAAATCCGCGAGATAGAGCTCAAATAAAGCACTTAACCAGGCAGATATGTCCAGAAAATCCTCGTTTTCTACAGGAGGCATATGAAAACGCCACATCTAAGCCACACGGGTATTTATTATTCGATTTAAAACAAAGCACCCCCGACATTACAAGATACCGAACGTCTATTTTTAGAGAGGATGGGTCTTGCTATATTTATATACCGAAGAAGGGGTATAAAAACAGCAACTCGAATCAATTTACAATCATTCACTAGTGATGTCTCGAGCGGTGATTAAGAATTCAGAGTTGCTGCGTGCTCTACATAAACTAGGTTCTAAAGAACGCATCGCATTATTAAAAACCGTTAACGATAAACAAATCCATTGTGTCTGCGAGTGTATATATAACACTCTAAAAGGAAAAATACCTTTGTCGACTAAGCAGAAGACTCAGATAGCCCTGCATAAAAAAGTACTTAGAAAATTAATTAAACCTGGAGAGTCCATCAAAAAGAAGCGAAAAATTTTAACTCAAAAAGGGGGTGCGTTCTTGCCGTTGATCTTAGCCCCATTAATTACGGGTGTATTGAGTTCTATTTTTAAATAAAAATGGAACACGCAAAGAAGATGATGATTGTGCCGCCTGAAGTTATGCACCGCTTTAAGGCTACTGAGAATCCCGAGCAAAATATATTATCACAGCTTGATGACGAAATGCAGAAAGTTTTAAAATCTAAACTATCTGACCACGATAAATGGGTGCAGTACAATCAAGTCTTGCAACGCTATCTGCATTTTGCCGACCAAACAAGACAATCAATCAAAATACCAATAGAATCAAACACCATCAGCAGTATTTCAGACGGTGATATTTTGTCTACACTACCTAGCACTTTTAAGAAAAAAGGCGAAGCTTTCTTACGTTTTTTGAGGGCATCACAGGATGTGGACTGGGATAGCAAGGGGACAGTTACTATAAAAGGCGAAATTTTACCATCATCTAACATAACTGATCTAGTGCACGCCATTCTAAGGCCTCAAAAAATTGCAAGTCCATCGGGACATCTCAAGTTCGCTGATTACATTAAAGAAAAAAATTTCCCAAGTGTGCTGCGGGGGAACTCGAAACGCAAAATTTTAGCAGTTCAGCCTGAAGACGTGAGGAGTTCTGAGGTGGAAAGTGAGAACTACGACACCGAAACAGAATCTAAATCGAATCCGTTAGCAAGGCCAGTAACATCAACGCAAAAAGCAGGAAAAATAACGAAAACAACGCGGAGGTCGATACCAAAAATAAAGGGCATTTCGGGCTGGGAGCGCCTTAAACTTTAACATAGCAGAAATGAATTTGGATGCTATCTATTATGATCCGGCCAACCCAGTAGGCTTTGCTGGTGCAAATTCGTTAATTTCTTCAGTGAAAAATACTCACTCCAATAGTGATGTAAAGGAATGGCTAAAGAAACAGGATGCATATACTATTCACAAAACTGCAAGAAAAAAATTCCCTAGAAACAAATACATTGTTAGCAACATTTTCGAATTATGGCAGGCTGATCTCTGCGACATGCGCAGTTTAGCCCTACACAATGATGGAAATAATTTTATTCTAACCGTAATTGATGTGTTTAGTAAAATGGCCTGGGCGAGGCCTCTTAAATCTAAAACGGCTACTTCAGTAATAAACGCATTTCGTGAAATATTTGCTGAAGCGGGTAACAAGCCTATAAATTTACAAACCGATAAAGGAAAAGAATTTGTTGCTAGAGCCGTACAGAATTTTTTCAAACAACACGATATCACGTTTTATGTGACGCAAAACCCCGATGTTAAAGCATCAGTCATTGAGCGTTTCAATAGAACATTAAAAACCAGAATGTGGCGCTATTTCACATACTCTAATTCATACAAATACATAGACGTATTACAAAATTTACTGACTTCGTATAACAGCCGCTATCATTCAAGCATCAAGATGGCACCCTCTACTGTAAATGATGACAATATACTGGAAGTGTGGAACAATCTGTACAGAAAGGGGATGGGAGTCGACAGGAAGCCTAAATATAAAGTGAACCAACATGTAAGAATTAGTAGAACGAAGGACGCATTCGAGAAAGGATATGAAACTAATTGGAGCGGCGAAGTGTTTATAATTAAAAAAGTGATTCTTAGAAAACCACCTGTGTACGAAATAGCTGATTTAGATAACGATACGATAGAGGGTGTCTTTTATGAAGAGGAATTACAGCCAGTGACTTTGGATGATAACACTTTGTTTAAAGTCGAACAAGTGTTAAAAGAAAGAGGACACGGTCAGCGCAAAGAGTACTTTGTAAAGTGGCGAAATTATAACGACAAGTTCAACTCTTGGATTCCTGCAGCTAATCTTCAGCAACTATGAATACAGATGAAGAATTTTATCTAACATTACTTAGCAATAGTTCTATGAGCTATTTTCCAAATAACACCACAGCACAATTCATAACGCAGCTCCCTAAACGAATAAGGTTACCGGGGCAATGGGTTACAGGTATTGCTGAAGTGCAATATCCATGCTCCTTTTTGGCCGTGACAGATACAGAAAATCTAGTCTATTATCGCACAGAAATACCTAAAGTGCAAGCCGGAGAAGAAACGTATGCTGAGTTGAAAAAAGTATTGCAAAACGCTAATTCATATTTTAAAAGTGATAGAGAGCAAATTTACTATGGTAGCGATGGATGGCATGTAATCTGTATTCAGCCCGGCAATTATGAAAACATTGAACATATTACAGCCGAAATTAACAATCACAGGTTATTAGAAAAGTTGCTGAATTTTCAATATAATAGAGTAACAAAACGCGTGTCTCTTGAAATTAAAACGTCGTCATTGAAAATGCTAGGATTTTCACAACGTCTGGCCTTACAACTTGGTTATAAACCTGATATAAATATAGCTGAAGCACCTGTACCAAGCCACCCCGCAAATATCTGGGTTGGTTTACCATCACAAATGTTTATTTACTGCGATATTGTGGAACCACAGCTTGTAGGAGATGTCTTGGCTCCGCTTCTTCGCATTGTTAACGTGACCTCTGATAATTATAATTACGGTTGCCACAAAGACGCCATATTTTCGCCGACTCATTATATAAATGTCATGAAGAGGGAATTTGAGAATATCGAGATAAATATAAGGACCGAAACGTCGGGTGTGATGCCATTCGAGTTTGGAACGTTGAGTTTAAAACTACACTTTAAGAGGATACAGTAGCTGCTATGGATTGTCCTTATCAACAATACTACACCAATCAGGCAGGTCAAGGCGTTGGAGCTATCTACAGAGGAGCAGCCTACCAGAGAGGTCATGGGATCGGAAGCTTTTTAGGCGGAATATTTCGTAGTATCCTGCCTCTTTTTAAAACCGGTGCTAAAGTTGTTGGAAAGGAAGCTTTAAGGACAGGCGCTAACATTTTAGGAGATGTTAGTGAAAGTCGACCGCTAAAAGAAGCGTTCCATAACCGTGTACAGGAGGCTGGAAAGAATCTCAAACGTAAAGCCGATAGAAAAATTGATACTCTAATGGAAGGATCGGGATATAAAAGGCAACGCACTCTGAATTACAATCAGTCTACAAGAAAAATCGCTAGGAAGAAGCTGAGCAAACCCAACTACACCGATATCTTCACCAGCAAGTAGTTTTCACAATGGCGTTTTTGCATGCGCAGTCTTGTGAGTGTGTTAAATCAGAGTTAGATTTATTCGCTCTGCCCGCAACTCAAACCAGTATCGAAAATGGACAATGGATTTTTTACAAACCGCTTTCCTCGCTTAATGACGATGCACCGATTGAATTTATTGTGCCTGGAAACGGTAACGATTATATCGATTTAAGTCAGACCATGTTATACATTACTGCTAAAATTGTTAAACAAGATGATACACCATTAACCGACAAAGAGGTTGTAGGCCCTGTTAATAATTGGATGCACTCTATGTTTAATCAAGTTGAGGTGTATTTGAATCAGAAGCTTGTGAGCCCGCCAAACAATACATACGCATACCGTTCATACATTGAAACTCTGCTGAATTACGGCAATGGTGCTAAATCAACCCATTTAACATGCACACTATGGTACAACGACACAGCCAATAACATGGATGACATCACTACGCATAATGAAGGATTTGTAAAGCGGAAATTTTTTACTGCTGCAAGTAAGCAAGTCGAAATGATGGGACATGTGCATTCCGATTTATTCAATCAAGAAAAATTTCTTATAAACGGAGTTGAAATGAAAGTCAAATTTATCAGATCCCGAGATTCGTTCAATTTAATGGCAGACGAAGGATCTACATTCAAAGTGAAAATTAGTGATGCCAGCTTACTAGTGAGAAAAATGAAAATAAACCCATCTATTTTACTAGCGCATACCAAAGCTTTGGCGACTGCGCCTGCTAAATACCCCATTACAAGATCCGATGTTAAAGTGTTAACTATTCCGGCTGGTGTGCAAAGAAAATCTTTAGATAATATTTTTCTGGGGCAATTACCAAAACGATGCATTGTAGGTTTTGTATCGAATAAAGCATTTAACGGCCATTATGCAGCAAACCCTTTCAATTTTAATAACTACAAAATCAATTATTTCTCCCTATACATCGACGGTCAACAAATTCCTTCAAAACCTCTACAGCCTGATTTTTCTAAGAATGGCATGTACGTTCAAGCATATCACACACTATTCTCGGGTAGCGGTATACACTTCCTCAATGAAGGCAACGCTATAAAACGTGAAGATTACCCTTATGGCTACTGTCTATTTGCTTTTGATTTAACCCCCGATCTGGCTGCAAATGCAACAACACACTGGAACCTTCTTAAAAATGGCGCTCTACGTTTAGAGGTGGGTTTTCAAAACGCGTTAGAAGAAACTATTAATTGTCTAGTTTATGCAGAGTTCGATAACGTCGTAGAAATTGACAAACACAGAAATGTGCTGGTGGATTTTAGTAGTTAAAAACCAACAACAGTTTTTTAAAATTTAGTCATGCTCAAACATTTCGTCAGTATGGACAGTGCCTTCGTAGATCTGCAAGGGTTCCGTGGTGATAAGAAACAGTTTATTCCGAAAGAAGTGGCTGTTATTTCAGCAGATGGCAACCAGTTAGCAATTTTCGTTTTAAAACCTCCTGCAAAATATGACACTCTGCCCTATTTCGTTAAAAAAGGCATAAACTATCTGGAGCAAAGACATCACGGTCTAACCTGGGATTCTGGTTCTATACATTTTGATGAATTTGAAGCAGAGCTAGCACGAGTTCTCAAAAAATTTGAAAAAGTGTACGTTAAGGGCCAAGAAAAGAAGGAGGTTCTAAGTTTTCTGAATAAAATCGTCGTAAATTTGGAGGATCTCGAGTGCCCGTCTTTAAAAGTTTTGCGAAAAACTACTGCTGCCGTACGTTGCCTCAATCACAACATCCGTTCGCCTGTATGTGCATTGGAAAACATACTAATTTTATCCGACTGGTGGCGCAATGAATACACTGGAAGTTCAGAAAATATTGCAAACAATCCCGAGTCTGTTGAATGTGAAACGCTATGTTTTTGCTTCTGATCAACTCCCTACAAGAATTGCAAGACCTGTGGCAATCATCGTCAACACAGATCCAGCAAACCGACCTGGACAACATTGGAATGCAGTGTATATAGACCAATATGGATATGGGGAATACTTTGATTCATACGGCCGCCCTCCAAGCGGTTATCATTTAAAATTTTTACAACAAAATTCAATCAGCTGGTCTCATAATCCAAAAATTTTGCAAGATTTTAGCTCTAACGTTTGCGGCATATACTGTTTAATGTATTTATATTTTAAAATGAATGGTGCATGTATGATAAGCTTTGTAAACCTGTTCACTGATAATTTAGTTTCTAATGACACATATGTAAAAGCACTATATATCCAATACTTTACCTTAATAAACTTGTTTAATGTTATTTAGAAAAAACACAAATAGTTTGTAATTAAACATATTTTTATTACACACAAAATATTTTAATAAATGTATTTTTACATCTATCCATCGTTTTATTGCATAAATTAAAAACAAGCTGGTTACAAATGGTTTATAATATTATGAAAAAAGTTAATACATACTGATAAAGCACAATCTCTAATTAAATACATGACAATAATACAGATGGAGAAATAATAATACTAACTATTCTATTACACTGTTACCAGAGAAATAGGGGCCAAAATTATATGGAAAAAACAGTTTTATAACTATTCTAATACTAAATTATAACCTTATATCTAATATAATGAAATACACACCCATTTAAGGCATTCTAAATCCGTAAGGTACTGTATCAAAGGTATCAGCAAGTCTCCGACGTTTATTATAACTAAATTGATACTTTTTTTGCTCTGGTTTTGATATTATCTCATAGTTTGACGTACGAGCTATTTTGCGATCATTAATAACATATAAAGCATTATTTTCAATTCCATTATTACATACCATTTCCTTCATAGACTCAAAATTAATAACATTCGAATTCTTGAAATTTAACGTGATACCTTTAACTTTGCATATAACAATTTCTGTATCTTTCTCAGATGAATGCACTTTATAGGCATAATTTTTAGGCCCACCGCTTACAAATTCTGTTATAAAACTCCCTATACCATATGCTTCAATTTCGTCAGTTAACTGCCCTAAAAACTCGCCCGTTTCAGGTATCCAATCGCCTGTTTTGGATATAAAAACTAAACTATCAGTATCAAAATAAAAAATACGCTCCCCTAATTTTTCTAAATATTTGTAAAGTTCAAGCCTTGCATGAGCTGTTGTGTAAGCGGCGATTGCTACATTAACTGTTGAGGACGGCTTTACAGCCTCTGTAGGTTTATTCCAATTAACTAAAATTACGTCATCGTCAATGGGTAAAATTGAATGGACTTCTACATCACTGTCTACCAACAATTTAAAAAATTCTTCAGGATTAGATATTATCGAGCATTGCATTAAATTTTCCCGCTGCCCAAACTTGCCCCAAAAGCTATTGAGCATTAATTTGGCAAGAAATCTTAACCCAGGATTTTTTTTTATATTTTCCTTGTTTAACTGTACTCCTTCGACCTCTAAATACTTAAGAATATATGCTTCCTTCTCTGCATCTGTAGTGCAATCCTTTGGCCAACCTGAGCATTCCTGTTTCAGTTTTATGAAATTGTTTACATACCCGCTAAAAAGTCCACCTCTTTTTAAATACTTATCATATTGTATCGATTGGTATTCCCAAATTTCAAAAATTTCTAAAATTTTGTAGTTTTTCTCTAACGCTTTTCTTAACTCAGGAGCCACAAACGTCCCTACAAAGCTACGCTGTTCGTCATTATGAGTGCATGTGTCCTGATTTAAAGTTTCAGCGCATGTTCGACACAAAATAAACATAAGCTTATTATGAATTTTATAGGGGAGTACAGGGTGAAATAATGTAGTTGGCGGGAGGACTAAACATTTGACAAAACCCTCCAATACATCAATAGACAAACGCGAGCAGACTTCGTTACCAACGTGTATTTTCGGATGACCTATGGGATATCTACCATACTTATTGACACTAGGGTATAATGAACAAACATCATAATAATAAATTTTTTCACCTGGTTCACATTTATGGTGCAACTTGACAGCATTTGTCCGACCACCATAGAAACTGTCACGAGGGTTTAACGGGTCGTGTTTTAAACTAGGAAGATTTTCACAATAATTTTTAGCTTCCAAATTTGATTTTAAAAAATTTATAAATTGACATTCCCACATTTCAATTAACGTGTAACCACAATTGCGAATGCGGGTAGCCCTAGCTTCAGTGTTTTCGCGACGTAAAAACATAGCGTCAGACTTTTTACCAACAGTATCTGAATCGGTAGTTTGAAAAGGATAACAAGTTTCACATCCGTGCCAAAAGCACCCTAAAAACTCATACACAGTGTTATTTTCCCTACAATACCCATCTACTAATATTCCATTAGGTAATCGGAACTCTTTAGATTTACCACTGTGTTGGATGTTTATACCGCTACTATATTCGGCCCATGATAGCCATTTAATTGCGACACGCGATTGATTGTCTGACATCCTATATCCACCAGGTGGTATTATACCTATGGTGTTGTCTGTTAAAAAACGCCTCCTAAACACTAAATTACATGCACTAGCAATTGTTGTAGCCTCTTGAAAAGGGTCTACACCATTTTCGATCGTAAATAACCTCCAAAATCTTAAGCACGCTTTAACTAAAATTTGCACATCCATTATACAATATTCTACAATTTCTTTCTCCATTTCAAAAATGTAACCGCTTTCAGCTAGTTTGTTATACCAATCAATAAATGTTAGACGATCAGAAGTACACATATTGTTTGGAGCATAAAATTCAATAGGTGGTAAAGCACCTACATACTTCTGATTTTCAGCGGTATTGAATAGGTACGGAAAATATCCTTTACTTTCTGGAAAATCAAAAGCCCCGGGAAGTTTGGAGAGAGGTAGAGGGATAAAGTTCAGGGAATCTATAAATCTAGTTGATCCACATGTTATTGAAATTATTTTCCGGCCTGTTGTTATCAGTTTAGGATCCCAACTGTTTCTATTTTTAATTAGCTCTCGTAAAAGGAAACTGGCGTCATATCCCCCAGCATTATGTGCGATAGCTGTTACTTTAAATTTTTTACTTAATTTCGAAACATATTTTAAAAATGAATTAACAGGATCCTCCCGAAAAACATGCAACCTTTCACCACAATTTTGACAATTTTGTTTTAAATTCTCGTTATTTGAACAGGTTAGACAAACATGAGCCGCTACGCAAAGGTTCGGTTCGTGAACGTAATTACCTGGTTTACCTAAGATTTCAGTTTCCTGTCTACATTCAAAGTCGTAGAAAATAAATAAAAACTTTTGAGGTGTTTTTGTTTTTTTTTTAATATTCCGCGACATGTAACAAAAATGCCTCGTTGGTTGTGACTTTTTACATATCTGACAAAATTTGTGACCACATTTATGCTTTCTACCCTTTTCGTTTTTCCAGATAGTATGTAGACAAATAGAGCAGCGGTAAAGTTTGTTACACAATCCTGATTTTTTATGGCTAGCAAAGCACTCTGCGCCCCTAAACTCCCTATTACAATCAGAACACGTTACGCTATCTAACATAATATTACACGGTGGAGTATCATGGCAGCAAGGGCATGTGTAAATGCATTTAGTGTGTCGAGCTTTATCATTAAATTTAATTTTGCAAAGTTCACAAAAATAACTGGCTGTGAATGCACTAGTTAAACTTATAATGACATTGTAGTGATTTTCTTCTAAAATTAAATTTAGTACTACTCTATCCTTAGTGCGAGGGCCTTCAAAATACGTTGTTTTACCAATTCTCGAATTATACACTACTATTGTATAGTTTGATAAATATACTTGAAATTTTTGAATGTCTTCGTAAGTACCCCCATCAGTTAAGTCGACACCACTAACCCTGCAGAGCCGTAGAGCTCTATGAAACAAAATAGGGGAACCTAATGTTAATTCTTGCAACTTTTCATCTTTAACTCTAAAAGCAATCGCAATGACAAGAGCCGATGCAAGACACATGTTATCTCTCGTGGGCACTACTATTATACCTTGTTTTTTTAGTTTGCAAAAATCGTCAAAACTACTACCTATTAAGCGACTTCGACCTCGACCTACAGGCAGACTGACCTTATCAATGTTAACCGTCATCGCATCTTGAGCAAAGAACTGCGCGTTGCTTTGAATCACTTTTTCGACCACGCTTAGGATAACACCAACTGATAGTTGATCCACTCTTCTAAAAGAGATCCCTAGGGGCTTTTCGGGGAAATTATGATTTTGCAACACGATGCCCACACGATCGGAAGACTGTGTATTTTGCAGAATATAATCCAGAAGCTCTTGGAAGGCATCCTGTAAGAAATATTTTAATATTATAACTAGGACCAATGAAAATTTATTCTTATATTACCTCAAGCCAAATCATAGGGTTTTGATTTTCTTTTTCTAATGGTTTGAACTTAAATGTCACGCTGGCCGACGTAGTGTTAAACTTTTTAATCTCCTTCTGATATTCGCGTAGTATGCTGAAATACTTCATCTCGCGAGTTGCTGGAGGTTGAGCTGAAGTACGCGGTTCGCTGTGTGCATTCTGTAATCAAAATTTCAATTTAAACATTTTTCATTCGAGTTTTGAAGGCAAAAGCAACTTACAGCAAAGGAGTTTGTAGATATGCTCAAATCCATAGGACTCATGCCTGAGTATTCCCTGATTGATGCATCACGATGGGATGTGTATGGTATCTGAAATTAAAAATCAATTAAACACTTGTTTACAAAAATACGTAGCAAATCAGTGTTAGGATTTGAAATTTGTAAAGACACTTACATTACTTATTGCAACGATCCCAGAATTTGGGATATCGCCTCGAGGCAGCAGCGAGGTCATTGTTAATTGCCCCTTTGTCTGGCCTTGATCACTAGGCGATGTCATTGCTAGCTGACTCATTGTAGGCCGAGAAATCGTATTGGAATTAGTACTCGGCGATGACGTCGCTAATTGACCCTTTGTCCTCAGAGAATTCGTGGAACAGTCTTGATCATTAGGCGCGGTCGCTGCTAATAGCCCCGTTGTTTGTAGAGAATTATGGATCTGTAATTATAAAAATTTAAAATATTAGCGGTCAATTTATTGCAGAACATCAGCGAAAACTTCACAAATTAAAGCGTAATTGCAAAATAAAAGCAGTATCAGGTATTAATTAATTAATTGAAAAGACACACTTACATTACTTATTGCATCTGCACCAGAATTTGGGGTGGCGACTCGAGGGCCCAACGGTACAGTACTTCGATGCAGGGCAGAGATTCCTCCCGACTCACTGGTTGGGGTCTCACGAGGAGGCGCGTAGCGTATCTGAAAGTAACAATAAATTTTATTGGAGAGGGCCCAGCAATAGATAAACACGCATCGAAAATAACGTGGATGCAGTAAATAAATTGATACACATTAAAATTACTTACAACTGATGCTGTAGACGATCCCGCTAAGGGAACATTAGAAGCGCCTTTCGAAGACCCATGACTAAGGGCTCTCAATGCTGCAGGATCCAAGACGGATTTCTTAGAAGCTGCGTGCTCAGACATGTCGTTATTCACTTGCTGCAATATTAAAAACAAAAATATTACAAACAATCCCCGTAAAATTGTGTTGATATAGTGACAGCTCTGCATTTAATTTTTTAGTAATGCTGCAATATTGAAAACAAAAATATTATAAACAATTCCCGTAAAATTGCGTTGATATACTAATTAAATTTTGTACTTACGGTTAAATGACGAAATCTGGCAGCTCTCTGGGCTAGGTTCGAAAATGCAGTCGCATACTTGGGTGGAACGAGGTCCCCACGTGCTAGTTTAAAAAGTACAATTTCATATGCAATGAGCACGAACTTTTCATCGGAGAAACTGCCTCTCTCAAACCATTTTAAAATGGCATTTATAGGAAGCATCGCAAGGCCTGAATTCTCCATCTTGGATGCGTGGGCACAAAAACACTTTCTAACACAACGAAAACGAAGCACTTGTACGGACTGATCGAGAAAGACCAACTTCACGATTCGACTCTGTATATATTATGGTAAACGCCGAGGATATCCGATCGCTGCCGAAACGCCTCGGTGTAGACGCAAAATGTGTCTACCCATAATGCATTGCCAAAAGAGAAATCTAGCCATGACGTCAGCCCCAGGTCTCGCTCGAAATAAACAATCCTGTTTAGGCACGTTAAATAAAAACTTTCCAATTCTATGCAACGGTTAAATGCAATAAGGCCATAAACAGTCAGCGTATTCCTAGAACTTGGTTCTTTGTTTGGACCATGTCTCGCTCAAAATAAACAAGCGGCCTGTGACTGATTTGTTAAATACATTTTCTTTTATTAGTATAACATCAACTACGTCCAATTAATTTTTTAAAAATTACAGAACTTTAATATTACAAAAGGATACGATGTGGCGATTAAATTTCAATCGAAAATAACATTTAAAATGTATTATAATATGTTTGCTACGCTAGTGACTATAGTTAATTCCTTAAAACCTCGATGGCTTCGATAGCCCAGTTGGTTAAGGATTCGTACTCGTAATGCTGTGATCGCTGGTTCGATTCCAGCCATGGGACATCGCAGGAAGCTTTTTTTAAATTAAAATAAAATGTGAGAAAACCAAGATGGACGACACCAGAGAAGTTAAATTCAAAACAGGGACTTAGAAAAATCTGAAAAAATTTAAAATCCAAATATTCGCGCGAAATTTAAATGGCATCCGTGCATGAGAGAGAGAGAGAGACAACAGCTTCGATGAGGGAGACGGAAGATCTATCAGTTTGAACTTCAAATATTTCCGCGAAAATTCAAAATTAAAAACAACCGCCGTGAGAAGTGCGCGCGCACCAAGATGGCCGACACACCGCGAAATTCAAATTCAAATATGGGAACTTAGAAAAATTCGGAAAAAATTCAAATTTCAAATATTCCCGCCAGAAATCCAAGATGGCCGCCGAAGTCCGACGCGTAATTTAATCGGAAGCAAATTAAAAATGGCCTCGCGTAATTTAATCAGTAGCACATATGTAAATTACATATCAAACTTCATATGTGATTAATCAGTAGCACATATGAAGAATAATTAGATCAATCCGCGAAATTAATTAGGTCAATCCGCGGATAATCGCGGATTTAATTCGCGGATTTAATTGACCCAATTAATTTTGATATCAAAATCAAGGTGCCCCAATACTACTCAGCGGTGTTATAATAACCAGATTAAAACATTAATATACGTAAATAATATCTGTATTTTTCGTCAAAAGTTAAAAGTATTGTTTTTTTTCGTAGGATGAAGATTTGTTCACGAGCAGCGTCATGATAATTTTACGAGCGAAAAATGATATCTCAAAAAGTAAATGTTATTTTTTCTACGAATATTAAAAAATAAATTTACATTATGTATTGCAAAAACTACAAATGAATTTAGAATCTGGCCGTTTTTGGTTTACTTATTGTAGCCGTAATAAACAAAATAGCCACCATTCTTGCGAGCAAACAATTGGTTATTTATTAATTTCCATAGCAACGTGCACTTTCATCTGTAGAGTGAAACAAAGAGCTAGGTACTTTATAAGCGCTAAACTATCTAATAAAGCTCTATTTTATAGCGCAGTAATTTTTTTCATAAAACTATTACTCTCGTAAAAACAATCACTTTTTGTACAACTGTCATTAAAAATTACATTTTTATTCCAGGTGACTACACTTATATATGTCAAAATTAATTTATGAGAGAGCACCTTAAAAGTACACACTTTTAACACGTTAAAAATACTTAGTAAACCAATATTTGTCAGATAACTAAGGAAAATCAATAACTTTCAGTTGTTTGGCAGCTCGATATTTTGAAAAAAATCTAGTAAGGCTTTCTATATTCTAATCAAATGTCAAAATTAACATGATTATTTTGAAAAATGTCTACAACTGCTTTCTATATTATAATCAAATTAATAAAAGTTACATTTAGTCAGAAAAAATGATCTTGCTGATTTTTAACGACAGTTGTACAATAGTATATTGTACAACTAATTATTAAACTAATACTTCTTCCACGAATTTGAACTTTTATTAACGAGGGCGAAGCATAATTATCGCTGGTAACTCGAAATTTGGCCGAAAAGCGGTCATATTACAAACGTGCAGTAACGTGAGAAAATTCTTATATCAAAATTAATTAATAGAATCTAATTACATCTGACCAAATATCTCTCGTTTAATCGGAATAAACCGAACATTTCAAGAGAAAATACTATACTAATAATAATAGTCTGTATTTATCAACTCAAGATACAATAAATACGAAATAATAGTGGTCACGGTGCTTGCGTAAAGTGCAGACGCATTATAATGCAACACGTCTGCAGTTTACTTCTGTTCTGATTGGCCGTACGACTTCGGAAAAAACGATGTGATGGGTTATACCTTATGCGTCTGCAGATTACGTATATGCATCCTGGACGCAGTACATTTTGTCAAAGAACACAAGGGCTCTTTGCCAAAATTCTGGACGCACTGATTTCTCTGCTTTGACATCTACAGCCCACAGCAGTTTTCAATTGTTTCCCATGTTTATTGAAAGGCAAACTACCGTTCACACTGGCGAACAAATTGCCCATAAAATGAAAGAATTCTGCAGTGCATGTAGCCCGGCTCTCCATTTTGATGGCCCCATTTTGGGCAGCGTATTCTAAACAACTTTCGGTTCTTCTGCTTCAGGAAGCGCCTAAACAAAAATTAATATTAGAACTGCAGCACTATATTTATTTTAATTCGTACCTGGGTTACAAAATGGTGCAATGTCATTAAAATATTGCAATTATCTTCCTCACAATTGGAACAAGGGCTTTTTGCCAAAATTCTGTGGGCACTGATCACAAAACAGTAACTGCACTGATTTCTCTGCTTTGGTAGCCATGACAGTTTCACTTGGCAGGAGGGAGATTTCGTACCGTGAAACAAACCGATCGGCATCGGCACCACTCGGATCAGAATATGCAGGGTTGCCAGGCTGAATGCATGCGCGTTTTCACGTGTTACGTCCTAACGATTAAAAATTTTTGTCTACCAATTCCGCTTTGCTTGGCTGATCTGCTAATTTATTTTTGAGAGTTTCGTCTAATAAATGAGAATGAAAATGTACCAGAAATATTTTAAAAATATACTTTTGCAGAAACGGTTTCAGAATGTACCAGATTCGTAGAATTGTACCAGGTCTGGCAACGCTGCTAATATCAAGACCACGCCCACAATCGAACTACACATAGACCACGCGCATGCATGTTTGACCTTGGGACGTGTTCTGCTTTATTATAGAGTTATGAAGTTATGATTATGATGATTATGATTATGATTATGATTATGATGATTACGTGCACTCTGGAGTGGACCTAGACACTGTGATTATTACACGTGATTTTGCCAAATCGTGATAATAATGGATACGTTTTTGCTGTTTTGACGTCCTATATTTAAAATAGTTATGTGTGTTTACTATTCTCTATTCAATTTTCCACAAAAAATGTAGTATTCGAGATTTTTTTCAGTTTTTGTAGGTACTATTCTCTTAGGCGACCAATAACATCTTGGTGTCCGTAACAAAATAAAATTAATTGGCGAAATTAGAAGTACTACATTTTTTAGCAATTGGTCAGCAATATGTAGTTATTTTGAAATCAATGCTTCTATCTTAGAGAAAGATTTTTAATAAAATATGTATTACTAGCAGTCCAGTGAGACAAATGTCTCATTTAAAAAAACAAAAAAGACCGTTTTTCAAATAGAACGCGTATTAAATAAAAACTGTACCCAGACCTGGAAGGTGTCAAAGTGGTTGCCTAACCGATCGAGGTTTTAAGGCGCAGAGGGCATCCGAACATTCTGGAAGCTGTCAAAGTGGTTGCCTAACCGATCGACGTTTTAAGGCGCAGAGGGTCGCAGCTCCGTTTGGCTGCTGAAACAGTTTTTATTTAATACGCGTTCTATTTGAAAAACGGCCTTTTTTGTGATTTCTCGAAAACCGGAAGTTTCACGTGACTGAAATTCGGTTCCTTACCTGACATGACCATTCCAAACATATAACTTTAATAACTTTTTTCTCTATCTCTTACGGTTTGGCTGCTGAAACAGCGTCCCGGATAGACAAAACGGCGTCCCCGACAGACACGTCTATTAGATAAAGGATTTGAACTCCCTTTAACACATTATTTGTGAAACTCCCTGTAGATGCTTACAATTTCTGTAGGATGTAGGATTTTCTATTACAGAAGCCCCTGTGTTCTCCATGTCACCAAAAGAATATTATTCTCGCTAATAGGTTTTATAAATTCGTAAAAAGACAGTAAAATTACTTCTGCCATTTGCCACTTGACAGACTGACCAATAGCAGTCGAGAATTTTACACCTATTCACATTATTCACAAGCTCGAATGTCGCCATTCCAAGCATAAATGATGGTGTTAATAAATGCCCAGCATTAGGTTTGCTGCTAGATCATTCTATATTAATCATTGCTTCTTCGTGGTATTCAATGTAAGTAACAATATTTGAATTCAATTATCGGATATTTGTAAATAAAAATAACCAACTTAACCTAACTAAATTTTGCATTGTGTTGTTTACAGTTACTATTGCATTTAAGAAATCCGTACTCTCATTTTTGTATCGCAATGGAGGTGAAGCAAGAATTTATTGATTGTAATTTGTATAGTACCATGGCCAGCAGCTTACACGAACAGCTGATAAAAGACGAAGAATATACGGCAGACGCAAATTTATATGTACAAGAGATCGTTACAGGAACTATCGACAACACAGCTTACGACAGATTGAATATTAAACAAGAGGAAATTGATATAAAAGATGAATTGCATGTTACGTGTGCGGCCAGTGGAAGCCTTGCAGAACATTTTGTTTGTACGGTCTGTAAATATAAAGCAGAAAACGAAAGTAAGTTCTTGAAACATATGAAGGTTCATGCAAAACAATTTTACTTCTGTTCGCTTTGTAAATATAAAGGAGCAGAGAAACATAATTTGATTAGACATATGAGAATACATACAGCAGAAAAACCTTATTCGTGCTCTTTTTGCGAGTTTAGAGCAGCACGCAAAGATACTCTAGTTAAACATATTAAGACACATACTGGAGAAAAACCTTATTCCTGCTCAATTTGCAAATTTAAGGTATCACAGAAGCAAGGGTTAATTCTCCATATGCGCACACATACCAAGGAAAAACCTTATTTATGTTCTTATTGCGAATATAAAGCAGCAAAGAGAAACAACTTGGTAAACCATATGAGAACACATACAGGCGAAAAACCTTATGCATGTTCTTTTTGCGAATATAGAGCAGCAGAGAAGGGCACTTTAGTGAGCCATTTGAAAACACATACAGGTGAAAAACCTTACTCATGCTCAATTTGCACATTTAAAGCATCACAGAACCAAAAGTTAGTTATCCACATGAGGACGCACACTGGTGAAAAACCCTATTCTTGTTCTGTTTGTGAATATAAGGCAGCGAGAAAAAGTACCTTAGTTAAGCATACAAGGATACATACAGGAGAAAAACCGTATTTGTGTTCAATTTGCACATATAAAGCAGCGCAGAAAAACAAATTAGATATGCATATGAGGACACACACTGGAGAAAAACCGTATTCTTGTTCATTTTGTGAATATAAATCTGCAAGGAATGGTAATTTAGTTAAACATATTAGGACACACACAGGCGAGAAACCTTATCCATGTCCTAGCTGCGAATATAAAGCAGCAGAAAAAGGTACTTTAGTGAACCATATGAGGACACACACAGGCGAAAAACCTTATCCTTGTTCTATTTGTGAGTATAAAGCAGCAGAGAAAGGTGCTTTAGTGAAGCACATGAAGACACATACAGATGTGAAACTTTATCCATCCAACCTCATTCCGCATTCAGTTGACAGTCAGCAAATATAGAGCTACACAGAAATTTCATTTAGTTGCACTTATGAAGACACATGCAAGAGGAAAATTCGATTTGTGTGTTGTAGGATTTATTATATGTAT
The DNA here is from genome assembly GCA_940337035.1 of Agriotes lineatus. NCBI lineage: Eukaryota > Metazoa > Arthropoda > Insecta > Coleoptera > Elateridae > Agriotes > Agriotes lineatus. The sequence continues at coordinate 102,683,795 of OW679201.1, forward strand.
GTTATATGAATATGTTGAAGTGAATGTCTTAAACAATTTCTTATGTATAATTAAATTATATAATTTACATACAATTTCATATGAAAAAAAAATTCCACCTATGAATACTTATTTCTGTAAAACTATTAGAATCTAAGGAAGTGTAATCAAGAGTCAAGACATATATTATTTACCAAAAGATAGTTGCTGTGCTGTAAAGCCCTCTATTGTTTTTCATCTATATTGTAGAAATTAATATAAAATGAAATTTTCTAATGATTCTAAATATATCTAGTAGGTAGTTTACATCGATTATGAAATATTAAGCTTTGGAAGTTATTTATTATTTTACAGTTCCACATGTTCAGTACGTATAAAAAATTCAAGACAAGCATGATAGTTACTATCTTAAAATTAATAGTTCTGATAACATATCAGTACTGGGTGATCATTTTCAATCCGGATCATACTCGTAGGATGTAGATATGAGTAGTCTTAATAATGACATTGAACATTGACTGTTGTTTCTAAATTGCCAGGACCGTAGCTACCACCGGGGCAGCGCCCCGGAACCCCTGGAAGTGGAGAAAGTTTTTTTACGAATTTGTCTTAAAAAAGTATTGAACCAAACTGCCAAACTTGAGAAAATGAGCAGCGTCAAGGAATTTGCAGATCTGTTAATAATTGATCACAGCTCACATTCGCCAACTTCATCCTGATGCATGTACAGCATGTATTATGTAGTTGACAGTTTCTGTGACCGTAGCTAAGGCCAAACGGTCATTTTCAAAACTGAAATTGATCAAGAATTACATACCGCAATGCATTCTGGTATATTTATTTAATAATAGAATTAATTTATACCTTGACTGATTTAAAGAATACCAAATAACAGAAATTATATTTATTCAACACCATGTACATTTGGAAAATAACTAAATAAATAATATTCATAACTATGTACAAAGTCAATTCTATGGGAATTAATTCCTCAGTTTGGCATCGGGAAGGTAGGCAACCTCAATTGCCTGTGCGCTCGTCCGGGATCCCCGATATGGGCGGTCGCTGGAACTAACAGGGCATTTGGCTAGCGTTGGGAGAACTGTAACCCAGTGATCGAATTATTGACAGCTTAAACTATTGTAAACAAACTGAATAATTATGGTTCATTTTAATTACAAAGAATTAACTGGGGCTATGATACCGTTACCATATTTACATTATAATTGTAGGTCGACGTCCGGGTCGCGTTCTGATAAGCTCTGGTGATAACTCCGACCTTGTGCCAGAGATCAAATTCTTCCGCGCCCTTATCTACTTGGGCGCGCGTGCCAAGATGAGCAAATGGACTCCTACAGTACGAGTACGTAATTTTTTTAGGCCTGAGGGAATCGCATATTCTACTGAGAAATTCAGGCTGAGTTTTGAGCCAAAAAGGGTTTAGTGGTCGCTGGCCGGTGGAAATACAGCCAGGCTTGGAAAGTTTTGAAAATAGCGCACTCAGATGTACATTATTTTTAACTAAGAAGTTAGATGAACTTTAGCGCTTTGAATTAGTCCAAAATATCGCACTTCGATACTCAGGTGTGCATAATTTTAAACTAAGCAGATACAGGAGGTTTCGAGAATGTTAAGTTATTTAAATTAGCGTACTCCGATACTCAGTCGTACGCTATTTAAAATTAAGCGGTTACAGGAGTCTCGGGAATGTTAAAGTATTCAAATTAACGTACTCCGATACTCAGTCATACGCTATTTGAAACGAAGCGCTCATAGGGATCTCGGGTATATTAAATTATTCAAATTAGCGTACTCCTATACTCAATTCTACGTTGTGTTACAGGATTAATTGCTCGAATCGACATCGATCACAAGCACTGTCAAAATAGGGGAAAAAGTAAAGGGTTCGCCGGCTTTTCCAAAACACAGATCTTTAATGTGTCGGAGCAGATGACGGAGCTCCAGTTACCCACGGTCTAGCTTAGTCGAGCGGGCGTGATTCGAAAGCTCAGTTAAAATCGACGGCACTTACCCTATACTTTGATTAAAATGTGTATCCCTTGGCGCCACTTGCTTCTAAGAAGGATTGCTAACGTGGCTAAAGCAAGAAGAGTCACGCAGCCTAAGAGGCGGTCCCCCAGGTTCGTCGCTATCCACCTCAGCGTTGTTCGCCAAGCCTCCTCCGAGTTCTCAGGTCCAAACACACAGGGTGGCCGTGAAACAATTAGCTTACCTTAATTGGCCACCCCCTAGCCCTAAAGCAACAAAAGAACTCTTACACTAGCCCGACTTTCTTGGGGCTTACTTATTCAGCTTTACAATTTAGTTACACCTGGCCTTTGCCATATTAAACTGGTTTAAGACCCAAAGAGAGGTTCCAAAATTCACTAAATGAATAAGCTGACTTTAACAAGTTTATTATTTAAAGCATTGAGTTTACAAAATTAGTTCACATGGAAGATGATCACCCGGAGGTGAATTTACATTTAATACAAAAGGTACACCCTGACTGAATATGAAAGGGGGTCCCACGCAAAAATTACCTTAGCATCTACGTTAAATTTAAGTTACAAGCAATAACGCACCAAGACAGGAGTGAAGCCCCTGTGTACAACAATCAAATAAAATGGGCAGACACAGTGTTCATTAATTAAAATAGCGCAAACCGCGTAGCTTTAAGGGCACTCCACGGAGTCACTCAAATTGCCGCAACAAAATACAAAACATTTTACCTTGTAGCTGGGAGCAGGTTGTTAGGGATCTTCAATAAATTCAGCCTCGGCGAAGCTTTGGTGAAACGTGGCGGAGGTGTTGCGACTTCCCCAGGTGAGGCAGGCAGGTTGTGCAGAAACTCGAGTGGTTGAAGAAGAACGGCAGCCAGCAGCAGTCAACAAAATGACAAAGCGGGTATCCTGCAGCGGGCACAAAACTTAATTCAGGCGCGGCGTTGACACATAATTTGCATAAGCAAGGATTTCCCACACTCAACGTGAAAAAAATAACTAAGGCTTCTTGATGACGTCTCTAAACGAATGTGCAAATGATGCAAATGACTTCCCCCGGGAAGTAAAATAAAGAAGACGCATTGCCTATTTATCGAAGCCGGCTCGAATTCACCACAAAAACGCCCGCTGCCCGGGCTTCGAACTTACACGAGATTGCTCTCCTTAGTGCTCGATCTGCACTCACAATTAACGCGCCACAGGGCACTCAAAAATTCGCACCAATTACTCACAAAAGGTTTAGAAAAAGGATTCCCAAAGTTCATCACAAAGTTTTAGCAAAAGCTCCCCCGACTGCAGCGAACATTGCCGCAATCAAGGGGGGGGGGGAAGCACAAAAATTTACAAGGTCTTACTCGATCAAGTACTGGTTACTAATTGATTCAGAAGCTCGCGGGTTAAAAACACGGCCCATTAGAAGAAAGTTTTGAACTCCAAAACTAGTAATTCTAAATGTACGGTTAACCAAGGACTTATCGAAACTTTCTTTTCATTTCTCAAAGCTCAGTCAAATGCGTAGGTGGAAAGCGCAAACAAGAAAAACTTTAACGGGTGATGCAATTGCTGACTTAGCAAGAACCAGGGGAGCCCCCGATTTACAACGAAAAGTTCCACAGGCCTCAAATGTCCTAACTAATAACAACGATTTCTAAGAAATTCTTGAAGCTACGACTGCCGGAAGGCAAGATAGATGTCTGAAACAGTGTTTGAGCATTGCGCGACAACAAGAGGTTCATCAAACCTTATTTTCAGAAGCTAAATATCGGATAGTAAGCAGGTTAAAAAGTTGAAATACAAAACGGTCTTATCTATGACATGGAACAAAGAATGACTTTATGTGCGGTCACAATTCGGCAAATGCAACATAAACGGTGACATTTATAATATAGTTTCGGGAAAAGAAATCTTATCGATGGGCTTGCGCCAGCGTTAAAGAATTGGTTACCAAAGAAAACAAATTCGAGGCGTAAGCATTTCAATACTTGCTTAACTAAATTCGATTATAATTCCAGGACGACAGGGCCGTACTAAAAATTATTGAAGCGGAATAAAATTAAAATTACCTTAGATAGAACGAACGAGGTCGAAATAACATAACAGTTGTTTGAAACGGAGCGGACAGTGGGATCTCGGGAATGTTAAATTATTCAAATCAGCGTACTCCGATATTCAGTCGTACGTTATTTGAAATTAAACGGTCATAGGGGTCTCGGGAAACTGGTTCGAGATTTACTCGAATATTTCTGGTGGTTCGACTGGGGTGGGAGCTGAGCTCTCCGCGGCCTTCGCCGCGGAGAGCCGAGATAATTTTTGCACTAATTCCCTTCGAGTTCGCGGAACAATTTCGGTTTTATATGTTGTCGCCCTCGCGGGGGATTTTTGTAACGCCAAAAACGTGAAGATTAAGCTCTTTTAATTTCAGATTAAAGTTCAGTAGCGCTTAATCGGGAGCGAAACGTTACAATACGAAGCACTATGGGGCTATGGGACAGGAAAGGCTCAGTAATCTAGCTTTGCTTTCTATTGAAAATGATGCATGTCGTATAACGGGTGGTACTCCGCCTAGCGCAGAAGTTTTTACATCGCGATAGGCGCCTTCTGCGCGATCTAACGACTACCACTAAATTAATAATAATAATCGGGACCGCTGCAGTATAAGACTAATGCCTTAACTAACTGGTTAGCAAGCTTCTACAGGTTTATATTAAACTCAATGTCAAAGTAAATATGTGTTTTGTCTATTTTAAATGACCATTCTTCTATCTTAACACCAAATAGCAACCTTATTAAAAATTACTAAATGAAAGTGGTGTAGAGGTAAAGGGGAAGATAACGTGGGAGCCCCATAATTATTTGTTGCCCCAGGGCCCCCAAGCTTGTAGCTACGGCCATGTAAATTGCAAAATTCTGATTCTAATATTATCTATTAATTTGCATGTAATGGCTAGTAATAGGATACGAAAATTGTCTCTTCTAATTTCTGATGCTATACTCTCTAAATTTCCAAAGTTTGAGATAAAATGATGTACTGTTGATGCTCATGGAATAGAACATGGCTAGATGGACATTTCACTGAGACTCAAACTTACCATATTGTAAGTAGTACCTACTCTCTCTTGATGGAATAATTTGTATTTGTTGTACAAATTAACTCTGGTAATTCAAAATCAATTTATATCCTCGGTATAAGTTTTAATAATAATTTTATTTATTCAACATCTAGTTATAAGGCTATTAATAGATCAATTTAAGACCTATAAAGTGCTCCTTTTATCCACTAGTGAAATAAAAACCATGTCACTCACTACTGGATTGTTGGTAGCACTGTCAAGCTATGTTAAATTCGAGATTTGCAGGTTAAGTTTTGCGTCTGTGTCAAATAACAAACAAAAACTAACCTACTAACCTCGAATTTGACGTAGACACTTCAGTACTACCTTCCAAACGTATAACACGAATCACAGGCGACTCTAATTATAAATTTATTTATCTACTCCAGTGGGATAAGTAGCTCATTACGTCACTCCTGTAACACTATTTCCGTTAGATGATAAAGCTCATTACACCACTCAGTTATGTAATGGATTTATTACCTAACCGAGTGGTGTAATGGCTTCATTACCTAACTGAGTGGTGTAATCGCTTCGTTACCTAACTGAAATAGTGTCAAATAAATGACAAAACCCTAACTTTTCCCTTTATCTTAGATATGTTGATGACATTTTAATGGCTTCTGATACTGTAAATAAACAACATTTTCTCACGCTATTCAATAATGTACACCCCCGGCTTAAATTTACCATCGAAGATGAAAACAGTAATGCTTCAATTAATTTTTTAGATCTGACGCTAATCAGACAGTCAAATGGTAACATTTTAACCAACTGGTTCAGGAAAAATATTAAAACAAATAGATATCTAAATTTCAACTCTGACACAACTATTAAATACAAAAAAAGTGTTATAAACAATTTAGTAGACAGAGCTATCAAACTTTCTGCCAAACAATTTCATAATAAAAACATAGAAACCATTATTAAAATTTTATTAGAAAATGAATACCCTATTAATTTTATTAAAAACCAAATTAAATATCGAATCAATAGCATAAATAGAAATTTAAAAATAAAAATAATATAGCAAACTTATCTATAGAACTACAACCAAATTGTCTGGGTAATGAATTTAACATGATTGATAACAAGCCTCTTAATAATTACGTGTCCATAAACTACATTCCCAAATTATCAGAAAAAATTAAAATTGAACTTGATAAATACAATATTAAAACTTCTTTCAAAAACCATAATAACTTTGGCAAAATGTTCTTCACAAACTTAAAAGACAAAACTGACATCAACTTACAATCCGAACTAGTTTATCAAATTAATTGTAACAATTGTGAATCCATCTATATCGGACAGACAAAACAATTATTAAAAAATAGAATATATCAACATAAACAATCAATTAAACGTATTAACATATCACCTTCTAATAATAATAAAACTGCCTTAACTGATCATGGTCACCCACCACAAATTTAATTTTAATAACCCAAAAATTTTACATAAAGAAAATAATTTAAAGAAACGTCTATGTTTAGAGATGATCGAAATACAACGTAGCCCAACTGCTATAAACTATAAAACCGATATTGATAATTTAAGCTCCATATATCACAATTTATTTAAATAACCCTAGATAACTAACTATCCATATATATAATAGACTTGTCTGTCCGTCCGTCCGTCCGGGACGCTGTTTCAGCAGCCAAACCGTAAGAGATAGAGAAAAAAGTTATGAAAGTTATATGTTTGGAATGGTCATGTCAGGCCAGGAACCAAATTTCAGTCACGTGACACTTCCGGTTTTCGAGAAATCACGTGATTTCCGTCCGTGCGGGACGCTGGTCCGTCTGGGACGGTCTTTTTTGTTTTATTAAATGAGACATTTGTCTCACTGTACTGCTAGTTATGCTACTAATACATTTTTACTTTCTGCTTATTTGAAAAATTTTCTGAATTAATAAAAAGAAAATTAATACTTTTATTTAAATTATAATTCCTTATACCATCTATCATAAAAATTTTTATTTACAAATATTTTTAATACTGTCCTGTAAGTTGTCGTATTCAAAACTCGAATTCGTTTAGTCCGCGCATTACTGATAAAATAAACCAACCTTGCATTCTCTTATCACTCGTGCCCATTTAACCTTCCATCTTGCAGTATGTTAAAACTTTCAACTAAATACCAATTTAATATTTAATTATGGAACTACTTGTTCCTAAAGTGTTGTTTTATTAATGAATTTCTGAAATTAAACATGTGATAATAATTCTACTTTTAAAATAACTCAAGTAAGTACGCTAATTTCGAAATATAGTTGCATCTTCGCTAACCTAAAAATTTTCTTTATATTTCAGCAATGTAAAATAATTATAATATTAATCTGTTTATAAACCTTCAATTGCAATTTTTTACTGATGATGCTAACAAAACTGGCGAAACGTCTAAATTTTAAAAATGTTAATTATTAAACAATTTTGACAAAATGATTTTTTATTTATCTGCTAAAAAATCTGTAATATTTAAAATTGACTTATTTATCCACGTTTAACAATCAAATGACATGACATACTACTAAAATATTTTTGAAAATGACAGATCTGACATTACTCTTAATGCACGTTTTCCAATTTTAGGTAGTTGTAGATAACATTTTGTACAATACATGTGTGATAATGCATCATTAATATACTTGTGTGCTTACATATATAACTGGTGCTACGCACTCGTTTCTAACTTACACACATGTATATATATATATATGTATGTATGTATAATCTGTAACCTCATTTACCTTGCGGTGTGGAGGCTGGTGCTTTTTTGCCCTGGCATCTGGTGGTACAATCCTCAACTTGCCCCGGATTCGGGATACAGAGTTGGAGCGCGCCTGTGGTGCTTGCGCAGCAACCATTGTGTGAGTTGTGTGTCTTGGTGATGTGTTGACCTTGTTACTCTATCTCTTAGGTCTGTGGTTCTGAGTAGAGCACAGTTAATTTAGTGCCCAACTGTGAATGGTCTCACTGAGCCCGATTCTAATCGCCAAAGATACGGAAAAATTCCGACCCCAGCGGGATTCGCACCAAGGACTTGCTTAATGCAAGCCTGGCGCTTACCCATCTGCGCCACGCAGCTTGTTCATGTATATCATCATAATCATAATCATAACTCTATAATAATAATAAAGCAGAACACTTCCCAAGGTCAAACATGCATGCGCCTGGTCTATGTGTAGTTCGATTGTGGGCGTGGTCTTGATATTAGCAGCGTTGCCAGACCTGGTACAATTCTACGAATCTGGTACATTCTGAAACCGTTTCCTACAAAAGTACATTTTTAAAACGGGCATGCGCTCAGTCTGGCAACCCTGCATATTCTGACCCGAGTCGTGCCGACCTGCCGATAGTGCCGATGCCATCGGTGACGTAACCGATCCTTGCCGTTTATGTTTGTAAGTGTGGTTAAAGTTTAGATTTATTATTTTCACTGAAAGACCAAATTGAAGGACGCACTTTTTCATCGTATGTACTTCACACTTCCTCTAAATTGCTGGCATATGGCAGTAAGAAACAATATTACAACTGTCATCGCTTTGTAAACTTTTTGTGTGTTCTAGGCAAAGTAATTTGGAGATCAGCAAAGGTATTTAATCTAATGTTGGAGTCAGTAATAAGAAAAATAGATGTTAAAGGAAATATCAGAACCAAAATGATCCATATCAACGCATACGCAGATGACCTCGTCTTAACAAGTAGAAGCATGAACGAGCTCAAAATAGTGTTCAGAAAACTGGAGATGGAAGCAGAAGAGGTTGGCCTGATCGTAAACGAGAAAAAAACGAAATACTTGCGAATTAACAAAGGTGAAAACCAGCTGCAGAATCTAAAAATAGGAGATTATAATTTTGAAGGGGTAGGCGAGTTCGTATACTTAGGTTCACAACTAAACACCACAAATAACACTAGCGAGGAAATAACAAGACGCATTCAGAATGGAAACAAAATTTATTTTATGTACAAGAATCTGATGAAATCGAAAATACTGCAACGTGCATCCAAATGGAAGGTGTATAAGTTAATGATAAGGCCAGTGATGATCTACGGGTGCGAGACGTGGTCGTTAACAATGAGAGACCAAAACGCACTACGAACTGCAGAAAGAGCAATAATGAGGAAGATATGGGGCCCAGTGCAATTTATGAATGGCCCACGGGGTAGAACGAACGTGGAATTAGACGTGCTAATAAGTGGTGCAGATATAGTGCGTCTTGTGAAAGCACAAAGACTCAGGTGGTTGGGGCATGTCGAGCGGATGGCGAGTGACAGGTCAGTAAAAAGCGTTTTCGAATGGAGGCCGGACTACGGAAGGACCAGGGGAAGACCCAAGGAAAGATGGCTAGACGGTGTTCAGCGGGACTTGAGAACCTTAAGGGTGCTCAACTGGAGACGAGTCGCACAGGACAGAGCCCGGTGGAACAACGTTGTAAAGGAGGCTAAAATCCACAAAGGATTGTAACGCCGGTTAAGTAAAGTAAGTAAATTGTAGCAACTGTTGAATTTGAAAAGACGTCATTATTATCAAAGCAAAATCGTTGATATCAAGAAGCCCTAAATCACTTTCAACACCTTGTTCTTTATACCGGGTGGCCATAAGTACCTGATATCACATTACCTTTGGAATCAACACCGCTTTATTAAAGCGATGAATACAACTACACTAATAAATGTCATGAATGTCATCACAACTAAAATTCCTGTCTGTCAAAAATTATTACTGATTGCAATAAGTAATGGAGTTAGAACAGGAGATTTTTATAATCGAGTCGTAGGCTAAACTGCAGAATCCGGGGCACATTCTCCTCCTCTTATTGCATTTTATTACATTACATAGGTACCAATACTTATTGTAATTGAAATATAATACTAACCCAACATTTATAAGTAGCTAATTCCATGGCTACCGAGATCTCAGATATTTAAGGTCACCCGGTATAACAATACTGGACACTCGTCACATAGACTTTTCGTATCTTCAACCCACAATTTTATGCCTATTGCATCGTTATGGTGGCGTTTTGTACTATACCTACAAAAATCTCTTAGGCCAGCTACAGTAGGATCGGCCTGTCGAAAAAATCCAAGTGAGCTGAGATTTTGCATACACCTTTGACATTACAAATAATGTCTCAAAAGTCCCCATCGATATGGCGCTTGCGATTTGAGTTATTCAACGTCAAAGGTCACAGAAATAAGTTTTTCGCAAATATCTCGCTTTCTATGGGTCGTTTGACTTTTTTAGTTATTACAAAAAATTAAGGCTAGGAAATTCTCTACAAAAAAGATTATACAGGTGCTTTACGTACAACTAACCATTCAGTAAATAACACACTGTTGAGTTTTGCAGACGGGTTTTACTTCCTTTTACGATAAAGGAAGTATTGCATTCACCCCAAAAATTCTAAATTGAGTTTTCAACAGATCTTCACGTTTTAGAGTCCCCTGAATCCAAAAACGCGTGTTTTTGTTCATTGGTTGGGCTGTCTGTCTGTCTGCGAACAGAATATCTCATAAACGGAAAGAGGTATGGCGTTGAAACTTCATATATAAGTTTTGTGTACTTTCTAAACGCGACAGCTATCTTTTAAAGAAAATCGCATAACCGGAAGTATGATGTTTACTCTTGTGTTTCAAAAACGGCTCCAACGAGTTTTTTCAAACTTTACATTTTTATTACATTTTATATGTGGATTGATTGAGATGAGTGATTTTCAAGTTGAATTTTAGAGGTATTCAACTGAAAAATCACTTATCTCACATCAATACACACCGGTTATGCGATTTTCTTCAGAAGCTTGCTGTCGCATTTAGATAGTACAAAAAACTTATATATGAAGTTTCAACGCCATACCTCTTTTCGTTAATGAGTTATTCTGTTGGCAGACAGGCCGACGGACGGACACACAGACCAATGAGCAAAAACATGTTTTTTGGGTTCAGGGGACTCTACAACGTGAAGATCTGTTGAAAACCCAGTTTCCGAATTTTTGGGGTGAATCCAATACTTTATCGTAAAAAGAAGTAAAACCCGTCTGCAAAACTTAATAGTGTGTTATTTACTGAACGGTTAGTTGTATGTAAAAAAGCTATATAGTCTTTTTTGTAGAGAATTTCCTAGCCTTCATTTTTTGTAATAACTAAAAAAGTCATACGACCCATAGAAAGCGAGATATTTGCGAAAAACTTATTTCTGTGACCTTTGACCTTGAATAACTCAAAACGCAAGCGCCGTATCGATGGGGACTTTTGAGACATTATTTGTAATTTCAAAATAAAGGTGTATGCAAAATTTCAGCTCACTTGGATTTTTTCGGCAGATGCTGCGGTTGTCCGTCTAATGTAACTGGACTATCTTGCGATATTGTGCAAGTCAAAGTGTGAAAATTGCTGTTGATTTTGTTAATTCTGTTATTTTGTTATTGCTATTGTCGCTATTTTTGTGTGTGTTGTTAATTCTGTTTTGAAATGCGCCATACCACAATGATGAGTACGCCTCCGATTTATTGAGTCGTTTAGCTTAAATAAGGTTAACGATTTAATGTCAATATGATAGATGTCAAAAGTGTTACCAATACAAAACTTGGAAATTACTAGATTCTAACATTAGTTCTGCCATCTATGACCACTGGTTTGGATTCAAGTTGTAGTGACATCGCCATGGATATGCCATCTATGAGTGCTGGTCCAAGTTCAGACGACATCCCCATGGACATGCGAGCTATAGGTGTTGGTTCAATTTCCAGTGACATCGTAATAGGCACATATGATGAAAAGGTTTGTATTTTTGTGAATTATATGTTGCAATGTACCTATTTTAATTATGGATTGCAGCTATGGTGTCAATGTAGGAAACCAGACGACGGCGAACAAATGGTAAAATGTTCTGACAGAAAATGTAGAATAAAATGGTACCATTCAGTATGCCTACAATTACACGAAATTTTTTCGTTGACCGCAAAATTTTTTTTTGTGGTGAAAAATTTGATTGATACAACTAACCTCCATTAAAAATATCAAAACCTCAAAATCACAAAAACAGTTAATTAATGAAAAAGAGTGGATTAATCAAAAACAGTGTATTAATGACTTTTATTAATCCATCCTTTTTTAGGAAAAATTATTTTTCATATTTAATTATTCTTTTATGTTGTGTAGACAGCATGTGTAATTTTATTGATTGTTAATGTAGCTTACATAGTTTAGAAATATCCTTATGTTTCTTATCGTATAGGTACTATTTAATAATTTTTGCTATGTGATATTGTAATTTTGCTTTTTATTAATTGGCCACATGCAGAAAAAGGTAATCAAATAATTTTACATTATACAGTGTGTCCCCGGATTGAGTTCACTATAGGTATAATTGACAAAAAAAAATTACAATTTTATTTTAATGTTTTGGGATCCCGCCCTGCTTGGTCTGAAAACAATTTTAAGCAGAGTTTTAATTTTTCGAAATTAAGTCGGCCATGAGAAATGTGAAAAAACTATTTTCTATTTAGGTAAACTACCCTTTTTGTTCATGATACGGCAAAATTTTGTTAAGAAAAGTTGTTTAGAATGATAGTTTATGGCCCTATACAAAATTTTAGAAAGATCTGTCGACTTAGAAAAAACCGTTATATTTTAGATAATTGTATTTAATTTTCAGGTAAACTATCCTTTTTGTTTATGATACGGCAAAATGTTATTAAGAAAAGTTGTTCAGAATGAAAAATTATGGCCCTGTACCAAATTTCAAAAAGATCTGTGGACTTAGATTAAACCGTTATTTTTTAGATTAAACAAATTGCATTTATTAAAAATGATGATTTCATCTATGTCGACAGATCTTTTTGAAATTTTGTATAGGGCCACAACTTTTCATTCTGAACAACTTTTATTAATACAATTTTTCTGTATCATGAACAAAAAGGATAGTTTACCTGAAAATTAAATACAATTATCTAAAAAATAACGGTGTTTTCTAAGTCAACAGATCTTTCTGAAACTTTGCATAGGGCCGTAATTTATCATTCTAAACAACTTTTCTTAATAAAATTTTGCCGTATCATGAACAAAAAGGATAGTTTACCTGAAAATAAAATAGTTTTCGCTTCCCTGTCAAGGCCTACTTGTTTTTCAAAAACTGAAAATATTCTTAAAATTCTTTTCAAACCAAGCAGGACCGAATCCCAAAACCTTAAAATAAAATGCAAAAATTTTTAATCCATCTCGCCTCTTGTAACATCAATCCTAGGACACACTATTGTATTTTCTTTTCAGGTAAACTACCCTTTTTGTTTATAATACGGCAAAATGTTACTAAGAAGAGTTGTTCAAAATGGGAAATTATGGCCCCATACAAAATTTCAGGAAGTTCTACCTACTTAAATCAAACCGTAATTTTTAATAAATAGGTACAATTTTAACGGTTTAATTTAAGTAGGTAGATCTTCCTGAAATTTTGTATAGGGCCATAATTTATCATTCTGAACAACTTTTCTTGGTAAAATTTTGCTGTATCATGAACAGAAAGGGTAGTTTACCTGAAAAGAAAATAGTTTTTGCTTCACTGTCAAGGCCAACTTGTGTTTTCAAAAACTGTAAATATTCTTAAAATTCTCTTCAGACCAAGCAGGGCGGAATCCTAAAACATTAAAATAAAATTGTAAATTTTTTGTCAATTATACCTATAGTGAACTCAATCCGGGAACACACTGTATAATAAATGGTGGTGGATAGTATTAACGTTAGATTCTTAATTAACTAATTTTAATAATTTTGTAGATATTATTATTATTATTAAAGTAAAAATAATTACATTAACTTTGTTAATACAATTTATTTCATAATTATACAATTATAGGAGGGCATAAATTTACGAGTGCACAAGAAACTGTTAATATCTGAGCTACCACAGCAACATCGTCAGTTTTCTTTTTCGGCAGGAACATGGGCATTGTTTCGTGAAGAACTGTATTTTTTTGACGAAGGACTCCAATAACGCGTTTGACGTGTATTCTGAAAAAAAGATAATTAAGATAATTATTGTAACAATATACTTGCACTACCTCACGCTTGCTATATTCCCGGTTGATTCTATATCCTTTGGATCGAGCTGCCGTTTCCTTTTTAGAAAAGCAGGCGTTATCACTGTGGTCATATGTAGTCCTACGGAGTCTTTTATTAAAAAGCCTCTGCCAATACAAAATCTTCTGGCAAGAGATTGTTTAAAATCCCACAATCCTCTGTTAGACTTTTATCGCTTATTCTGCCACCATATCCATGTGATACAAATGATATTGATCCAGGAGGAGTGATGCCTATTAGTACCTTTACCGTATTATGTTTTTTGTACGTAGACCATGTAGTACATTGTACTTCAAGGCTACTTGATTTTTCCACTCTCATCTCAAAACAATCGATTATTGAAGCATTCTGGCATTGATTTAATCAGCTGATCTCGTTCAGGCCAAATAATACAATTTTTCATCCGATGATACATAATATTCAATGTGGTATAAATATTCTGGAAATTGTTTGTACGCTGACGTTAAACATGTATGCCAATAAACTAAAATCTAAACGTAATCTAAGTTTTATCACTGTTATCAAAAACATGACTCTAAGCATGTTTTACGTACTGAATTAGGAATGAATATATATAATTAAATGTGAACTGTATATATTGTATGTATTTGGTGTAGCATTTGCCATAGTAGACGTGTGTAAAAGAATTTTTTTTTGTAATGTCACCAAGTATATCTATCTAACGCGCAAAACTTTAAATGCAGCATGTGCCGTGGGCTACGTCATTCTTCCATGCTCACGTAAAACTTTTACATTCACTGGAAAACTCTCACTTTTCTTAACTTGTAGAACAATTCTTTCCGCAATTTTTTTTTACTGCGTTCCAACAACGTCGTATTAATTAGGACGCCTTCCAGAGGCGAGCGTTTCCTTTCCAGAGACTTTCTATTTGAAAAAATATTTTTTGGAACTTTTCCTTACTGCAAATCTCTAGCGTGCTTTTAAAACTTACTTTAGTGCAACAAAAGTTATAAAATTTGTCGTACATTTTAAATGCGGCAAATGCCGCGGGTTTCAGCTAGTATATATATATTTTATTTAATAGTTTTTGGGCATCAGTTGCTTTGGCTATTAGCCCATACGGTGAAATATGTACTTTTTTAAATTAGTTCATAAAGACCATTTTGCTGTGGAAAACTTAGTAAGGAATTACTATCTAGGTTTTTAAGATCCGGATTTCCACGGATTTGAGATCGCTTACATTCTAGCAATATGTGGTTCACTGTTAAAGATACGTTACATTCATCACAAGTTGGCTGGTCCTCTCCCGATGATAAATGTTTTTTGGTCAATTGCGTGTGACCTGTACGAATTCTTGTCAACACAACTTGCTGTTTTCTACTTAAATTAGTAAGATATGAAAAGTTTCCTGTTACTGGCAAGAAATTTTTTAGGTTTCTATAATATAATTTTCCTTAATGTGTGTCCGTGTGTCCGTGAGTCCGTGGCACGTTCCGGCTTCACAGATGTTGATATTTGTTTAGGTTTTGTTTTTCTTATCTTGGCGCTCGGCTAGGTGCTTATCACGTATCCTATTTCACACGCGCGCGTAGCGTGCCGTTTGCTTGTGTGTTATAATTTCTCCAGGTATTCTTAAACCTCTCTTGTACTCTAGTGGCGACTTGATGTTTCACATCCTTAATGTTGTACAGGTTTTCTGATGCCTCACATATTCCCTCTGCGGCTTTTTTGACAGCAGAATCTGCCTTTTCATTGCCTACTATTCCAGCATGACTGGGTACCCATATGAAACTTAACTTTTTGTGAGCGCGAAGAAGAAGTCCGTATAAAGATTTTATATTTACTATCACTGTATAATAGGTGAATGAAAATTTGGCTGCTTCGATGAAATAATAAGGTTGTGGAGATAGATAGCCAAAAAGTTTATTGTAGTAGGTATAAAAAATTTGATTGTCCCTTAAGGTTCAAGCGTCATACATGTGAAGGTTGATAAAATATTTTACGTTTCGCCACTTTAGATGGCTTCATCAGAAATTATTGACAAGTAATATAACTAAAATACAAAAGTTAGAAAATTAGATTAAGTGAACACAGAAAAATTTTTCAAGGCTTACCAAAATGGCTTCCATAAAAGTTTATAATAATTGATAACAAATAGTCAATAGTCATTTGCAAATTTTGTTATCAATTATTATAAACTTTTATGGAAGCCATTTTGGTAAGCCTTGAAAAATTTTTCTGTGTTCACTTAATCTAATTTTCTAACTTTTGTATTTTAGTTATATTACTTGTCAATAATTTCTGATGAAGCCATCTAAAGTGGCGAAACGTAAAATATTTTATCAACCTTCACATGTATGACGCTTGGACCTTAAGGGACAATCAGATTTTTTATACCTACTACAATAAACTTTTTGGCTATCTATCTCCACAACCTTATTATTTACTATCACTGGATCTAATGTGAATCTGTTTCTAATTGCTTCCAGCACAGATAATGAATCTGTACAAATTATGAAAGAGGCGTGATCTGATGCTAAACATATTTGCAGGGCCGTCCGAATGGCAAATGATTCGCAAGAAAATATACTGATGTCGAGTGGTAGTGATCTTTCGGTAGTTTCATATTATACAGGGAATTTATTTTAATAGTTAACATAAGCGTTTCGTTTCTATGCCACCCTTTAATCATACAGGTCATTTCCATAGTTACAAATGAGACCAATAGATTAGAGGGTATATTTTACGAGTTAACATAGGAATTAATCTCTGAAAGGTATGGGCCTAACATAAGTAGTAACTTCCGAAATTGAGAAAACTTCTACAAAGAATATGAATTATAACATAGGAATTATTATTTGTCAAAAATACAATTACAAGTTATCCTAATATATACCACCGAAGAACAGATACAACACACAAGTTGTTCCTACGTATCTACTTTTTAGTTGCATACCTACATTCTGGTAACAAAATTGAAGTTTCTTATTAGCAAGTACCTAATTCAAATTCGTATGTTAACTTGTAAAATAAACGCTCTAATCTATTAATTTTATTGGTAACTATGGAAGTGACCTGTATGATCAAATGCTGGTATAGAAACTAAACTGCTATGTTAACCATTAAAATAAATTCCCTGTATACTACTGCATATCCCGTTCCCTTGTTAGATTTACAACCATCCGTAAAGAGAAATTGGAAACTTTCATATTCTTGTATTAACTGTAAATAACACTGCTTAATTACACCTGCGTTGATATCTTTTTTCTTTATATTTAACAAGTCTAATCTGATTTCGGGTATTTTCTCAAGCCATGGTGGTTCTGTTTTCTTTTCGGCTAGGTGTAAAAACTGTTCTGGCAGAGATAAGGTAGCCATTACCGTAGTTGATCTGGTAGACGATGATTTATTCCGTGTATCTTCTTCTTGATAGCGAGCAGAGAATATATCACTCTGGAAAAGGGATAAGATAGGATCTCCAACATGAGCATACAGCTTAATTCTATAGCAAGCAATTATTTTCTCGCGTCCTAAGTTTAAGGCCGCTAGTGCTGAATCTGCATATAGGCTTGCCCTCGGGCAGGTATAGAATGCTCCTGTAGCATATCGAATGCCAGAGTTATGTATGGTGTTTAGTGGCTCTAGTCTACTGGGTTTAGCAGAACCATATGCTACACAACCGTAATCTATTTTCGAAAGTATTAATGTTTTATGAAGGAGTAGGAGATTGTTTCGCTCAGCTCCCCAGCTAGTGTGAGCCAAATTTTTAATGGCATTGAGTGTTCTCTTACAAGACGAAACCAGGCAATCTATATGAGCCTTCCATGTAAGCTTTTTATCAAACAATATCCTAAATACTTGAAAGAATTTACATTTTCTATTTCATTTCCGTGTAAGTTAAATATAGGAACATTAACACAAGTGGACCTTTTTCTATAAAAGTGTATAGCTTTGGATTTAGCTATCGATATCGAAAGATTTCGTTCTGTTAAAGCTGGCGAGAGTTCTGTCAAACCGTTTTGTAGTGTGTCTTGAATACCATCATTGCTGTTGCTTGCTTTGAATAATACGATATCATCTGCGTATGCACAGTAAATTACCGATTTACTAATCGTCAACAATGAGGAGTTTATTGCTATTAAGAACAATGTGGCACTTAGCGGTGATCCTTGTGGTGTTCCATTAAGGATAAATGGATCAGATAAAGTATCATTTGCCTTGACATGTATTATAGGATTATCTAAAAAGCGTTTTATAAATAGCGGCAGATATCCCCTTATCCCCCAGTCGTAGAGCTAGCAAAGTATGTCATCATGTCGTACAGTATTAAATGCATTTTTTATGTCAACAAAAATGGCAGAGGCATGCAAGTTGTAAAGAAAACAGTTATTAATCGCATTTTCCAAAACTACTATGGCATCGGTAGTCGACTGACCTTTTCTGAAACCGAATTGATAGCGCCAGTAACTCTTGTTGTTCTAAAATCCAAGTTCAGTCTGAAATTGAACATTCTTTCTAGTAATTTGGTAATGCAGCTTGTGAGCGACACCGGTCTATAGTGTGATGGTTCAGACGGATTCTGTACTTTGGGGATTAGAATTATTATTTTTTCGCCATTCCATACAGCGTTAAGTGATTCTAATAAACGATGTTTCACTACTTGAGTTAGGTTTTTGATAAAAGCAACTGGAATATCATCAGGACCTGGAGCATTGCTTTTAAATTTCGCTATTGCGTATTCTAGTTCTTCTAGAGTAAACGGCGAGTTGTAGGGATAATTATCTCCAGTGGTAAAAATATTATTTTCAGTAAGGTTTTCATCATTTTCCTCATTGCACGATTGTGCAAAATTTTTTGCTAAAGCGTTTGCGATATTTTTCGAATTCGTTATTATTGTACCATCTGTAGAAAGAGATGTAATAGAATTTATTGGCGCATTTCCTCTTATTCGTCTAATCTTATCCCAGCTTTCTTTAAGGATCGCATTCGTATTTAAGGACGATACATAGTTTTGCCACGATTTCCTTTTGGCAGTTAACATTGCTCTGCGACTTACTGCTCTCGCCCTTTTAAATTTAATTAAGTTTCCTGAGTTGGATAACGTTTAAATTTCTGTAATGCCCTTTTCTTTTCTTTTATTGAAGATTTAATTTCATCAGACCACCATGGAACTGGAGGTTTGTTTAAAATTCCTCTTGAACGTTTCGAAATACATTTGCTGCCAACACCGTGAATTATAACAGTAAATTCGTTAATAGAGAGATGATGAGTATTTTTGAAAGCCGCTGTTAATGCATCCTGGAAATAACTCCAATCAGCCTTCTTAAGCAACCATTTTTCAGGTAAGTATATTTGGTTATTATATTGAAAATTCTTGAACTATAACGTGATAGGAAAATGATCACTGTGGTGTAGATCGGCATCGACAGACCAAGTTATAGATATTAAAAGAGAAGCTGAACAGATTGAAAGATCAATTGCAGAAAAGGTGCCAAATCTGGAGGAAAAATTAGTCGGCGTTCCAGAATTTAGTATTCCTATATAATCGTTTTCCAGAAGTTTTTCAATGATATGACCCGCTTGGTCTGTTATTAAGGAACCCCATAAATTACGGTGGGCATTAAAGTCACCTAAAAGAAGAAATAGAGTTGGGAGTTGTTTTATTATGTTTGTGAGATCGTGTAATGTCCAGTTTAAGGTGGGTAAGTATATGGAACATATGGTTACTTGAATATTATATGTAACCTTAACAGCTACAGTTTGTAGGTTAGAATTTATGTCTAGTTTGTGGAGATGCTTCTCGTTTTCTCTTTTCAATCAGTTCGCTTATTTCCATTTGAATTGACAAACTATTTGAATATCTTGATGTCTGTGGAGATACATGATATGATTTATTTGGCAAAACGGTTGAAGGACCAACTCTTCGTTTTGCTTCTATATATGATACTTTATCAATTACCTTTATTTTCTGAATTGCCAGTTCTTGTTGATAAACCGGACATGTTGGTGATCGAGCGGAATGGTTTCCTTCGCAATTTGTAGGGGTTCAGTGCATGGTTCGCCCTCGTGTAATGCCCTACCACAGACACAAATTTGTAGATTAGATGCATATAAAACAGCGCATTAGAGACGGTATATATGGACGCACTCGTAGCAAGTACCATGCCCCACGAATTGTTGAAGGTAAATCACTATGATTAAACGTAAGTATGTGATTAGCTGTATCAACAGTTTGTCCGTTCCTTTTAGTTGTTATTCGTTTAACTCCTACTACAGGTTGCCCTCGTAGCCCTTCTAAGATTTCCTCAATAGAAGAATTTAGGAAATCCGGACAAAATACAACACCTCTACAAGAATTTAATATTCTATGTGGAGTAACCTTTACAGATTAGTCAGCCAATTTCTTTATATCTAAAAGTATTTTGCTTTGTTTATTTCACACAGTTTCCACTAATAACCCATCTTGAGTTTTCCGAATATTTTTTGTTTCTTCAACTAGACCGAAAAATGACTTTGCTATTAAAAATGGACAAATCTTTTGAAAACCACCATCCATTCTTTCAATGACCAGGAACCGAGGATAGTTACCCATCGTCTTGTTGCTCACAGATTTTTTCTCCAGAGGAGGAAATGAGTCCTTTGGTGGTGAGGAGGACTCAACCTCAATAGTATTAAGATGAGGGGCAGCACCATCTCCCACACCATCTTTAGAGGGGGGCCCAGAACAGCCCGCCATTCCTGTAACATTTAATATAGGAGGACCATGACTCTGCCGAGTCTCCATCGCAGAATAATATATATTTTGGGCCAAAATCAGATAGAATGCACAGGAAACACAAAGGATTATACAAAAATTTAAGCCAGCCAAGAGAAAAATGCAAGTGCGTTCGCACAGAACGGCGTCAAAATCCTCCGTAGCAGGATCCGCGCTGGTACGGAGCCGATTGTCCATGATCCCTGAACAACGGAGCCGCGGACCTCTAGCTCCAACCCACTTAAGCTTCGGCTGGCCAGACCTACCATCCTATGCCGGAATCCGGGTCTACGGCGACATGGGTACGCTTCAAAATGGAGAAGGACAACGAAGAACCACGACACCTTTATGAACAAGAACTTTCACAACCGGATAGTCTAGATACTTCCTGGATAGACCACTCTGCCCCAGCAAGGATTGTTTATCGAGGTTTACTCCTCTAGTCCTTTTAGTTGCCTTTTACGACAGGCAGGACATACCGCGGTTGTATTCTAACCCCCATACCACTGGGGTTCACATGTATATTAATTATGCTCTTATCCCACTTGTACAGTAAATAATTATTAATCTCTCGGTACTTTCCAAATTGTCATTATGAATTTTCACGGCTGTCAATACAAAATTGCTGTTGTCTAGATATTTATTGAGTTGTTGGATAAAACGTTATTACATTGCATTCATGTTTTAGTTTCGCTTTATTCGTTCAAGAAAATTAAATTCTCGAACTTCGTTCTCGCATTTAAACATTCTTTCGTGGATAGAACGCTTTCTAAGACACTTATACAATAAATTACTATTATATATCGCATAAAATAAAACAGTACAGAATAAACACAATTTAAACAAAGTAGAATAAATACAGGAATATTTGAGAACTTAAAATTATTGTTCTTTCACATTCCCCTAATAATGATAATGGTATGTAGCTAAGTACTACCTAATGCATAACAATAAATCAAAGAAAATGGAGTGCAATTAAATAACAGTTAATGTGAAAAGAAAGAACAATTTTTATGTATAAGAAATAAAGACAATTTCTAGTTTTAAGCAACAAACATGTTAATCAAATTTTATTCTTTTATGTGAAATTGTAACCAAAACTTATTTCCTTTGAACAATATTAAATCGCGGTTACTAGGTAACGCGATGCTTTCTTGTTAAAAAAAAATTGAAAATAATTCCTGTAATGTCAACTTGTAGGCAAATGATGATTTTTGGTGTTTTTATATAATAAAAGTTATTTGCAAAGTCTAAAAAGTGTACAATAAAAGTTATTCTACAAGTCACCGGGCATAAGTGGAAGTGTTATTAAAAGTTTCTCCGCCTAAAAAGTTTATAAAATTGTGCAAGCCAAGATCGGCGTGGGTTCGGCTCCGAAAACCTGGAAATTTCAAACTGCGATACCAATCCATTCCAACATCAGAAGCCAGGGATCTCAAGTCCTATAGGTCGGGAAGAAGATCTGGTGCCAAGGAAGCGACTTCCAGCAAATAAGGGCGTTGGCGTCACAACACCGATGAAGATGAAAACCATGACCCTCTAGTGAGGTAAAAACCATAAGTCACTGATTACTGTGTTATTCATAGCACTTTTAGGCTATCGAATTCGAGATTTGCAGGTTAACTTGCGTCAGTCTGTGTCAAATAACAAAGAAAACCTAACATACTAACCCCGAATTTGACATAGACTGACAGTGCCACTAGCACTCTACACTTCAGTACTGCCAACCGTATAACACGAATCACAGGCGACTCTAACTATACATTTATTTGATTTCTCAGTACTTTAGCTGACTCTCAATTAATTTGTTACTTTGACTTTTTACAGCCGTCAATACAAACTGCATGTTTTTTAGATATTTATTGAGTTGTTGAATAAAATGTTGTATGGCGCGCGCGTATCATTACAAATGCCCAATGAGAAAAAAGTTCACCCTTCGATGCCGCTAGGTCGAGAAGAGTAATTTCTTGAATTCACTTGTACCATAAATAACTATTTTTAATTCGCCGGACAAAGTTATGCAACTAAAAATACTATTTCTAAAGAAATCTAGATTCAACTATTTATATCCACGAGGGCAATAAAAAAGTATGTGTCAAACAGTTAGGTTATTTTATGTGACAGTTCGATTAATGTCATCGATTTTGTTTAATGTTAATTATAAAGGAAGAAAACAAAATAAAGTTATATTTTATGACTATTTCGACACGTGTTCGCTTGAAGACATTTTTATTTCATAAATTTATGAAGTACGAAAAGCAAATGACAATTTGGCATTTTCAAGCTGAACCTACTGTAGAATCATTGATTCATAAAATTACATTTTTAAAAATAGTATAAAGTTGACTAGTATAATTGAATAATGGATTGCATAACTTTGTCCACGGCATTAAAAAAAAGTATAGACCTTTGCTACCAGACTATAAGGTTATAGTATTTAACGGTATTAAGCCGATATTGAGAGTATAACGAACGAGGGTAAATTTTGTAGCCCAGGCCGAGGCTAATAAATTATCCGAGTGGCCAGTTTTAAGATATTTGATTTATTAACAGTAACCTGAGTCCCCCACGTAATTTGGTAGTGTAGCAACGGATGTTTACAAATTCGTTTTCAAATCAATTAAAACAATGTACATCAGTTGGTAGTGTAGCAACGGTTACAATGGCCGTGGCTATTAAATTTTAACGGCCTTGGCTGTTATGGGTGATATTTTGACCACACATACAGTACTGATATAGTATAATAACATGTAGATATCATGATTTTTTTACTTAAAGACTGTAACATTCATCTCTAACGACTTAAATACTTCCCTAATATGCTCAAGCACTATCTTGCACGGAAAGGGCAATTCCCATCATTACTTCCCAAAAATAATAGGTAAGGGTGAACGAAGCCATGGTAAGACAAACTTACTAGTGAGCATTTTGCATCTGGCATTGCAATTTTAGCGTGCGGTGTCAATTACGTCTTGGTCTGGTTTTTATTTTGAACATTTTGCTTTCCTGAAAGTTAAATTGAGGTAGCCTAATGTTTTATTTATTAGATTAAGGTAAAGAATTACGAAGGAGCAATAAAAGAGCTGAAACTAGAAGCTAAAAGGTACAAAATGGAAGTCCTAGCAGTGCAGGAAACGAAGCAAAAAGGTAATTTTGAAACAGCCTTGGAAGACTATATCTTCCTCAATAGCGGGAACGAAAAAAGGGTCTTCGGAACCGGCTTCCTGGTTGCAAAAAAGATTAAAGACAAGGTAAAAATTTTCAAACCGGTAAACGAAGGACTTTGCAGCTTAAAAATGGAAATAGGAAACGTGGCACTAAATATAATTAACGGACATGCACCGACCGAGAGGAAGAACAGAAGGACGAGTTTTACGAAAACCTAGAAAACTGTTTCGACGAAACAAAACATAACGAGTCAAATACAATAACGATGGTAATACGCGATTTCAACTCCAAGATTGGGAAGGAGGAAATTTATAGGCCCACGATAGGAGTCAATAGTAAGCATGACGAAACGAATGAAAATGAAACCAAATTGATAGGTTTCGCAGCAGGAAGAGAATGCAGAATCGTAAGCACGTACTTCCAGAGAAAAGACATATATGTATAAAGGCACATGGACGGCACCGGACGGCAGAACATGTAACCAAGTAGACCATGTGCTGGTACCAAAAAAGTACTTAAGGATGATAAAAAACGTTAAAGCCAAAAGAGGTGCAGATGTGAGCTCCGATCACTATCTAGTTACGGTCACAATGGAGGGCAACTATGAGACTAAGAAAAACAAAGCAAATAAAAAAAGGGAAGAAAAGTATGAAGTGGGAAGACTGCTAGAAGAAGAGGAACAAAATAAGTATGTAACAAAAATAGAAGAAAGGCTAAGTCCAAAAGAAAGAAGGAAAAAACAAGAAGTTATAGAATAAAACTGGAATGCTATAAAACAAGCTATAAAAGGAGCAGCAGACATGGTGCTCAAGAATAAAAAAAGAAAGAAGAAAATAAACAAATGGTTTAGCAAGACATGCGAGAACGAACGAGATAAGAAATTGGAAGCAAGAAAAAAAATGCTAAGAATAGGAAATCTTGAGGATAAAGAGATTTACGAAAACCAAAGGAAAAGAACAAAAAGAATTTACAGATACGCAAAAAGGAAATACTGACAAAGCAAGGCAGAAAAGACGGAAGAGCTCTTTAAGAATAGGGAAATAAAAAACTTCTATCAAGAAATAAAACAGACTAAAAAAAGGCTCCCAGTAAACGTCAATAGCTTTCAGAAACGAAAAGGGTGAGAGAATAAGTGATGACGAAGAGATTATGAAAAGCTGGAAGGTATACTTTCAAAGGCTGCTCAATGGAGGAGACGTCACAAGTTTAGATAAGGAAGAGAAAGAAGAAAACAAAAATCCGGAAAAAGAAGAAGGAAAAGAAGAAACGGAAATAGACAATAAAGAACCACCAACAAAAAGGGATTATGTGGAGCCTGTTCTCAGCTCACTACCACAGAAGCTCGTTGCATGGTTTTAAAAGGTCCCAGAACTCTAAACTTTTATTGCACGGAGTGCAAGGAAGGTATCAAGCAAATTCCTGAAATCAAAAATGTAATAACTACAATGCAAGAAGAGATGAGAGAGATTAGAAAACTCCTAGCTGATAAGATGCAAGGTACTGCGCTGGATAAAGAAACAATCATAACAGAGATGTTGGAACGAGAACACAGAGCAAAAAACATCATAGTGTTCAACATGGAAGAATCAAAGTCTAGCGATGCAGATGGAAGAAATAAAGAAGATATGTCCAAAGTAAAGGAAATAATTGAGCAGACTGTAGGTGGGGATCTTCCAGCCGGAACAAAGTGTTTCCGACTGGGAAAAAGACTAGATTCCAATAAAAACCGACCCCTAAAAGTAGTTTTGGACACACGTCACACAGCGGTTAATGTGCTGAAGAACAAAACTAAACTAGGTAACAAAAGTTTGAAATTAGACTCCGACCAAACTCCGACCCAGCGCCGATATCTATCAGAACTTCGTGAAACTCTTAACAATCGTATAGAGGGAGGGGAATCAAATATAACTATAAAATATGTGCATGCAGTACCGCGTATCATTAAAAAAACGAGTAAATGGCAGCCTTACAGAAAATAATATAACAGTTAATATCCCCATTATGTACACTAATGCAAATTCAGTAATGTCCAAATTTGATCTGCTAATTGTGGAAATTGAAAACCATAAACCCACTGTCATTGTTGTAACCGAAACTTGGCTACATCCAAATGTACCAGATGTGCTTGTAAACATTCCTGGCTTTACTTTATACAGAAGGGATAGGCCAGGTGGATATGGAGGTATTGCTATTTATGTTTCTAACAAACATCCACAAATTAAGATTACATCTACCATTAACACGACATATGACACAAATCCATGTGAAACACTGTGGTTAGATATTAAATTGGCTAATACGTCATTTGTCTTATTGGGAGTGTACAGACCTGGGAGTTCCACTCTTCAAAATGATACTTTACTCTTTGAAAAAATCAAGGAAGCATCTTTTAGAGAAAATGTATTAATTTTAGGTGATTTCAATTTTCCACATTTAACATGGCCTATAACTCATAGTAATTATGGAAATGATAACTATTATCAATTTGCGACTATGTTCTTAGAAAGCAACCTTACACAACATGTAAACAAACCAACTCGACTTCGTGGCACAGACAACCCATCGCTATTGGACTTGGTGCTAACCAACGATGAAAATATTATAACTGATATTTATCATCACCCACCCATAGGGAAAAGTGATCATTCAGTATTAACCATTAATATGCAAGTATATAGCAGTCTCAGTAATAACCCCGCAGCCCAGCAACGAAACTACCTCAGAGCAAATTACAATGAGATAAACAATTTCATAGATGGTTACAATCTCACACCACAGTCAGGCGGTCCAAATGTAGAAGGGAAATGGTGCGAATTCAAGAACATGATTAATCAAGCTATTGAAAAATTTGTCCCATATAAGAAAACAAAAAGTAAAAAGTCATTAAACAAACCATGGGTCACCAATGAAATTCTTGGTCTCATCAAAGAAAAGCGAAAACTGTGGGATAGGTACACATCAAACAAAACGGTGGAAACATATGCAGAGTATAGAAAAAAGAATAATGTTATCACAAAGAAGATACGCTTAGCTAGAGTAAATTTTGAATTAGGGATAGCAAATGGAAGTACCAAAAGGTTTTATAGTTACATACAAAAACAAATATGCTCAAGATCATCAGTACCAAAAACTATTCGTTCTGGGGGTGAATTTACACAAGATCCCATTCGTATAGCAGAAACGTTTGCCGAACAATTTAGCAAGCAATATGTAAGTGAGATTGACAGTATAATTCCAGACATCAATGGTGTAGACAGAACAAATAACTCTCTGGATAGCATTGACTTCACCACTGAAAAGGTTGAGCTTGAACTCCAAAAACTGAAAAATGACACTGCACCAGGACCCGATGGTATAAGCCCATATTTCTTAAAAAATAGTGCTAAAAGTATTAGTTATCCATTATCAGTTATTATGCAAAAATCTCTAGATAGTGCTGTGTTGCCCAACGACTGGAAAACAGCCTCAGTCACGCCAATATATAAAAAAGGTGATAAGGCTGCTGCTTCAAACTATCGCCCCATCAGCTTAACATCAATAATTTGTAAGTGCATGGAAAGAATAATTTGTAATGATATTCTAAACTTTCTGAAAACTGAAGAAATAATACCAGGAGAACAGCAGGGCTTTACACGAGGAAGATCAGTAGTGACTAATCTTCTTATAAACTTGAATGCATGGACTAAACAGCTCAATGAAGGGAACCCTGTTGATATAGTATATTTAGATTTTGAAAAAGCTTTTGACAAGGTACCACTTAAAAGACTGATCGTAAAACTGGAACACTTTGGAATTCGTGGTAACCTCCTGTACTGGATCAGGTCGTTTCTGAACGATAGAAAATTTTATGTAAAAATAGGTGACAGCATATCAGAACTAAATAACGTAACGAGTGGAGTTCCGCAAGGTTCAGTCCTTGGACCTATTCTGTTTATTATTTATACAATAGACCTGTTGACTTCTATCAAATCGCAGAAGAGTGTTTATGCCGATGACACTAAAATTTATAGTAATCCTTTAACCAGTAGTGATGTAATTCAAGAAGATCTCAATGCTATCTTTGAGTGGACTAAGAACTGGCTGATTAATTTCAATGTTAACAAATGTTGCGTCTTGCACCTAGGAAACAACAACCCAGTTAGACCTTGGAGTCACGATTGCATCTCATCTAAAGTGGGAATCTCATATAACACATATAGTTAAAAAGGCAAATAGTTTGATATTTCTTGTTCGAAAATCATTCGTGCATATTACACCAGCTATGTTTATAAAAATATATAAATCATATATTCGACCAATTCTAGAATTTGCATTTCAAGTGTTTTCCCCTTATCTGCAAAAGGACATAAATTTGCTTGAAAGGGTTCAAAGATAGGCTACCAAAATTCTTCCACACAACTTCTACAACTTAGCTTACGATGAGAGGTTTCAAAGATTGAAGCTGACTACTCTGGAAGCAAGGCGTATGAGAGGAGATCTAATCGAAACATACAAGGCTCTAACTGGAGTGTACGACTGTCCAGGTATTGAAGATATGTTTATTCACAACACAAATGTGCAATTACGTGGCCATAGCCTGAAGCTATCAAAAGATCGTTTTGTGTGTAATGCTAGGAAACACTTCATTACAAATAGGGTTGTTCATAATTGGAATCGATTACCAGAAGACATTATTAGCGCTAGAACTGTAAATCAATTTAAGAATAGACTTGATTCATATCTGCATTCTGAGTGATCTCATTTGTTATTTGTTTGAATTTACTTTATATCTAATTTTTGTTTCTATTGTTTATTTATTACTATCGACATTGTTTATTTCACGTTAATGCCAAGTATGCTTTAGTTTATATTATGTACATTTGAATTTTCTTTGTAACTAATTTTTGTTTCTATTGTTTATTACTATTGACTTTATTTATTTCTTGTTAATACTAAGTATGCTTTAGTTTATATAATGTATATGTACTTAAAGAACCAAGGGGGTTCAACAGCCTTTAGAGGCTGCCTGCCCTAGTGTAATTTAGTAATAATAATAATAATAAAAGAAGAAGTTAAAAACTTAATAATGAAACTAAAAAATGGAAAAACACCAGGGAAAAATGGAATTAAAAACGAGATGCTCAAGTATGGAGGAGAGGATCTTACTGCGGAGATATATGAATTAATCAAGAAGATCTGGTAAGAAGAAAGAATTCCAAAGGAGTGGACAGAGGCAGTCATAACCCCGATACATAAAAATCTCGTGTGATACACTCACACAACTTCCTTTTACAGTGATCTTATAATTAGTCAAAAATTTAATTTTTAATTTTTAAGCATTTGTAAAAAATTTTCAAAAATTACGAATTCTACAAAAACGGTACAAAATAGAGCGTTAGTTGAAGAGACAAATTTTCTCTAAAATCTTAAGCAGAATTCAAAAATGTAATAATATACCGGGTGTTCTATTTAAAATAGGAGTTAATAAAAAAAATAGAAAAAAAAACAAAAGAAACCCACTTTAGAAGTATTCAACTGGAAAATCACCTATCTCACGTCAATGCACATTAAAAATGTAATAAAAATGTGAAGTTTGAAAAAAATCGTTAGAGCCGTTTTTGAAAAAATCGAAAAAAACTGAAAAATCACAAGAGTAAACACCTACTTCCGGTTATGCGATTTTCTTCAAAAGCTTGCTGTCTTATCTACATAGTACACAAAACTTATATATGAAGTTTCAACGGCATACCTCTTTTCGTTTTTGAGATATTCTGTTCACAGACAGACAGACAGACAGACACACAGACAGACAGACAGACACACAGACACACAGACCAATGAAAAAAAATATGTTTTTTGGGATCAGGGGACTCTAAAACGTGAAGATCTGTTGAAAACTCAATTTCGAATTTTTGGGGTGAATCCAATACTTCCTTTATCGTAAAAGGAAGTAAAAAAGGAAAAAAGAACGAGTTCAATAATTATAGGGGAATAGCCCTCTTAGATTCAACGTACAAAGTACTGGCGACACTAATACGGAATAAATTACAAAGTTATACAGAAACAGAACTATCTGAATATCAGGCAGGGTTCAGACCAGGTCGCTCAACTACCGACCAAATATTTGTACTTAAAGAAACCCTAGACAGATGCAGAGAGTATAACAAAGAGTTACATGTGGCATTTATCGACTTCCTAAAAGCATACGACAATTTAAAGCGGGAATCATTACTCAAGGCTATGAAGAACCTAAAAATCCCGAGAAAACTAATTAAGCTAGTACAAATAACGCTAAAGAACTCAACGAGTAAGGTCAAATGGAAAGGGAGGAGAACGGAGAGCTTCCAGGTCAAAGAAGGTGTGAGACATGGAGACCCGCTCTCAACAGTATTATTTAACATAGTGCTTGAGGAAGTGATAAGAGGAAGCAAAATAAATCGAACGGGCAGTATAATCAACAACAAATACCAATGCTTAGCCTACGCAGACGACCTGGTGCTAATTGCAAATAATAAGGAAGACCTGGTTAAAATAATAAGGAAAGTTGGGGAAAAAGCGGAAGAGGCCGGATTGCATATCAACGACGAAAAGCCAAAATATATGGTAATGAAAAACCAGAATAGTCCCATAGAAGACCAAAACCTAATATACAGCCAACAAGGAGAAGAAGAGCGAGAGTTACAAAAAATTAATGTGTTTACATACCTAGGAGTGCAAATCTCAGAGGACGGAAGAGAAAACGAAGAAATCAAAGTAAGACTGGTGAAAGGAGACAAAGCAGCAGGAGCAGTATCAACGTTGTTAAAATCAAGATTTATAAAGCAAAAAAAAATCCAGATCTATAAAACTGTGCTAAAACCAACAGTAACATACGGGTGCGAGACTTGGAAACTGGGATCAGTAAGCCAACTAAAACTACTTGTATGGGAACGAAAGATATTACGGAAAATTTACGGAGGAACAAAGGAGGGTGAGAAATGGAGGAGAAGGACAAATAAAGAACTGGAAAACCTATATAGAGAACCGACAATAGTGCAGTGTGTTAAACAACAACGAGTGAGGTGGTTGGGACATGTGCAACGAATGAATCATAACAGAGTGGCTAAAATAGTGCTGAGCACACACCCAGTGGGAACAAAAGCAAGAGGGAGACCGAGGAACAAATGGAAGGAAGAAGTGTTCTCTCGAGAACTCCATGTACATTAATTATATTATTACGTCTCGAGGAACCATGATTCTCCTATGTTATGTCGTGAAAATTAAAACATGTACCTACCTTAATGGATTTTAGTGGACTGAAAGGTAGGTAACTTAGCAAACACATTATAAATGTGATTTTTTAAATTGAAAATAATTGACATTTTTCTGACTTATAGCAATTTGCAGAGCTGATACCAAAAAATATTATATGCATCAGACCGCAATTGTTTTTCCTTAGTTTTCTTTTGCCGTTTCAGTATTAGTAGCATTAAGATATTTTTATCTATTTTATACTTAATTATCAACCCTATTTCAAGGACGTTACAACTTTTTTATATACAATTCAATTTGAAAATTTTTAGTAGAGTAAGACTCTGTCCACTGGCCCGACACGACTGCGACGCGAATAAGATGCAACGATGACATAAGTACAATGCGATCACGACGGCAACTCATGTTATCTACATCAAAGCGATTAATATAGCAGGTGAGCATATTTCTGTATCTCACTCATTTACCAGATAATTGCCCTTTCGGCGCTTGTTGGTAATGGACTAATAATAAAGTTGGGTGTTGGTCTGTGCAAGTGGATATTTGGAAAAATTTACACCATCTTTGATTTCATTATTTCAAAAGACAATGCTTATTGAAAATGCACTGCGTAAGCATAAGAGGTGTCACTTTACAATTTTTTTATGGCTCTGAACACGTTAAAGCTGAAAAAAACAGTTCAGCAAAACGTGAAATAATATACGGTGTATTTCCGAATGGGCACCGCTCTGTTGCAAACTTTCCAATTTTTGGTTCTTCGAGAAAATGATTCTTGATAAAAAATTTTGCTCTTCTTCGGACATCATAAACGGTTGTCAAACTTTTGAAAAATATAGAGGGTGTTCTAAAAATTGAAAAATGTCGCAGTGCTGGGCAAAGCACTCACTGAGGGGGCTTGGAGCACTAAGCCCTAAGCTCTTGCTTAGAGCGCTTGGCTTCACAAGCACAAATTACTTTTGATTATCAAAAGAGCTTTCAATTACCAATTACTTTTGAAAGTGATTGAACTGCAAGCACACAGTCCTGACATTTTTTGAAAAGTGCTTCAAGCTTACTGAAAGTGCTTGAAGAAAGTTGAGGAGCCATATAAAAGGGCTTGAAGCACATTAAAAGAGCTTGAAGCACATTTCAAAAGCTTGAACACATTAAAAAGGCTTGAAGATATTGAAAGGGCTTGAAGACCGTTGAAAATGCTTGAAGCCCATTAAAAGAGCTTGAAGCACACTGAATGTAACTATTTGAACGTGGAGTGTATAATATGCTGTTTTCTTCAAATAGATACTCACAAAAAACAGCTTTCATGTGATCGACAACTATGTATTTGAACTGCATAAGGAGTAAAACATTGAACATACTGGTTGTGTAAAAAAATATTTAAAGACAATCTGATATGGTTGCAACACAATAAAAATTGGCAGCGTTTATTTGTTTTTGAAAAGGGGTCACATCGCAATTCAGAAAATTTACAAAAACTACAGAATAAAATACACACGTCACGCTTAATCGAAGAAAGCTCACACACAAAACTGAGAAAACAGTAAACAGCCAATGTTTGTCCGCGTTTTGCGATCCAGGTAGAAAACTTTATAAATACCGAGAATTACATTTAGCCGACGCTACTGTCAAAGAGAAGGTTACCCCTGTACTTACGTAATGGACCCGTCCGACACAAAATCAACTACTGCGCAGCTATGACGCCGTGTCTTTTTATTTCAATCTTCCTCTACAAATAAGTTTTGTTAGCTTTCAACAGGACCGGGTATTTATTATAGATGCAAATGAAAATAGTCTTTCAACTGGTGCACTTGATGGCAAAACAGTATTATATTTCAAAAACATTTTATGAATTGAGGGGTATTCCTTTAAGCAATCTAATGACAAATTCCAATCGCACGGGCACTGCACTGGTGTAGGCAAAGAGGATACATATAATTATCCTCTTTGGGTGTAGGTTGCCCGCCCTCGGTGGGAGTGTACACGCTTGTAGTGTGATCACGTGACTGCACTGCTCTCGTGTTAAAATTTGGAGGGAAATTTTAAAAATGCGAAAAAGGCGCGACCAACAAATCTCACAGATGTTGACCAAATGTTTCGACTCCTACCTGCCTTCAATTGTTTGGCAGGTTTGGGACGTTTACAGAATTTATAAATCTGTTTGTGTGCTGTTCATTGCTGGAGTAGATCTTAGCAAAAGGAATGTAGAATTTGTGCAATTTATATATCGTGATGATGGAAGTCGTGTTGAAGGAAATGGGAATCTTCTGTGTGAAGTTCGAAATATAGTTAATGGTAGGGAAAAAATTATACCGAAGTAGATTATTACAAAGAATATTAAATCTTTTTGTACTTCAGGCAATCTAGAGAGAATGTTTCTCAGCGAAGAAGTTTTGCGGGAAGCAAATATTCTTTCGAGTAATAATTTTGTCAATGAGGCATCGGGAAGTGGAAGAAGCCAAATTAACGATAAAGATGGCCAACTTGAGGATACTATACCTAATGCCCTCGAGCTTTCTTTCAATGATAAAGAAAGTAAGTGATTAATTTTGCACACAATAATTATATTTGTTTATAATTTATGTATTACATTAACAGACTTAGAATGGGGTACCGAAGAAACGCGCTTTTTATTAGATAGATATGAAGCATTTATCAGTCAAGTTGGACCGATGAAAAAATTTAGAACAAAAAAAAATGTGGGAAGAAGTAGCCGCCGAATTAAGCAACCAGTTGCAAGTTACAAAACTGCTGCACAATGCGAGAACAGATATAAAACTGTTCTTCGCAGAAAAAGTAACGCGGAAAAGCAAAACCGAATAACTGGTGAAACCAGGAAGTTTGTAGAGTTTGAGGAGGAGTTACAGAAAATCGGTGCTATTGATGATAGTTTACAACCAGAAGTGATGGTATCACCTGGTTTAAAAATAGTAAAAGATGTTAATTTGCGGGACCAAGTGGCCATAAGCGCAGTAACAGCAACGATAATAATACCAAGAAAAAGGTGTACAAAGGCGAGGATACCTCAAAAAAAACTCCATTCGTGAGGTATTAATGGAATTCCAAAAACGGCAGGAAGAATCAAGAGAGAGGCGCCACCAAGAAAAATGGCATTAATTAGAGAGTTATTTAATAATAAATAATTTTTTTCTATAGCACATGTTAAAGTGTGCTTTGATCAACTCAAAACAAAAGGTCAAGTTTTACTTTAACAGCAAGGGTAGATAAAGTAGCACTTTAACATCAAGGATAGATAAAGTAATTTAATTTTCTAACTTTTGTTTAAATTAAATATGACAGTTTCGTATTATCGTAGCAACCCAATCTAGCTACTGACATTTTGAAATGTGATTGACTGTCATTATTTTCTTTTGAAATTGTTAAAGTTCTTGCTATAGAAAAAAATATTATATTATACACGACGATAAAGTTATGTCTATCCACTCTTGAATCATTAACGTCTCGACTTCGTCTCGACGTTAAACGATTCACTCGTGGATAAAATTTAACTTTATCGTCTTGTATAATAAATTACTATTATATAGTTTTGTGAATATACATTTTTAAAATACATTTATCAATAAATTAGACTATAACAAGTAAAAACAAAAAACATTACATTTTAATTTTCATATATCAAAGTGCCACAGGAATGAAAACAATTCGTTACATAGAACAGCAACATTTTCATGTTGTAAATCTACGGTGGTGAAATTGTATGTACAAACTTAAATACAAATCTACATATTCATTAATTAAATTACAATACTTCCTTCGTCTTTTAGACGAGGAAAGTAATTTTCAAATTCCGAGAAAGGCACAAGGTATGGGAAAAATAGCCCGTTTTAAAATTTGTAAGCTAGAAAATATTGATTAAATAGTAATCGAGAAATAAAGAAATTCGCTATATAGAAGTTCAAAATAGAGAAGTTCCACTGTAATTGTTAAAACATTTATACAAATATGAAATTCAAGATATTAATAATTTTATGCCCTGCTGACACATTTAAGAACAAAATTGTCAATTACATACTAAAATAAATACAATTAAAATTAGAGATCAGATATGTGACAAATAATCACAAATCTCGTTACGTTTACTTTCACCCTCTTTACGTAACCTGTTTTCTGAGGGCAACCTATTTAAATTACGTGAATTTGAGGGGCCAGCATCACTATTATTATCACATAATTCGTCCCAATTATCATTATGCATAATGCAGAGATTGTGTAATACACAAACTGCAATTATAAAATCAGAAGTCTTCTCTACGCTAAAAAAATCAGTTCTTATTAACTGGCGAAACCTCTGTTTAAGAAGACCAAAGGTGTTTTCTATTTTCACCCTTGTGGCACTAAGTCTAAAATTATAATTTTGTTGTTTCGGACATAAATTTCCATAATCCCGAAATGGTGTTAGTAGATAAGAGCGCAAAGGATATGCAGCGTCTCCTAAAATGTGCCATCTTCCATTACCACATATTTCAGGTAATTTCTTGGAAATAAACGACAAGCTCAACACTCGTGCATCGTGTATTTTGCTGGATGTACCAGTAAACACATCTAAACATTTTTTATTCACATCACATATGCCTTGCAGAGTAAGCGACGTTGAATCATGGCGGTTAATGGAAGTTGATTTTATTTTGTGGGCTGGTGTTCTTATAGAAATGAATGTCCCATCGATACATCCAATAACGTTGGGAAATTTAGCCACCTGAAATGGATTTTTGTCAAAATCAGCATTCAATAATTGTAATCTAAATGTAACTACCTGTTCAAATTCATTTGCCAGTTGTTCCTTGTCTTCGTCGGCTGAAGGAAAACAGATTACTGTTGGCGAAATGTTATTTAAAAATTTAATCACACGCTCAGTAACTCGTGTAAATGTTGATTCCCCTACTCCAAACCTGGAAGCAACATCTCGAACACAACATTTATTTCCACAAAACCTGAAAGAAATAATTTTCTACAGTAATTTTTCACATCTACCTGTGACTACCGTTTTGTTTACCATAAGAAACTGTAGATGTGAATTTCCGCAGAAATGGGTTCAAGACCGCCACGGTCACACCGTGGTGAAAATTCAGATTGTGAGAACCGCTCAATTACCATATTACAGGTATCTCGGGACATACGGAAATTTCGTTTGAACTGTAAAAGATCGGTTTAATAGTTTTTATTTTTTTTTGGCTTTAACAAATAGGTTGTCTTTACCTCTGTTTCGCTGTATGCATTTATTACTTCTAAATAATTTCCAATTTTTGGTCTTTCCTGCTTACCACTTTCTAGAATTACCGAAAAAAACTCCAATTCATCATTCTCATCGCTGCTGGAACTTTCCAAAAATTCCATTACAGCAAGAGCTGTCTTCATATCGCAACTATTTTCCATTGTTTTCAAATATTGGGATAAAAACATATATATAATACACATATATTGCTGGTAGGGCCTGGAAACTTCAGAAAACATTACGGCGCCGACATAGTCTCACTTGGAGTATAACGCGTCTCGTGCGCATGCGTGAGAATTCGAACTCCGCCTTTAGAAGCGAATTTTAAACTTGACCACTTCCCCATTGGGCGGACGACGCCGCCGCGCTTGCGCACAGCTCACCGTATACATGAAGGAGTTGGTTGTGTGTCTCACTTCATCGATTAGTTTCCCACTCATAGCCGCTAGCAATATAGTAAGTATTAGATATATGGATAAAAACAAATGTAATAACCTAACAAAAACGTAAATAACGTTCAAGGTCAATTATGTCAACTTGTTACACCGCCTCTCTTTCCAGTGCAGGCGAGTGTACACGGGGTTCGTGCAGTTGTTTGATTGGAACACCAACCCTGGTGTAGTGCAACCCGATTTTGCCGATTGGAATTCGAGCGCACTACCCGAGTGTACACTGGTGCAGGCGAGTGCAGCGATTGGAATTCGTTATAAGTCTACTCTTAGATCATTCAAATAACGCAATACTTCCAACTCAATATCAGTATTAGTATTTTTGTGAACTACGGTTGAGCTCTATTCCTCACCTCCACTATTACTGTCCAAATCAAAGTAAAAAAAAAACTATCATCCACGGCAGTTTTAATCAGGACGTTTTTTTGTTGTGAGGAGGTATTGGTGTTGTTACCAGTTACTGATTTTGCAGCATCTGTTACAATTTTTTGCAGTTCATCAAGGCTCTTTAATGACTGGTCTTTAAGTACACTGAACCATTTAAATTTAAATGAAGATATTGTAAAAGCTGGGATAATGTCATCGTTTGCTTCTTCATAAAGGTGCATTAAGTAGGAAAATCTACCTTCCAGTCCGTCAAGGCATGCATTTAATATTGGTGGAACTAAACTAAAATTTTCCGATATTAGTTTGTTAAGTTTAATTCTCATACCAGCTATGCATGGGAACAAGTATCCGTAATACGTATTTTTCTCTCCCTGTAGTACAACTAGTGTTGTAGCTAATAGATGTAAAATGCTACAGTACTCCTCTAAAGACTGTACCTCGCTGTGCTTAAAAGCTTGTTTTATGTTTAAGTTTTGCAAAGATCATTTAATTTGTTTTTCTTTTAAAATTTGATTAATTGAGTCAAAAACGGGAGTTCCATCTAGTAATTCCTGGATACGATAAATAATGCCCCAAAACACTTTTTATCATTTCTGCCGACTTGAGATAAGATTATTTATTCCAGAGTGTTGAACATTTACTCATGTCAGCAGTGTGCCTTTTCCTAAGTGCTGGATTGCTGTTAATGGCATTTTTGTATCAGTCGTTGCAATTGAATTTATGTGACTTGCAGATTGTTGGTGTTTAGGTAACTGTATCATCTGTAACTGTAATTGATTATCACGTTGTAACGTTTGCTCTGAATTTAATTATTATTGTACTTAAAAAGTATTTGAATTAAATTCATCGCCTATCAAACGTTGCATCTAGTCGCCGCGTGAAAAGGCGATGCGCAAAGCTGAACGAAAGTACAGACAGAGTCGTTTCCCTTTCCATTGGAAACCGCGACCGTATGGACTGATAACGCATCGAAAAACGTATAAAAAAAAGCTACATCGCCAGTCTGAGATCAACTTGAGATTACCTGACTCGCCCTGTTCCCAATCCCTCTCCTTGTCTTTCTGTCCATTCTGCCCTGACAGCGTTCACTGTCTCGCAGAATAATATCGCATCCCTTATCCTGAAGGCACTGAGGAAAATGGCAGTAGCCTTAAATTACCTGTTATTTTTTTTTGACCGAACTGCTGCATTTATCCGTGCTCGATTAATTCCTGAGCGAATGTTTAAACGCGACTATAAAGTTGCAATTCCCGAAATTTAGTTGTTGTGTTAACATTAAAACCCGCAGAGATTTTGCACTACCGGCCCGAAGCTACTACCTGGTTGAAACAAATCAAGCTCACCTGAGGAACCGCCGTCCAACGCATAAAAACGTCTTCCCGAAGCTCGCAGCGGACGACCTAGGAGATCCAATTCACGGCCCCGCTAATGCCGGAACTTCGCTTATCAGCAGAACACTGAAGGCTGTCGATCCGCTGGGCTTCAAGCTGCAGCGTCTCCGGAGTTACGTGCCTAAAGCTGAAGATATTTACAAGTCTCCCTGTAGGCTTTAATAATCTAAAGCGATCTCCAGGTAACTTAAAACCCGCTAAATAATTCGGCCAATTTACAGTGGTCGTGATTTATTAACAATCTTCAACTGCGAAATCAGCCGGTGCACGAAAGCTGCAAAGAACATTTTCCTGAGAAGTGGCGGGAGTACTCCTTCAGCGGGACAAGCGATCTACCTGGTGGCTTGGCAGAAGGATGAGGCGTACGTCGTTGCAGATATTCCTCATCGCACCTGCCTCACATTCTCGCAACTTGGGTTGCGGCCTAAGCCAGGAAACGCAACACCGTTTTAAGAAGTATCAATATTATTTTGTAATATACAATTAATTCCTGATTTATTAATGTACGCATTTATAGACATTATACGTATTTCTATAATTATCCGGGTTATTACTGGTCTATCATATATTGCAGCCAAAATAATTCTCCCACTAGAACTAACCTGAGGTAGTAATTTTGGAGCCCTTAGCAAAAGGGCTAAAACGTCAGAACGTTTAGGAGAATCATTCGCTTTCATTGTTTCTGTT
Source organism: Agriotes lineatus (assembly GCA_940337035.1). NCBI lineage: Eukaryota > Metazoa > Arthropoda > Insecta > Coleoptera > Elateridae > Agriotes > Agriotes lineatus. Next base: position 102,723,228 of record OW679201.1, read on the forward strand.
GAAGATATTGTGTGAAATACTGGAAAAATTAATTTCTTGTCCTCATTGTTATCATTCAGTTCATTCTCATCTGATTCGAATTGACCGTCATGTTTTCCTGTCTCATATCCATCAGTTAATTTTTTAGTGGAATCTGTTGAATCCAGATTTAATTCAATAATCTTGTCGCACCATTTCATACCAAACTCTCTAAAAGCCTTTAAAAAGTAAAAAAAGTAAATGAATTTCATCCAACATTTCTGCTGTTTTATCATAGCTATGAACACCACTAAATCTCTTGCAAAGCAATGCTACCGAATGACGGGTTAAATCACTACCAATCCAGTGACACATGACACCAAGAAAACTTCTCTTTTTAGCGGACCATATATCCGCTGTGGTACAGACATATTTAACATTGGATAGTTTGTTCCGAATGGTGGTTATAATTTTAGCATTAAGATCGGTTATGCGCCTTACAACCGTTCTTCGACTAATAACTCTTAATTTCATATTATCAAATATTCCAGTAAACTCCCAATTCTCAAGGATGGATATCCAAGACATGGAACTTACTATGAACCTTATTAACCTATTTTCAAACCCTTCCTGTGTTGCTGTTTGCTTGTTATCAATACATGCTCGTAAAGTTTGTTGCTTCTCGACTTTCAACGCTTGAAGGAAATTCTCATTTGTTAGGTCGCAGTAATCCCTGGTTCTTTTGGTTTTTTTATCTTTTACACAGAAGTGTACTGCTGATAACTTTCTAAATTCTTGGAGTGTACAAATTCTATACGCTTTAAAAAGTTTGTTGAAACTCCACTTATACCACAAATGTTGTGAAGACACACCATGCACTGCGCTTTAATATTTTTTCTATTAAGTGACAATTTTTTTTTAAATCCATCTAAATGACGACTGGTCAGACACTGGCTTCTATGCTATCTAATTGCGCATGACCTGCGTACTTAGCTAAGTTGAGTGTGTGCTCGTGCTCAGCAATTTTAACTATTATTAGTGATCAAGTCATAAAATAATGGTGTAATTATAAAATATAAACAAACACATATATGCTGCATATGTTACTGATATACAACTTTACTATTAACAAGCAAAGAAAGTTAAAGCGTGTGCATCGTTTACAAGGCCAAATCGCCATTTTGTGCAGTATGCCTATTACCACGCGTGCTGGGTCGGTATCTGAAGATAAGTCGGACGAATTTATTGACAAAATGTGTAACAGACTTAAGCTTATGATTACACCTGAGATTGAAACCGCGGTCGATAGTAAGTGCGACAAGATCCTTAAATCCATCAACGAAATTAAAAATACGGTCAAAGATAACAGTGCTCTCTACCATTGATAAACGCTTATATTCTTTAGAACAGTATTCGCTCCGAAATATCTTGCAGATTTACGGTATGGAAGAAACTCGTGGTGAAAATACTGATAATTTAGTATTAACATTATTTCAACAAAAGCTGAACCTCACATTATCTCCTAGAGATATCAACAGAAGTCACAGAAGTTGGGCCAGTTGTTTCTGGCAAACCCAGGCCAGTTTTAATCAAATTTGTATCTTATCGGTACAGATCAGAAGTCTATAGCCGCAAAAAGCTATTTAAAGGATCACATTATTCTGTAAAAGAAGATCTGATCAAGTGTAAGGTGAATTTCCTGCATGAAGCGGCAAAAACTTTTGGATCGTCCAACGCATGGACAAGTGACGGGCAAATTGTGATCAGCTATAAAATAAAAGGCATGCAGTTACTGCTTTAGAAGAATTTCCAAGTAAATAAGCACACCTACCCAGTGTTGCCAACTAACGAATTTATGAACCAGCTAAACGCAAACTTCAGAATGGCTAAAATATGGCCAAATTATTTAAATGCAAATAAACTAGTTACGGAACAAATTTGTTTTTCAATATTTATTATGAAATAAAACAATCAGTTTAACATAGAAATAAAAAAATGTAAACATAAGATAAAAATAAACTCTTTAATCTTAACAGTAAAATAATTCATTTTCACTAGCAATATAAAAACTTTTTTTTAGTGAAACACAGAAAAAAATTAGTCTTTAAGTTATTTTTTTTTTATTTACACAAAAAGGTATTTCGGCATCACAGGCCACTAATACCTTGATACATTAATAGTATTTACAATCACAGTTTCATCTAAATTATTAAGTTATAATAGAGCTTACAGTTTGTTAAGTAGACTGGTATGTATAAGGTAGCTTACTATATTTTTAATGTTTCCGGGTTCGTTTGCGAGTGCTTCTTTTAGGGTAGGTGGTATCTTATTTTTCTCCCTTTGTGCTGTGTACTCCCTGCAGTCGATTATAATATGTTGGACTGTTATCCGTGTATTGCAAGTGGCACATGTTGGGGTTTCGGTTTTTTGCATTAGGTGGCTGTGTGTTAAGCGTGTGTGGCCTATTCTCAGTCTCGTTAATGTTACTTGGATTTTTCTGCTTTCTATTGTGTGCCATCTTATAGTTTCTTCTTTTATTTTTCTTAGGTGGTTGTTATTTGGAGGGGTGTTCTTCCACTTATTCTGCCACTGTTTCTTTATTTTAGCTTTGATTTCGCTCTTAACGTCATTTACTGGTATGTATATTTGCTGTATATGTTCAGTAGTTGCCTCTTTTGCAGCTTTGTCCACTTCTTCATTGCTTCTTATCCCAACATGCGATGGTATCTAAACAATTCCTATTTGTTTTCCGGTTTCTAGGGCTTCGTTGATGTTTTCTTGACTGGATTGTATACTATGTTCCTTGGCATATATATATCGAGCAAGCTGTGTACTATACTAAGAGAGTCGGTACATATGATAAATTTATGTTTTTCTGAACTATTTATAAATTCTGTAGCTTTCTTGATGCTGTAAGCTTCTGCCGTGAATATGCTACATGATGGTGGTAGTTGGTATTTATACTTGTCATTTCCTGTTACTACAGCTGCGCCGGTACGACCGTTGTGCCGAGATCCGTCGGTATATATGAAATTGTATTCTTTATATCTTTCTCTAATACTGTAGAAATATTTTCGGTAGAGCTCTGGTGGTGTTTGGGATTTGGGGTATTTTGTGAGGGATAAAATAATTTTTGGGCGTCGGAGTAACCATGGAGGATGTGTGTGCATGGATATTTTTTGAGTGTTTGGAAGCGTGAATTGAATTTCGTTTAAGTATGTTTTTATAGTTCTTTGTAAAGGTGTTGTATCTGGTATTGTCGTCTAGAGATAGTTCTCCCGCTTCTACTAAAATACTGTCAACAGGGCTTGTTCGGTATGCACCGGTAGCTATTCTTAGGGCAGTGTTGTGTATGGAATTTAGTAATTTTAATTTCGAAGGTTTTGCCGTTGAATATGCCATGCACGCATAGTCAAGTTTTGACCTGATGAGGGCTCTGTACACGTTGATTATGTTATCTCTATGTGCTCCCCAGTTCAGATGCCCCAACGTCTTAATGATGTTTAGTTTTAATGAACATTCTTTCTTGAGATTTAGTAGGTGCGGAACCCAAGTCATTTTGGTATCTAATGTTACTCCTAAAAATTTTATTGAGGTAGAGAATGTGATTTGACTGTTGTTTATTTTTAGTATTGGATGTTCGTGATGCCTTCTAAGTCTGCAGAAGTGTATGGCTTGTGTTTTTGTTTCTGAAAACCGCAACCCTGTGGTGGCTGACCATTCTTCTAAGTTTTTAATTGAATTTTGTAGTTTTTCTTTTATCGTGTTTATGTTTTTCCCTTTGTAGTAAATCACTAAATCATCTGCGAATAGTGATAGTTTAGTGTTGTTCGAAACATTTTCTTTTAGTTTGTTCATTGCAATTAAGAAAAGCGTTACACTTAGTACTTCACCTTGCGGTACTCCGTTATATTGTTTCTTTTCATGTGATAGACAGCCATTTATTTTTACTTTAAACTTCCTATTTTCGAGAAAATTGTTGATGTATTTTATGATGTTTCCGTTTAGTTTGTATTCTGTTAGCGTTTTGAGGATATAGTGTTTCCATGCTGAGTCATAGGCTTTGTGGATGTCGAAAAATATTGCAATTAAGTGTTGTTTATTTTTGAACGATTTTTGTACTTCTGTTTGTAGTGCAATAATCTGGTCTATAGTGGATTTTCCTTCCCTAAACCCACACTGTTCATTTATTATAATATTATTGGTTTCTAGCGTCCAGCATAGCCTACGGTTGACCATCTTTTGTAGTATTTTGCTCATACAGTTTGCGAGAGCTATTGGCCTGTAGTTAGATGGATTTGTTTTGTCCTTATGTGGTTTAGGTACTGGGATTACAGTTACTTCTCTCCATTTATCTGGGTATACATTTTTTATCCATATGATATTATAGATTCTTAGTAGATGCTGTAGTGAAGTTTTGGATAAATTTGTTATCATTTCATATGGGATCCCGTCAGGTCCAGGGCTACTCTTTCTTTTCATGTTTCTTACAGCATGTTCTAGTTCGTCGAGAGTAAATGGCTTATTTATTGGTAGGTGTGTTGAACTTTCTGTCTCTATGCGTTCTTTTTGTTTCCATTTTTTTTTGTAGAAATTCCTTGGTATAACATAAGTCACTGGAGTTTTCTTCAAACTTATTGGCCAGTGTATCTGCTATTTCTTGGGTGTTTGTAATAATTTTATTTTCTGAGTTTAGCATTGTTATTTGTTGTAGTGGCTTTTCTCCTTTGATTGCTCTTATCTTGGTCCAAACTGTATGAGACGGTGTATTGGCTGTAATTGTGGAAATAAATTTTTTCCAGGATTCCTTTTTGCTTTGTACAATTGCTCTTCTTAATATAGCTTGCGTTCGTTTCAAGTTTATTAGGTTTTCTTGGTTTCTGTTTCTTCTGTAGCTGTACAGTGCCCTTTTGTTTCCTTTAATAGCTTCCTCGCATTTGCTGCTCCACCAGGGTACTACCTTCTTAATTTTCAGAATCTTTTTGCTTCCAAAGGTTTCATTTGCTGCTTTTGTGATGCACTGTGTGAATTGGTCCACTATGTAGTTTATGTCAGTATTTTCGGTGAAATTGCTGCTTTCTATAATTGCACGTTTGGAGTACATTTCCCAGCCTGTGTCCTTTAATTTCCATTTGGCGTAAATAGGGTGGGGTGGGGTGGTGTCTTCTACGTTAACTTGAGCATGTATTTTTATGGGAAAATGATCGCTATTGTATAGGCATTGTAACACTTGCCATGTGAATTTGTGTCCGATTTGGGGTTCACCTATTGTTATGTCTATACAGGAGAAATTTTCTGTTCGGCTACAAAAGTGGGTACTTGATCCATCGTTTAATAGTATTAAGTCATTTTTATTTATTGCGTTTTCAATCATTTTTCCTCTTTTGTCTGTAGTATTTGATCCCCATAAGTGGTTGTGCCCATTAATATCTCCTGCTATTATGTACGCCGGCGGCCGATTTTCCTTATCTCTCCATTTCGGCCGCCGGTGACAAATTCTGTATCTCGGATACCGATTTACCATTGGAGCATATAGAGGATATGAGTCCACGTGTACCGCGGCCTGGACTCGCCTACTTTTGCCAGCCAGAACATATGATATCATATCATAGGCGTAGCAGATTTTCTGCAACTTCTATTTAAATCGAATAAGCAAGGCCTTCCTTACTATACAACGATAATAGAGCGTACATTATTTGACAATGAAAAGTTTATTAGCTTTGTAGAGCCCAATCCCTGACTTTAAATACAGCACTTCTAGACTAATTCGACAGAAACAAAGAACAGCAATGCTAGGTCCATAACAGCACGGCACTGCAAGTGACTGAAGGCCCGCGTCTGAGATTCAGTCGCCGTGTCTGAACAGACTCAGATTCTGTATCCCGCATACCGAATCTGGGAAACGGAATCCCGTGTGTTCAGGGCCTAAAGCTTCCTAATCAGACACGTGTTAAGGCAAAAAAACTAAGCTTCCTTCTGACTGGTACTTTTATAAGACGCTAAGAAATTATACCACCGCAGCTATAAGAAGGGAAGAAAAAGCTTATATAGAATTTGTATCTAAGTACACTCAGTCAAAAAAACTTCGGCAAACACTACGCTTATTTAATATAAATAAAAAACCTGAAATTTGTGTTCCAGATAATTTATCTGACGTAAATTTCATAAATAACTACTTTATTAATTCTACTAAATTTGATCTTCCTAACAGTATTGATATTATTGATGGTTATAAAACTAAATCTAAATTTACAAATACTATTTTTACTTCCTTTTACGATGAAGGAAGTATTGGATTTACCCCAAAAATTCTAAATTGAATTTTCAACAGATCTTCACATTTTAGAGTCTCCTGAACCCAAAAAACATGTTTTTGTTCATTGGTCTGTCTGCCTGTGAATAGAATATCTCAAAAACGAAAACAGGTATGGCGTTGAAACTTCATATATAAGTTTTGTCTACTATGTAGATGCGACAGCAAGCTTTTGAAAAAAATCGCATAACTGGAAGTAGGTGTTTACTCTTGTAATTCTTAAGTTTTTTCGATTTTTAAAAAAACGGCTCCAACGATTTTTTCAAACTTTACATTTTTATTACATTTTTAATGTGTATTGATGTGAAATAGGTGATTTTCCAGTTGAATACTTCTAAAATGGGTTTTATTTGTTTTTTTTTTTCTATTTTATTTATTAACTCCTATTTTAAAGAGAACACGCTGTATATTATTACATTTTTGAATTCAGCTTAACATTTTAGAGAAAATTTGTCTCTTGAACTAATGCTCTACTTTGTACCGTTTTTGTAGAATTTGTAATTTTTTAAAATTTTTGAGAAATGCTTAAAAATTAAAAATCACATTTTTGGCTAACTATAAGATCACTGTAAAAGGAAGTTGTGTGAGTGATACGGAGGAATACCGTCAACTCCAGCAGCCTGTTTTGGTTTTAATTTTTTAATTGCAGCGACATACTCGTTGTGAGTCACCGAGCCTAGATTGAGAAGATTATTAGTTCGAACTTCGCCATTGCAATTAATTTTATATGTATAGTATTCCAACCACAAATTGGAAAGCTATTTAAAATCAGGCCAGCATTGAAAACAGTAAGTCACTTCGTAATTTAATTCATAAAATTACTGTTTGATTGTCATTCAGTGACACTTCGATAATAACCTTCAAATTTGACAGATGCATTGGGAAGTTTGGAAGATATATACGTTTTTCAAAATTTGCTATGCTACTATACGGTTTTAAAAACTCAACTAGTACCTACTTAAATCATGCACAATGTTACAATGCCTTAACAAAACAGTTACATGTACCATTTGTAGATGAACTGTCATTACTTGAAAGCTGATTGACATTAGAATATTATTTACTGATTGTATGAAACCAACTTAGACATGACTTACACTTTTCATGGTGTACTGGATTTTAAATAACTTTCCAATTTTTGGTTGGAATACTATACATGGCGTTGAATTGTAAACTGATTCAAAGTATAGTGCAAAATTCGCAGCAATTTCAGAGTCGCGGACTTCCACATTATTACATTTCATTGTGAGGGAAGTGTGGAATTTTTGCTTATTTTTAATGTAGGACCAAAAACAAATTCGGGTTGGTGGTAATTTTAGATTTCACATCTTTAATATAGTCAGCGTACGCTTCTCTACTGAGATACTTTAGCTTACGCCTCTCATTTCATTTACGTACTGTGATTGTTATATAGAGTACGATTTTTAATCTTCCTTAGAGTATTCTTAGTTTTCAATGACATCTTTATTTCACTAGTGAACCAAACAGGAAATTTCGAATTTTTTATACAACGTTTTGGAACGGCAGTATCGATATGCATAAAATAGCTATTTATGCAACAAGTGCTAAAAGTCGACGTTTATGCACGAGACATGAAAATTATGAAACAAAGCCGAAGGCTGAGTTTCATAACATGTCTCGTGCATAAACGGCTTTTAGCACGCGTTGCATACAATATTTTATCTACGACCTTAATTTTACCGTTATTAATCCATAAATATCGATTTAACAAATGTTTGGATCTACGACACTTCTAATTTATGTCATAATAAGTAGTAGACCATGCGCTGGCGAATGTTTGCGAAGCCAGTGCTGTCAAGGTCAGTTACGAAATGTAATTATTAGTACTCCACATCTGAGTGTATATTACATAACGCTTAATTATTTCAAAAACACTTTACCTGTAACGCAAGAAGCAACTAGAATAACTTTACACCTTCACTTCCAGTTCGAAATTGTAGTTTTATAACCTCACTTCACTTTTAGCAGTAGAGCTGAAAGTAAACACCTGATTTCTTTAACCACGGTAAACTATAAAACGTCACTTAGTGAAACAAGCTAGCGCTAAAACGCCTACTTTTAGTGGTTCTCGTACATAAACGACTTTTAGCACGCGTTGCATACAATATTTTATCTACGACCTTAATTTTACTGTTATTAATCCATATATATCGATTTAACAAAGGTTTGTATCCAAGACACTTCTAATTTATGTCATAATAAACAGAAGGCCATGCCGCGCGGGCAAATTTTTGCGAATGACAGTAGTCAAGGTCAGTTACGAAATTTAATTATTAATACTCCACATCTGACTGTATTCATTACATAACGCTTTAATTATTTCAAAAACGCTTTACCTGTAACGCAAGAAGCAACTAGAATAACTTTACAACTTCACTTCCAGTTCGAAATCGTAGTTTTATAACCTCACTCCACTTTTAGCACTAGAGCTAAAAGTAAACAGCTGATTTTTTTAACCACGGTAAACTATAAAACGTCACTTTTAGTGAAACAAGCTAGCGCTAAAAGGCCTACTTTTAGTGGTGGTCGTAGATAAACGACTTTTAGCACGCGTTGCATACAATATTTTATCTACGACCTTAATTTTACTGTTATTAATCCATATATATTGTTACGTTTTTAACGTTCGGGCTATTTAAAATTATACGACAAACATGGGTTCAAACATTTATTTACAACAATGAATTATTACGATTATTATTTACAAGCACACACGAGAATTATCAAGCAGATTACAAATTAATACAAGCACTAACGAACTATCGATACATTTATTTAGTATTACATACGGATTAACACACGTATTTATTTATATCACTCTTAAACACTAACGATGTATTTCTATTTATATGATTCTCTATTTATTTATTTCACGAGAGGTTATGTACACGCGGTTATTTATTTCATAACTGCCTCCCCGAAGAACTCTGCCCGCTTATATATCACGCCGGGTAATTTCTTCCAGAAGCCTCCAGATATTCTCGGCAACGGTGACGTGTCGCGTCAGGGCCACTCTAGCATCGACTGGAAAATGATTCATTCGCGTACACCTGCGTTCAAGGCGGCCCGTCGGCGGCCTATGATTCACGCGCTGGCAGCCGCCTCTGGAATTTCTAGTATAATCGAGGCACCAGGGCAAATAACCGTCAGCCGAATCGTTACACTGCCCCCGCCTTAGATCGTTCTGTCCCAGAACGAGTTGCGTCGGGTGCCTGTCTTCTCGCTCTTGTGGGGGTCCGATGGCGGTACTTGCAGGCGGTGCCCTTCTTGCACATGGACTGGCTAAAGAAGCAGCAGCCCACCGTGGTCTCCAGGTTTCGCAACAGCACACCTCGATCTGGACGCCGGTTGTCTCTTGTACTGCCGATCGGTAGGCCATCAGGAACAGGTGCATGTACTGGCCCCAGTCCCGCGGATGCTCGGAAACCCCTTTGGACAGATGCTTTCCCATGGTTCCGTTCATCCTCTCCACCATGCCGTCCGATTGAGTATGGAGGACAGTGGTCCGGATCTTGCTTATCCCCAGTAGCTTACACGGAACGGTCCAAACTCGAAATTCCGGCCCTGGTCGGAATGTAATTCCAGGGGGACTCCAAAACGGCTGAAGCACTCCTTCACCAGAACATAAGCGACAGTACCTGTCCCTTTCTTCGGAACGGCGTACACTTCGGGCCATTTAGTGAAGTGGTCCATGCACACCAAGATGTATTTATTTTTCGCTTCGGTTTCGGGGCATGGTCCGGCGATGTCAATGGCGATACCCTCGAACGGACCACCGACGTTGTACTGCCACCTCGGAGCTCTACGTCTTCCAACCGGTCCGCTTCCCGTAGCGCATGGTTGGCACCTCCGGCACCACTCTCGGACGCCACCTTTGCAGCTCGCCCCGTAGAACCTTTCTTGGACCTTCTGCAACGTGTTCTTCAATCTGAAGTGTCCCCCAGAGGAGCCATCATGCAGGTGGCGCAGAACCTCGGCCACTCTACTCCTTGGAACCATCGATCGTGATCTCGTTGCCCTACTGTCCTCATCTTCCAAGATTCTGGTCAGGACGTTGTTGTCCAGCTGCAAGGAGTCCCATTGCGCCCATTAAGTCTCCACTGTTGCATTGGTGGCGGCGACCTCCTGCCAGGTAGGTCGACGGCCATCTTGCTTCCAGGCTATAACCGTGCCTAAGTCGGGGTCGTTCTCCTGGCTACTCTGCAACTCGTCTGGCTCCCACGAGTCGTCGACCACAGTGATACGATTAAAGGGTACCGCACGACTCTCCAGTCTCGAACAGCGGCCGCAGTCCGCAAGGCAGGGCCTATTGGATAACGCATCGCCGTTGCGGTGAACTGTGCCAGGTCGATAATTTATTTCCAAGTGGAACTCTTGTAGGCGCTCGATCCACTCAGCCACGTGCCCTTCAGGGTTCTTGCACTGCAGCAGCCATCTCAGAGCAGCATGATCGGTCCTCAGCAAGACTCTTTTGCCAAACTCAACTGATTTATGTTTTCCTAGGTCAGTACGGCCGCTGGGATGATCTCCGCACTCGACGATGTCTTGGTACCGGGCCACCAAATCTTCTACCTTCTTTCGTTTTCGTTGGATCATGCCCCCTCCCAGTATTGGGTTCCTCCTGACGGTTGCCAGTTCCCTGCTGACGTTCATGATCCTTACTGGGACCCCAAGCCCAGTCTTCCCCAACGTCTTCCCAACCAGGATACCATGGGTGAGCTTCTTGCCACCATCAGGCTCGACCAAGCGCACCACGTTGCCCCGGAGATCGCCATCCAGGTATGCATCCACGACCCTCTCGGCTCGTCCTTGCAGAGTAACATCTTCCCCCCATACCACTTGTGCCGCGATCTCCCCTCTTGGGTGTCGGGAAAGCTCCTCCCCACCCATGTGCAACTTGCCGCTTCTCAGGTCCAAAGCGCACTCACACTTATCCACAACATCCATTCCCAGGATGCACTCGTCCGCAATGTCAGCATAATCGGGTTCAACCACGCGCACCACGTTGCTCCGGAGATCGCCATCCAGGTATGCATCCACGACCCTCTCGGTTCGTCCCTGCAGAATAACATCTTCCGCCCATACCACTTGTGCCGCGATCTCTCCTCCTGGGTGTCGGGAAAGCTCCTCCCCACCCACGTGCAACTCGCCGCGTCTCAGACCCAAAACGCACTCACACTTATCCATAACATCCACTCCCAGGATGTACTCGTCCGCACTGTCAGCCATCAGGTCCCGATGCTTGAGGGTTTGATTCCCAATCTAAATCAGTTTCCCCATGTGTGGTCACCGCGCCCCCCGTGGCAGTGCGAAGGCGTGTCTTGTTGTGCAGTAGCTGACCCTCGTCCGATACTACGTCAGACCTGGCGATGGGCTTTGTACCTCCAGTATCCAACAACAGAGACCGAACTCTTCCATTTATTTTCCCATCAAACTTTTCGACTACTTTCTCTTCTGCGGCTTCCAGCTCTTCCTGCCCGGCTTTCAGCTCTTCCTGTGCTTCCTGCCCGGCTCCCGGCTGTTCCCCACGCTTATTATTAAGATCCTCTAGTCCTTTCAAGATCCTCTTTCGGCTGGCTCTCAATTCTTCCTTAAGTTCATCCTTGAGGTTTTCTTGAGTGGCTCTCAATTCTTCCTCAAGTTTTAAGATCCTCTTTCGGCCGGCTCTCCATTGTTCTTTCGCGGCTTTCCGCCGTTCCTCAATCTTATCTCTAAGATCCTCTATCGCGGCTTTCCGCTCTTTCCCAAGTACCTCCTGTCCGGCTTCCAGCTCTTTCTTAAGACCCTGTAGCATTTTTTCTGCCATCTCTTGCGTCTTCTCTGCTTCAACTTGCATCCGTTGCAAAAATTGGTTTAACTGGGCTTCCATCTCGGATCTCGTCAAAGGCATCCCCACTATACCCTTCAATTTATTTATCTGACGTCGTTTTATCGGCACTTGTTAACAATTTATTTATTTAATGTTTGTTCAATAATTTTTCTTTATATAGCCCCCGGTTGAAAACCTCACACCGACACCACTGTTACGTTTTTAACGTTCGGGCTATTTAAAATTATACGAAAAACATGGGTTCAAACATTTATTTACAACAATGAATTATTACGATTATTATTTACAAGCACACACGAGAATCATCAAGCAGATTTCAAATTAATACAGGCACTAACGAACTATGGATACATTTATTTATTATTACATACGGATTAACACACTTATTTATTTATATCACTCTTAAACACTAACGATGTATTTCTATTTATATGGTTATCTATTTATTTATTTCGCGAGAGGTTATGTTGACACGGTTATTTACATGGGGGCTTCTAACAAGCCTCGATGTGAGTTCGAACTGCCGTAGAATTATTTCAGAACTGCCCCCCGAAGAACTCCGCCCGCTTATATATCACGCCGGGTAATTTCTTCCAGAAGCCTCCAGATATTCTCGGCAACGGTGACGTGTCGCGTCAGGGCCGCTCTAGCATCGACTGGAAAATGATTCATCCGCGTACACCTGCGTTCAAGGCGGCCCGTCGGCGGCCTATGATTCACGCGCTGGCAGCCGCCTCTGGAATTTCTATTATAATCGAGGCAGCAGGGCAAATAACCGTCAGCCGAATAGTTACAATATCGATTTAACAAAGGTTTGTATCCAAGACACTTCTAATTTATGTCATAATAAACAGAAGGCCATGCCGCACAGGCAAATTTTTGCGAATGACAGTAGTCAAGGTCAGTTACGAAATGTAATTATTAATACGACACATCTGAGTGTATTCATTACATAACGCTTTAGTTATTTCAAAAACGCTTTACCTGTAATGCAAGAAGCAATTAGAATGACATTACAACTTCACTTCCAGTTCGAAATTGTAGTTTTATAACCTCACTTCACTTTTAGCACATGGGCTAAAAGTAAACAGCAGATTTCTTTAACCACGGTAAACTATAAAACGTCACTTTTAGTGAAACAAGCTAGCGCTAAAAGGCCTACTTTTAGTGGTGGTCGTAGATTGTTAAATCATTTTCGACCTCTTTCGTTTTGCTCAAAATTACGTTTATTTGTCGCCCGAATTTTTACTGATTACGGCCCTGTACTAGTTATATTCGAATTTGTTCCGACGGGCGATGAAATGCTTGCGCCTCGCATATTTATTTCGTGACCGTGAATTCCTTCTTTGATTTCGTATTGCTGACACTGTATATGAGCGCCCCAAATTGTGTGCATCGCTTTTGTTGCCCTTGAAAATAGTTCTCGGAACTACGTCGTTTATGGCAAGCAGTGCCGGTTAGTTTCAAATCTCCGAATTACAGCGATAACGATAAGGCATTCTTTGTTCACTGTTCCATATAGATCGCTTTGTATCTCAACATTCAACTTGCCTTCTGTCTGATGTAATTAAGCTTTCAAAATAAGGCTTACTGAAATCTTTGTTGTCACACATTTAAACACCGATTTCAGAGCTTAAATTTAGTTCTTGGTATTTTTTTTTAAGAGCCGCGCTGGTAATTGATACTTAAGCTCGTAAATTTTCCGTGCGTGGCTTAGTAAGTGCATTGAAACCCTTATCTTGTTTTCGCCTTCCGGGGCTTCTGGGAACTTTGCTTATTTTTGCAAATTCAGCTATGACATCATGCTGCGTGTAGTTGCACCAAGCTTTGTGTAAGGGAAATAAAAATTGATAACTCCTTAGGGGATGATGCATTTAAAATTAGTGGTTTCGGAGTTCTAAACTCTTTTCCGTCGTGTTCTTCTCGCCGAGTCGAATTTGAACTGAGGATTCGTAACGAGTACTTGAGCCATCAAGACCTATGTGAATGTTCGCGCCCCCTGAGGGTGGCACCGTCGCTGCCGTCGGGGGGAGCTGTGTTAAAGACTTTGTGATGAACTTAGTGAATCCCTCTTGCCAAACCTTGTTGTGAGGAACGTTTAAGAATATCTTTTGTCATCTTAGCAACGAGCACCGCGGGACGTTGTGTGTTCGGCGGACGAATTTCTTTTTGGGCGGCGTCTTAATATTTGTTTAACTCAACCACAGAGTCGGGAACGGAGTTATTTTGCACTTGGTTGCACATCTAGTACAAGACGCCCTATGAAGCCCACGTAGTTTTCCCATAGTGAGTGGTGAAACATCTGCTTTTTGCAAATTTTGCTACGTTCAGCCGATCTCGAGTTTTCTTTCGTTCCCGGGGGGGGGGGGGGCGACCGCATTCATTGTGAATTTCCTCTGCCCTCTTTTGGACCGCTGTCTACCGTTCCACAACCCTTGTGTCTACCTTGTTCTACACTGCAGGAAGCAATCACCACTCCTCGGCGTCCTCTGCAGTATCACCGAGGCTTGGACTTCCAATAGACTACCATGCCTGGCCTAAGGTAAAATTGTACATTGTTAACTATTACTGTTACGCTTATCCAGTGCCGGGCGTGTTATTATCATTTGTTTATTGCGCAGTGTGCGGAGTTATGAACATTGCGTACGTCTTTGTATTTTAATTATGTCAGTTGATCATTGAAGGCGGAAGTTTTACTCCTGCCAATATTTTAGTTGTTTATTCTTTGTAACTCTGTTTAGACTAAGTTAGTTCTTGCGTGGGATCACCTTTTGACCTCAGCTAGGGTGTTACCTTTTTGATAGCCGACTTTTGGCTTGATGTACTAAAATTTAAATCATTAAATTTTATTATTGGCTAAATTAATTATTGGTTTGATTTAAATGTGTGAACCTATTGAGTCTTCAACTAAAGACGGCTTTAGCCGAGTGTAATTTCATGTAAAGACCAGAGCATGCGATAGAACGCGTAAGCCCTTAAGATCAGGGGTGTTTTGTATTTTGTTATTAGCTTCCAGAGCGGTGGCCATCGAAGGTAAGTGACTTCGATTTTTGTGGCCACCCTACGTTTGCATCCGGCGTCGATGGAGCTGACGAGTGACGCTGGAGTGGTGTAAAGCAACCTGGAGGACTTCTTCATAGCTACGTGGTATTTCTTGTTTTCGCTGCGTTAGCAATTCTCTGTTTAAAAACAAGTGGCGCTCCGAGCATTTTCCCCATTTATGAATTGAATTGTTAGGGATTAGAATAGGATAACCCCTGTCGGTTTCGTT
Organism: Agriotes lineatus; assembly: GCA_940337035.1. Classification (NCBI taxonomy): domain Eukaryota; kingdom Metazoa; phylum Arthropoda; class Insecta; order Coleoptera; family Elateridae; genus Agriotes; species Agriotes lineatus. The sequence continues at coordinate 102,738,621 of OW679201.1, forward strand.
AAGTTTGTCGAACCACGCCTTCCCGAGTAAGCTAGTTGAGGGTAACAGAAGCCGAGCATCTGCTTCGAGACATTTTTAGATCTGTGTCTTTTAGGAAACCGGCAAACCCTTCTAAACCTAACCCGCTCTTTGACGTTGAATACATGCAATGTCGATTCATTAAGATTATACCGTAACAAGATAAAGCATATTATAGAATTCTCGTAACGCGTCATTGACATCTGTATGATGATATGGGGAAGTCTAATCGGTGAAGCGGATTAAATCCGTGAGAAGGTCGAAATTTCCAAGCCTAAAGTTATGATAATACTTTTTTCATGTACATTAGTTGGCTTAATTTTTGATGATAACCGAATAGTGATATTTAAAGTGGGGTGCAAAACATCTTCCGGGACTATAGGGAACTTGCCCCTGGTAACCGTAACATTATGTTTAATTGGTTCGCTAATTAAAATCTGATCCAAGGTTTTTTTGAATAGAACTACATATTTCAAAAGAACTAAAATTTAAAAATACCAAGAATTGCTTGTGTGTTTCGTCAAACATATTTGTATCAAAACAGTTAAGTTTAATTTTCCAGATATTACCTACATTGAAGTCCCTTAGTATACATACATTATTTTCGCCGGAATCGACATTATTTTCAAGGAATTTATAGAAATCCGCATATATTTCTGATATCGTATCAGATGAAATGTAAACAACTATAAACGAGCATATTTCCTTTTCTACTTTCACCTTGACAATCACTGCATCATATAGAGAATATGTAATTTTAATTTTATGAATTTTTAAAGATTTTTTAAAAGCTATTAATACACCACCACCCCTGTGCTTACCTGTGATAACCGGACTTCTGTCGCAACGTACTAAGTTCTATAAATTCGAGTCAATAATTTCAGCTGAGTTACTGTCATCATTTAACCAGGTTTTCGTTACACAGATTAAATCGAAATAATATATAGCCGTTATCTCAGACATCACCTGCAATATGTAAAATTGTAAAAAAAAATATAATTAGACAAAATGACAAAAATATTAATTATTTCGCTGTTAGATGAATAAGGACAAACAGAAATATATAATATTTGCTCACTTAAAAATCCACAAATAAAACCAATACGTATTTTATAAATTTCTACAAATATAAAATTTACCAAAAAAGATAATGAGAAAGACAATAGAAAATTCTTATTCGCTTCCTACCAAAATAAAAGAAGTTAGTATACTTATTACATAGCTAAATAAAAAAGAATACTATTCCATTTTAATTCAATACTGACTTTGGCTATTGTTTCTTCGTGTGTTATATGTTTTATTTGCTGTATCCTGGAGATGACGGGTAGCCAAAGATTGAATTGCTGATCAGTAGTAATCATGATCTTATTTTTATTGGGAAGTACAATGTTGATACTGCAATCATAGGTCCAGATATTTTCTCTGCGGAATTCCTTAACAGCTTTCTTGTAGAGTTCTAATCTCTTTTGAGTTAGTGACTCCGTAATTAAAATATTTTAATTTTTTAAATGTTTTTATTAACCCACAACGTATTTCAGATTCTATAAGAAATTAGCCTGACAATAATGGGTCTAGCTTTTTTTGAACTATTTTGTTTAGTGTAGATCATGTCCTCCCTAAACTGAAAGTCAGGAATCTTCATTGTGTTATATACAACATTGGTAACAACTTTATCGATGTCTTCATCCTTGGACTATTTGACACCATGTATTAAAAGACAGCTTCTTCTTGAATAACATTCTTGATCATCGAGCTTGTCATCCAAATTAGCTATTAATTTTTTGATGTCAATGATGTAACCCATGAATTCTTTTTTAAAATTTAAGAATTCGGATTGTATATCTTCGATCGGAACTTTAGGTCCTTTAGATTGACTTCCGGATAATGCAGTAGTTAATTTTGCTTCAAAGTTTTTTAGTTTTATATTAAAACGAATTTTCAATTGATTGTATTAAGTTCATATCTACACTGAATTCTGATGAATTCATGTTATATATGTTACGCTTAAAGTGTTTACTTGGCTAGTTTATAGAATAGCTGGATAGTATACAAACTATCTGAATGTCTGGCTATTTTGATGGAAACATATTTCTACTAAAATAGCTATGAATATTGGCTGGTTTGTATACAGTGAGCGCCAAAAAGCATTGGTCAGTTTCAATACCTAATAAAAACCCATACACTTCACCTATGGAATCAATGATAACTTCTTCATAAATAGGAAACTTGGGAGTTTTCTTTCAATGTTTGACATCCTCCGAAAGTGACAGTTTGGTGTGCTGTTTCAGGGGCTAATTTTTTCGAGGAAATTGGTGAAACGGTAACGGTTACATCTCAAAGACATTTCATGCTTCAAAGATCTTTTTATCTCAAATGGAGGAGGAGATAGTAAATGAATATTGGTTTCAACAGGACGGTGCTACAAATTACACCGTAAGAATTAATACGAATCTCCTACGACAATCGTTTCCAAATAAATTGTTTTCTTGCTATGGTGACCTTTATTGGCCCTCGAGATCGCAGGACATAACCACTTCTGATTTTTTCTTTGGGATTACTTGAAGAGCAGAGTATTTACAAGAAAGATAAGAAATATGGAAAAGCTTAAAATATTTATTCGGGAAAATATTGAAGCTATACTGCAGGATATGCGGCAACGTGTGATGAGAGATTTCGGCCACCGTTTAAAAGAGTGCATTCAACAAGAGGGGAGTCATTTAACCGACAGCATTTTTCATAAGTGAATCTCCCATTCTTAGTCTTTAAGAAATAGTTCTGATTAACTGTGTAATTTAAGCAAAAAAATTGTTATTACAAATTGAAACTGACCAATGCTTTTTGGCGCTCTCTGTACTATCCAGCTAGTTTACAAACTATAAAAGATTTATCGCCAAAGTACAAACCACAAGAAAAGTACACAAATTAACCGTTGTTTTTGGCTAGTTTACAAACTATCCACAGTATTTGGATAAAGTGTGAACTTGATATTCATAGTAATACATAATAACCAACTCGTTGGTTAGTATGTAAACCAACCAATTCCATTTGGCTAATTTATTAGAAAAGTGAGGTTGTGTTTACGGCAAGTGCTGTGTGTTGTTATTGTTTACTGTCGTGTCTTGTGAAATTAGTTTAAGGATAGGTATCTGGTTATTAAAAATGAATCAACAGCAACAATTTGAAAAACTGCTTTTGTAAGTTTACGAGTAAAAGTCGCAGAATTCAAAATTAATGAATGACAGTGATTAAAGTGAACTTTTGCAACGTATAAGGAGAATACGCGAAACTGTCACACAAATAGTACCTGTATGTCACTTTTTTTTAACTTATTTTTAAGTAGTAATAGCAATGTTATGTTGTACCTATACATAAACTTTACTTTTGACCAAGCGTTATTTTGCTATTCTAAACTAAATTTTTTTTTCGTGTAGGAAGGAGGGGAAAATCTTCAAAAGACGCCCGGAAAAAAACGGAGTTTATCCGGGTGTGTCGGATTCGGCTGGGAAGGGGGCCCAACCGCCTACCGACTAAAAACCCCCCTTTCTTGTCGCTCGCCGCACCGGGATCCCGGTTGGTATTGCTTCAGCGCGGTTTGCCCCTACTAGTTATGGTTGTCCTGCTTGCCTCCTTCTCTCCTCTTCTTCCTTACAGCTCATGACTTTTGCTACTTCGGTCTCTATAACTTTCCATTTGTCTTCACTCTCTAACATGTGGCTAACGATGTTTCCTGGGGTAAGCCGCTCCCCGATTAATTCCGTCATTCTTGCTCTTTCTTCACCCCATTTCTCACACTCGAAAATAGTGTGCCGAGCTGAGTCTTCTTCGCCGCAGTATGTGCAGGCACTGTTGTCTCGTAGGTGCATTCGGTGCAGGTATGCGTTAAAGCAACCGTGTCCCGTCAGGAACTGGGTCAGATGGTATCCCACCTCGCCATGTTCCCTCTTGACCCATGGAGTTCTATTTGCTCCAGCTGCGTACGAGCGTTCTCGTGCCAGCAGGTGAATGGAAACCGTTGATGCCACAACTTGAGCCGCCTTAGTAGATACGGTCCTGTATGCGCTGGCTATTCTGATAGCCGCCCGTCTTTGTACTCTCTCCAGTTGCTTTCTATGATTAATGGAGGACAGGCACTCATTCCATACTGGAGCCCCATATAGTAATATGGAGTTTGCTACCGAATACAGCACCTTCCTCCTATTGGGCCTTGGCCCACCAAGGTTGGGCATCAATCGATTAAGAGCTGCTGTCGCTCTTTCTGCCCTCATTGCTGCCTGTTTAATGTGTCTTCCCATAAGCATGTTTCGGGATATGATTATGCCAAGGTATTTTACACTTGGTTGGCTCCCTATTCTGCCGTTATGGAGTGTCACCTCGACGGTTTGCAATGCCCTCTTCCCCGCGAGTATGACCATCTCTGTCTTCTGGGCCGCTAACTCCAACCCTTTCCTCCTCATCCAAGATTCCACTCTGTGAATAGACCACATGATGTCGTCCTCTATGGCTTCCTGGTTCCTACCGCAGACCACTAGTGCGAGATCGTCTGCGTACCCGACCAGCGTTGTGTCTTCGGGCAGTTCCAAGCTGAATACATCATCGTAGTACACGTTCCATAGTGTGGGCCCCAGGACCGAGCCTTGGGGAACACCACATGTCATGGCCATTGTGTGTCCTTCGCCAACCAGTAACCTTCTCTCGTGTAGGTAACTACATAGCACTTTGCGTAAGTACGACGACATCCTTCGTTCTTCAAGCACGTGCATAATTTTCTCCCACGGGACTAAGCCGAAGGCATTTCGGACATCCAATGTAACTAGGACGGCATACTTTTTTTGTCGGTTGGCTTCTTTGGCTATGTTGAGGACTGTTTGCACGGCATCTATTGTAGATTTTCCTTTCGTAAATCCATATTGTCGTCGTGCCAATCCCCCTTTTTCCTCGATTTCGTCTAACAGCCGGCGATTCAGAACGTGTTCATACAGCTTGCCCATAACGCTTAGCAAGCACAGCGGGCGGTAGTTCTTCTGGTTTCCTTGCTTGCATGGTTTCTCGATCAGAGTTAACCTCCCCGTTTTCCATATTGTGGGGAAATTACTCATTTTCAGCTCTGTATCGAAAACTCTACGACACAGTTCAGTGCTTTCCGCGGCTAGTAGTTTGGCCACCTCCGGGGGTATACCATCTGGTCCTGCAGCCTTGTTGCGTTTAATCTTTTTCCCAGCTTCTATTACCTCTTCGGCTTTGCATGTGGGTATTTCCTCAAGGGGAACCTGCAACGTTGGCCATAATTTCGGCTTATGCTTCGGAAAAAGTTTCCGTGCCTCAGCCATCTGTTCTTCGTCGCTAAGCGTGATTGGTGTGCGTAACCCTAGCTTACCGGTAACTATTTTGTAGCCGGTTCCCCAGACGTCCTCATCTACTTCTCGACACAGGTTCTCCCAGTATCTCCTTTTGGCTGTGTTTATCGCTTTCTTTAGCTCCTGTCTCTTCTCTTTGTACCTGTCTTTTAGGGCTTGCTTCTGTTGCTCGTTGACGTGGCGGTTTCTATTGGCTCTTGTGGCTTTCCGTCGTGCTTTCAAGCATTCGCGTTTTATATCGGCTATCTGTATGTTCCACCAGTAAGCCAGCCTTTTACCGTGGTTTCTACCCTTCTTACGAAGGTTATCGTTGACCGCACTTAGGTACTACGGCTTCCATGAGTTGTTTAGCAGTGTACGCTTGGGATCCCTGTACCATCTTTTCTTGGATTTGGGTAAGCAGTAGGTCCTTCTTCTCCCCGTCATAAGTCCAGCCTCTTTGGTATGCTACTTGTCGGCCGTTTCTCGTTGTTTCGTATGACATTTCTATGAAGATGTTTCTATGAAGGCTGAGGTTCTCGCTCTCGTCTACATACCACCTTCTAATCTTGTTTTGAACATCTGATGTACACATTGTCACGTCTATGTAGGACCTACTCTCGTTGCGTTCAAATGTTGGACTATCCCCTTCGTTTAGCACTCGCAGATCGTGCTCCTCCAGCCAGTCAACTAAAACACTGCCTCGTCGGTCTTCGACTGGCGAGCCCCATCTATGGGCTTTAGCGTTAAAATCGCCTCCTATGAGTGTCTTCCTTCTGCCCCTAATAGCACGCCCCAAAACGGATAGGTAATCTCCGAAATGTTCCAGGGAGATGTTTGGAGATATGTAGCAAGAGAGGATATCCATTCCTTTCGTAATGACTCTCACGTACCCGTTGCCACGTTCTACTCTTCCGATAGTCAGCTTGTTACTTGCAATGTATACCGCCGCATCAACATTATTGTCGACTATCCACCTCGTGCTGCTTCTTGTCATATTCTTGTTCGGTTCTGCCACTAAGCCAATGTCAAATCCCTCTGCTGCACATGTATGCCTAAACAGGTCCGTCGCTCACTTACCCCTATCTAGGTTAACCTGTAGTATCTTAATCACGTCTGTTTATGTGGAGCGTTCCTTCTTCCTCTGCTCCTGAGCCATCCCGCGGAAGACAGGACACTGCATAGATTCGGCCTTGTGGCCAGTTGTCTTGCATAAGTAGCACGTTGGTTGATTGGCACATTCTTTAATCTTATGTCCCTCTCCCCCGCAGTTATGGCAAGTCTACCCTTTTTGTTTGCATGTGCCGGCTGTGTGCCCAACTCTGCGGCAGTTGTAACATTTGGGAGGTGATGTCGCATCTTTTACTCGCCATCTATTCCATCCTTCCCCTATTCTTCCTTTGGTTATAAGTTGGTTTGCCATATGTGCGTCTACGGTGGCAAAGGCGTATTTTAATCCTGCCCTATTTGCCGTCTGTGCCATCCTAATTTGTATATTTTCTTTTAGGTTTTCTGCGTTATGCAATTCCTTGCATATGGTCGTTGTGACTTCGTCCTGTGGAGTAGTCTCGTTTATATCCAGAATCATGACGGTTTTTTTCGGTACCCTTGCGTCTACGTTTGCTACCATTCCTAGCTCTTTCGTTAGTAAACCTCTGAATACCGCCCTGTTTTTTTCTTGCCTTTCCCTGACCTTTATCTGCACCCACCCTTCTTTGGTTTTATGTACGCTACCAATAGTAACGTCCTTCGGGTCTATGGTGTTCTTCATCTTGCGTATTACATCCGCATAGGTGTTGCCATCAGTGGGTTTCAGTAGTACCGTCTCCTCATTTCGTTTTCGAAAACGAAAGGTTAGTTTACATACTAACCAACGAGTTGGTTAGATAGTATGCAAACCAGCCAATATTCATAGGTATTTTAGTAGAATACTATATTGTTTAACGAGTGACGAAAGTAGCATTTTCTGCAAACGAGAGAACAGTTTATCAAACGAGGCGTAGTAAAGTTTGAACTAAAATTCAATACGTAGCATAAGTCTGCCACTTGAATCTAGAGCTCGAATATTCATTTGTTTATTTGAGTTATAATTTAACAATTTATTTCAGGTCCGGTGTAGTAATAAGAGATGCAAAGAAATAGGCTTGATAAGTGTGTTTACAAGTTTGTGATAAATAATGTTATTTAGGTGTTCATGACATAAACCGTTAACTTTAAATCGCAGTTAAAATAAACAAAAGCTCATCAAAACATTGGCGCTTATAACATTTTATTTATTAGTAAACAAATTTTTATGCGCTTTTGTTTATTTAACAGTGAATTAAAGTTAACGTCAGATTAGTGGCCTTCATAAGACTGGCCGTTAATGTGTGAAAGTTGAAACAGTTAACGTTGGCAATTCCATCCGTGAACGGCAAAGAAAAGGGAGCACAAAGGTGCCCCGCGTAAAATCAAATCAGCAAACCGCAAAGCCGCGAACGGCGAGGTCTAACTGTACATTCCCTAGTTTTCGAGTTATTGAGCGTCGAAATGCAGTTTTGTATTGACCATGCTGCACCGCCAGAAGCTATTTTGCCCCCAAATTTTACTTATTATTCGAAAAATCTAAACATTAATGGCTGTCGTTATTTTAGGTCACTATTTTCAATACATGTCTGGAAATTAATATTATCAATGCGTTTGTTAAATCGAAGCTTGAATATGCATCAGCTGTGTGGTATCCAATTAACGTTGGACCAAAACAAAAATTGGAGAAGGTGCAAAACAGATTTTTAAGATATTTATATTATAAAAAAATACAATACATATCCAAATTACGACAGTGAGAACGGTTTTTCTCCGTGCGGAGTTTGAGGTACCTAGCTTGGAGGCATCCAGAAACTATAATCTGTTAGTATTTGGATTTAAAATTATGAATTATTACATAAACGATGCGAAACTTTTAAGTTTTCTTAATTTAAAAGTCCCTAGTAGACCAACAAGGTGCACACCACTATTCTACATTCCTTTTTTATCATTATCTAGAAATTCACCTATTAATATTTTTATGAAATTGACAAATGAAGTTTCTGTTCTAATAGATATTGATTTTGAGCAAACACACCACCTCTTTAAGAAGCAGCTAAAATACTTGTTGATAACTGCTCCCACATAATCACAGTGTGATTTAGATCTGTTGTCTCAGGCAATACCATGTACGTTGTATGATGCAAATGTATATAAATCCGCTATACAAACCTTGATATAGATATATTTACTTATAAAGTATATGTATATTGTTTTGGATATGCTAGCTCCTCGTCGGCTGCATAGTAATTAATTATGTATTACAATTGCACTACGTTGGGTGACCTTATGTTATATATTGGAGTTATCTCATATATTTGAAATTATGTATTCAATATTTTACTTTAAGCTTGCCCTTAATTAATACAATGCCCCGTTAGTTAAACTATAATTGCTTATAAATCAAGTACTCTTATTTCAGGGTTGGTTCGCCAAATCTAGATCTCTATTAGTTGAAATTTCAAATTATATTTAATGACACTTGTTGTCAAACTAATTTCCACACCTTCTCAACCAGGTATTGACAAATCTATTTTTTACATTGACATAATTATTAATTAATTCACTAAAATAATTACTGTTTTGTATTTTACTTTTTCCCTTATTGCTCGTTATTCAAAATGTTTTGATATTAATTACTAACACAAACCTTATCACTTCTTAAGCTCACTCTGCAAATATCCAAACACTACTGCTCCTTCCCTCAAGAGATCCCGATGTTCACCTTGTGTGATACCTACAGCCTGTTTCTGTCAACCAATTCCAAGAATCCGCTGAATCCAGCTTCAATCCCCTCATCAAACGTCAACTTCAACTCCAATAGACTCCTGTTAAGTTTCAGCTTTATAAATGAATCTAATCTTATCTTGTTTATTCCTTAGATAGTCCTCTGCACTCAGCAATCCTCTCAGAAGCCTTCCAATTCTAGCAGCACTCCTACTAACCTCCTTCTAGATGAATAACCTTACTTCCATACAACCACCAATGTCAAAAAAAATATTTAATTATGTGTCACGTCCACCAATAAATCCAATCTTCTCCAATTCAGTAGTTCTCTGGTTCTTTCTATGTAATTCATTTTATTCGTCAATCTCTTCACAGATTGTCCAGCCCCAATAAAATTAATATTTCACTTTCATTTCTATACCTCGTAAATTTGTTAACAGCCTTAATATTTGTATTCAACCTAACAACTATACAAATAAGGCATAATTTCTAGTTTTTATTAAGCAAAATTAAATACTTCAAGAGCAATTGTACATTTCTCAATGAGTTTATTTATGTAACTAACTTAAACAAAAATTTCATTCCTATTAGGTAGATACTATTCTTATGACACTCTTTTCAATTTTAAATATATTATTACAGGATATTCATTCTTATTATAACAAATACATTTGTCAATTGTAACCTTGGCCTGTTCTTTATTAACATTCACAGCAACCATCAAATTTGTATATTCATTTAATATCTTACTATCAAATTACCTCTCTCATTGTCTCAATTAATTTCATTAATATTTAAAAATTAACACCCATCAAGATTTAATTATAGTGATCTTCCAAATTTATTAGTTTTAAATATTTCTTTGTTATGATTGATCATACCATTTCGTGTATCATAATAATATATTCTCTTGTAAATTAGGCAATTGCCTGTTTGAGAATAAATTAACTTAAATTAAATTAGTATTTCCTCCTTTTTTAGAGGAAAATTAATCCCTTACTTTAAATGGAATATGCTGTATATATTTTATTATCAGAAAGCGTGATCAATTTTTGCCTGCGCACAGAAACTTACTGAATGATCGTTGTATCTTTTCTCAACAGTAGAGCACAGCAAAATAAAATAGTGTACTTACCAATAAAAACTAAAAACGTTGCTTGTACGGCTGATGTAAACAAACTTAATGCTGTAACTGCCTGCGCCGCGGCAGACGGCAAGTATCGATCGCAATGGCATGACTTTTAGAACTTGTAAGTCGCTTGAAAAGACTTTTAAGAGCTTGAAAGCTTGATTTAGCAAGCTCCAAATACACGTATGAGAAAGTGCTTCAGGCACTTTTGAAAGCACAAAGCACTCAAGCTCAGATAGTGTATGATTGACCTTGAAGTGCTCTAATTTTTATTTTTAATGTTTTGACAGTTATTTCAGAACTCAAGAAAAGTTGAAATACGAAGTTTGGTTAAAGAATCAGAAATAACTTTTCACTAAAAAAAAATTTGGGGTAATTCTTTTTAATACAAAACACTTACAAAAATCTGTCCTTTACATTGTCTGCCAATTGTCTTGTATACATCATGCGGCCAAAAGTTATATCGTTAAGAAGAATAATTAATTTGTATATTTTATGAAGCAACTTCAACACGACTAATCGCCTCACGATTGACATTGCTAGTCGCGAGCAACTAACAAGTTGCATCGCAATTGCTCTAGTGTACAGTGAAGTACATAAACCTATAGAACAATCGCCACGCGATTATCGCTTATGAGTTTCTTGTCCTTTGCATCGTAATCACGTCGTCTCGGTTAGCAGACGGCCTAACGCCACCTATGTGGCGCGTTCAAAAGCTAGTAACATAAATGAGGATATCATTAAATAAGACACAACTATTTTATTATTCAGGATACATATTTACGTTACCTTTAATACATACACTTCGACGTAACAGCTGATATAAAACAAAGAAAATGTTCAATATATTTTTTATTAGAATTTCACACATAAAATAGTAGTAAGAAAATAAACACTACAAAATGCAATCTACTTCCAAAAAGTATAAGAAATAAATGTATATTAAACAATACGCTATTGTCTACTGCACAAGATTATTAAATGATTGCTGAAATACTTAAAACCGTTTAGAACTGAGAAAATGATGCTTAAGGGTCTCAAATTAACAACCTCTAAAAATTTCATAAATACGTGGTGTACATATGCAACACACTAATCTCGTAGCCGTCCGACAGCCCAATCACATCTAGCATCTCCCCAAATGTAAATTTAATTCGGTCTGTGCACAGCTTCGCGGCAGAGAACGCGTCGGGGCCGCGCGAGGCCCTCAAGGCAGATTGTACTTGACGTAGGGCACTTCCACGTCGTTGCCATCGGCATCATTGCAGCACAGCTCGAACACGAGCGCCTTGACGTGGGGCTCGATGCGGCGCTTGGACACCCGCTTCACCACCTCCGACATGGGCAAGGTGAGCCGCTCCTGGGCTTTCGCCTTGGCCATAAAAAACGAGTACAGCATGCAGACACCCTGCGACAGCATGGTGATCTCCAGGCCGTGCCGATCCTTGAAGTAAGCCAGGAACTCGCTGAGGGTCATCTCGCCCTCGACGACGAACCGGTCCCAGAGGGTCCACGGGTTGTTGCAGTACTCGAGGACGGGGGCGGCGATGGGCTCGGAGAAGCCGAAGAAGGGCAGCGCTAGGTTGACGAAGCCGTTCTTGAACGGCTCCAGCTTCTCCATGCCGTTGGCGAGCTTGTAGAGCTCGAGGCAGACGAGGCCTGCCACCACGGAGGTGGTCGTCGCTATCGCGGGGATGATCTTGCCGGCGATCAGCTTGGACTTGTGCCGGTCGGCGGGCGGGATTTTGTAGTTGGCGGCGCGCAGGTTCGATGAGGCGACTATGAAGTCCATGTGCAGGTTGTTGTCGTCGTCCTTTTCGAACTCGATTGGGTGGAGCCGGAGGTTGTTGAGTTCGGCGGGCGAGGGCAGCTCCTCCTGGAGCTGGCTGACGCGGTCCAAGTCCACGTTGGCACCATTGCTCACAGCCATTTGGGAATCTGTTACGGCGATTTTAACGCCGGATTTGGGAATAAATACTGGCACCTGCAAGTACAAAGGGAATCAATATGGCTGGTTTGGCAATTTATAGAAAAAAAAAATTTGTTTCTCGGTATACAAGACAACTAGATTAAGCCTGTATCCTGAAAATCGTGGACTGTTACACAGATATAATTTTTTCACTTGCTCTTTTAAAGTACTGATGTTCTCTACTTCATTAAGTCCAGGTGGCTTTTTCATTATTGCAGTTTGTAATGGTACTTTTATTTAGCCCCGCGTTGGGCGCCATTAACTGTATGGTACTTTTATTTAGCCCCATGTTGGGCGCCATTAACTGTAATGCGGCTTTTTCCCGTGTCCTGTACTCTTATTGCACTAGGAATTTATATTGCCCTTTGTAGATAGCCCAGTCGTAAGAGTACAAGACCCGCTCTTATCTCAGTGCAGCTAAGGCAAATGTCAATATTGTTCTTGAACGGCTCCAGCTTCTCCATGCCGTTGGCGAGCTTGTAGAGCTCGAAGCAAACAAGGCCTGCCATCACAGAGATAATTTTTTCCCGTCTAAATTCTATCAGATATCAAAAATTAGACACAAACATATTTAGTAATGAATGTTTCTCCCTGGCCTTGTCATTAAAGGTTCACTATCTGTTCCATCTCGTAACACCTATGTTTCATCCACTAATAGTCTACAGATAATAACCAATATCATCAAGCCATGTTCACATCATATGTGAGAGACATTCTGTATATAAAAAACTAACAATTAAAGGGACAGAAAAGCTCATTTGGAAAAGCAAAGAAAAAGTCGCACTAACAAAACCAATAAAGAAGTTGTATAGCTGATATTGGCGATTATATCTCTTTCAATAGTGAGAGCCAAAACAGACAAAACTCAATTGAAAAAATGATTAACGGATTAGAGACAGATTAGTGACAGGTTATGCTATATGCCCTATTAAATATCCAAGTGCTCGTGACTGTTGTGCAAAGCAGGTGTGGTTTTACGAGATCTAACTCAAAAGTAGTTCTGACAACAGCGGCTAGTCAAGGAATATCAAAACAGAGAATAGATTAAAACAATATTTGCAAATCCCCTCTATAACCTAAAAATTTAAGAGCTGGAACTGGAACAATACCCCCCCTTGAAGAATACTAGTTAAGCAACACAGTATAGTTGCGAGCGACCAGTTGCAGCAACTACAATTCTGAGTGATCCTCAACTGACCACAGAAAAAGAAAAAGGCAAGAGGACATAGAAATCTAACACGAAAGCAAAAAGACAGCGAGTTCACCAGGAAATAACAAAATTGAAAGTAGTGGAGAGATCGGGAGCATTGAAATAAGGGAGTCTCATCTGAAGAAGAAAAAGAAAAAAAATGTAAACAAATAAATAGGAAAGACTAGAACAATAGGAATAAAGGAGAATAGAAGCAAATAGAAAAATATTAAATTAAGAGTTGACAGATATGATGACAGCTATAAAAACGGTGCAAGGACCAAAAGAAACAACTATAAACACAGAAAATGATGGAAAAGATATTAGAGCTAAAAATGAACAACAATGAAGATAAAAACTCGAGAATAAAGTACAAACATTAAACGAAATTGAAAGAAAGAAATACACAGGAATAGGAAAATAATTCAATCAATGCAAGGCAAAAGAAGAAGTGGAGCATTTCTCATAAGAAGGAATAGAAGCGCAACAATGTATTGCATTTGGAATACATCAAGAAAAAGAGAAAGATATGATCAATGGTAAATTCAGAAATTGGAAAGACAAACAAATGGTAATGAAAAATAACAGCAAATTAAATGAAAAGGTTTATATTAATTAGGGATGTCGTACCCGGTCTAAAATCAAACCCGGGTACCCGAAAACAGTACCCAGGTACCCTCGAGTACCCGAAGATTTTACATTTTGCCTTATTATTTTCTGGCGAATGAAAATATTTCCATACATGCGATTTTTTTGATGACATTGTTTTCTTATTTGTTTGTACTTTTGTAGTTTTATACAATGTTCAAGGTCTATGATCTACGCATTTTAACACCGCGAGTTTTCAACTGAACTAATTTGAAATAGTACCTACTCGCCAATTCAAACTGCATGTCGTAAATATTTTCACACTTCTAAGCGCTATCAAATTCAAGTACGTGACTTTTTATCTGAAATTGGTAGCAACATCAACATCACACATAGGATGTTTATGTTACTTCAACCCATACTACCGCGATTTAATGGTACTATTGACGGGTTGAATAATTCCGTGAAGAGGATTTATTGCCTTATATGAAACAAGAATCAACATTATGTGGTATGGGATGGGTTGATTCTTGTTATAACTGCATTGTTGTTTTTTTCTAAAGCTTATTTCTATTGTTTTTTAGTTTTTATCATCTTCTCCGAGAGGCTGGGCATTACATAACTTACTAGTCGGGTACCCGGGTCCTGAAAATATACCCGGGTTGACTATTACCCGGGTCGGCCCGGGTACCCGCCGACATCCCTAATATTAACAATGATTTAAAAAGAGAAAAAAAAAGGTACAAAACCAAAAAACAAAACAGAAAATTAGACATAACAGAAAGCGATGACAATGTGGTTTTAGTTTTGGAGGAAATAAAAGAACGCTAGGTACAACAGACTGAAAGAGTGAAACTAAGTGAAAGGATAAGACTAAGAATAATTATGATAAAGAATGGACTAGTTGCTACAAAAGTATCAAGAACTAAGAAGAAACTGTAAGAAAATAAAAGAAGATAAAATGCAATACAAAAAATAGAACTATTGAAACAGCATTACAAGAATGAGGAAATTAAAAATCAAGGCGAATCACTACATTACAAAACTAAGGAAAAAGAGAAGACAAACTACAGAGATGGGTGGAATATTTTGGTGTTTTACAAAATCAAGGACTAAACAAGTCATGAACGCGAAAATAATGATGAGATAACAGAGGGAAAAGCTGGTAACTTGTAACAGATGAGT
This sequence comes from Agriotes lineatus, assembly GCA_940337035.1. Classification (NCBI taxonomy): domain Eukaryota; kingdom Metazoa; phylum Arthropoda; class Insecta; order Coleoptera; family Elateridae; genus Agriotes; species Agriotes lineatus. Next base: position 102,753,824 of record OW679201.1, read on the forward strand.
TTCTGTCACCTTAATAATCAGTGTTTGGTTTTCATTTCTGGCAGGATTTGCATGTACAATTACAAAATTATAGGTGATCATGAGCAAGCCAGAATGCACAATATTGACATTTCCCTTAGCTTCACTGAGGTAAGAGCGGGTCTTGTACTCCTACGACTGGGCTAACTAGCATATAGAGGGCAATATAAATTCATAGTGCAAAAGAGTACAAGACACGGGGAAAAGCCGCATTAAAATATACGGTGCCCAATGTAAGAGCTAAATAAAAGTACCATTACAGTTTATGGCGCCCAACGTGGGGCTAAATAAAAGTACCATTACACTTAATGGCGCCCAACGCGGGGCTAAATAAAAGTACCATTACAAACTGCAATAATGGAAAATCCACCTGAACTCGATGAAGTAGGGGACATCAGCAATTTTAAAAATAAGTGCCCAGTATGATGATATAGCAGTGTTGACAAGAAGCAAAAAGTGATGGCTAGTTTGGATCAACCGACTAAAACAAGGAGAAAAAATCAAAGTACATGATGTGGAGAGAAAATCAACACCACCCGAACAAGATATTGAAAACAAAAGTGGAAAGATACAAAATTCACAAAATAGAAAGTTCATATTACAAAGAAACCAGAAGCAAAAGAAGAAATAACGCAAACATGAGTCAGGGAAACAGGTATGTGTGCACTTAGTGAAGTTCTAATATGTGTTAAAGTGAGGTGTGGATGTTAGGTCAAACTGAACAAAAAACAAGTACATGGGAAAGCAAGGTGCTATGTAAAGTCCTATGAGGTAAACAAATAAATGGTATGTGGTACAAGAAAACTAACCAAGAACATTATACAGTCAAGAAAATATAATTGGAAGAGCGAAAGCACAAGGAATATGATGGATGGGACATGTGTCACCTGTCATCCGTCACTTGTCACCTGTCACTTGTCATCTGTTATCTGTCATTTACCATCTGTCACTTGTCATCTGTCATCTGTAACCGATCATCTGTTACCTGTCATCTGTCACTTGTCATCTGTAACCTGTCATCTGTCACTTGTCATCTGTTATCTGTCATTTGCCATCTGTCATCTGTCACTTGTCATCTGTCAGCTGTCATTTGTAACCTATCATCTACTTGCTACCTGTGATCTGTCACTTGTCATCTGTCAGCTGTCATCTGTCACTTGTCAGCTGTCATCTGTCACTTATCATCTGTAACCTTTCATCTATTAACTGTCATCTGTCAATTGTCATTCGTCATAAGTCACCTGTCATCTGTCTATGTCCACATCAACTCTTCCTTACGTTTGAAATATCTTTTTGGAGCAATAAACATCACAAAAAAATCACTTACGTCAACTTGTTGAACAATATTGGCAATGACGTCCCTGTCCCTAACTTGAGGAATGCCGTACACTTCAGCCTTGAGGTTAGCACCGGCCACGATGTAGTCGAGATGCATGGAGTTATTCACATCGAAGGTGAGCGGCTCGGGACACCGCTTGGGGCCGGACCAGAACAGCTGCCCAGTGGACGTGAGCTGGTCGGGCGGGAAGTTGAACAGCAGCTGCTTGATCTGGTTGGCGTACTGCTCCTCCCAGTGGTTGCGTGCCCACTGGACGCAGTCCTCTATTGATTCGGGGCGGTCGTCCACCAGGGCGAATTTGACAGACTCTAGCACTTCAATGGGCTGCACGCCCGGCAGCTTAAGAGTGCGGTCGGTGAAGTCGGGGTCGGACAAGTACTGGCATGCGTTCTCGGCGCTCTGCTTGAACAGGCCCTCGAAGATGTCGCGAGCCCACTGCAGCGTGTGCTCGATGGCGTTGGGAAAGTTCTTGAGGGTGCAGATTGGGATGCTCTTCTCCGGTGGGTCCTGCGAGGAGCTGTACGACTCGCTCAGGTAGGGAACGACGACCTGCGTGTTGCCTTTGGTGCCCAGAGTGCCCGACTCCAAAAGGGGCTTAAGGTAGTAGACGCAGCGGCGGTCCATATAGATGCGGGCGTCCACGTTGTCCAGGGCGTTGGCGACACCATCTAGAGCTTCGAAGAAGTCATCGTCGTAGATGTTTTCAGTCTCAGGACCGACGCGGTTCTCGTGAGCAACTATGTTTATGGTTGGATTCATTTTTTTAATAGCCTGGAAAGTGACAAGAGTTACGCAACTGTTTAGAAAGGGTCTGTGTAGGCCATACCTTTGCAGCCGTGGCAGCTTTGGGGCGCTGGACGTCGTGGGGACGGAAGAGGAACTGCCGATTGAGGTTAGACTTCTCGATCAGATCCATGTCCGTGACAGTGACGCAACCCTTGGTAGCGCCTACACCCATCATGGCAAAATTCTTTAACAGCTCACATCCAATGGCGCCAGCTCCGACTACGAAGTATTTTAGCGAACCTGTAACATTTTAATATTGCAATTTTGGTACACCACTGGTCTTATTCGTATTGGAAGGTCTTTTTTTGCAATTGACTATTAGGGTATTATTATAATGCTATTTTATTTTTCTACACAGCAGGCTTACTTCAAACCAAAACAAACCTACCTAACCTTAATGTCTGTTGTGAAATCGTTTTATTAAATAGTGAATAAGTTCTAACAATAATCTGCACTATTAATAACATTAAAAAAGCGCACCAACTAGAGAAATGTTGAAACTTATTGAAACTGAAAATGTATAAATTTATATTGAAGGGATGAATATACTGAATTATTGTACAGAACAAGATAATCATGTATGAACAAAAATACAGAATTTTATTCCATCTTGTGTTCAGTACGGCCATTCCAATCTCCTTTAATTTTCTTATAAAGTTGTAAACAGGGATTACTTGTAAATGACAGTTCCAACTATAAAACAATATTGCAGATGGTTAAAATGTCTATTGTTCAAAGACAATAAAGACATCATTTACAAATAATCTGTTAGTAAAGCGTTTTACAATCTTAAGATTAAAGATTAATTCTACTGGCTTTTCCAATTCACATTGTGAATAAAAACGATAATAAGTGCGTGCTTGCCGTTAGATGGCGCAGAGTACTTTGAAAACAATAAAAAGACAATGACAACGATAAAATGATAAAAGGGACACAAGTACCAAACTAAAACTTCTCAATGACTAACCAGCTTGAAATAGTACATAACAAATGTTCAAGTTACATGGAGAAATCGAAGTGCCGATTAGTGAAGTCAGTGTGTAGTTCTTATTTTTCTATCAATAGTAAAAAGTATTCAAAATAACCAGGGGACGCCAAAGAGTCTTTATACAACCGATAAATGCATAAGCTTGCGAGAACTCTAAAACTCACTAAGGTACTAATGGCATAGCCAATTTGCTATGACATGAACCAGCCTTCAAAAGAAATCGATACACAATGAATTATAGTAAACACGAGCAAGGTTTATATTAATTAACGGCAGTTCATACTCGTACACAAGGTTACAGGGGGGGGGGGGGCACTAAGACTCGGCAAAAACGGAAAACTCAAATTCGGCTACCAAATTTACTCCAGGTCGGCAGCCTATTACGAGTGCCTAATTACAACAAGAAACACGAAAGAGAAAGCGTGCATATACCTAAAAACTCACAGCTCTGGGGCTCAATTGACGACGCTGATTTGAATCCGCATCTAACGTTCCATGAATATGACCTATAAATTTCCGTAACACGCGAAGAATCACCAGGACACCAATCTTGACTGTACCAATCCCCAATAAACAGCCTCAACTTCAGCTAAGGTCGAACCACGACAGTACGCATGCGATCGGCAAACGAAGAAGGAACCAACGCACAAACAAAAACAAAAAATACACTGCTGTACAAGTGCAACGACATCTGTAAACAATTGAATGCTTGACCTAGTAACTCTCGACAACGGATGGATAATCCACGTTTGAACGCCTGAAGGCCGTTCGAAATTAGTCCGATGACCAAAGTTGAGATTTTCCGACGGGGGGAGACCAAAACGCAAAAAATCCGACAAAATCAGACGAGACAACTAAATGGCCATACTGTGTAACGCCAATTTAAACATACCACCGAACAGTAAAAGCAGGCATGCACAGCATACGTTTATATATAAACGAAGAATATGACCACTGGCAGTATCAATCACGCACGTTGAGCTGGAACCTTGCGGAAAGCACCGCCGTCGCAATTGAATTCGCTCAATGTCGTTAGAGGCTAGAGCGGGAGCGAACGCGGGCTTTATGCTAACGCACGAATGAGCCGAACGGTAACGGCAGGCAGGCTTGGCAGGCACAGAATACGTTCATATATAAGAGAAGAATATGACTACTGGCAAGATCAATCGAGGAATTGCTTCTCGAAAAGAGATCTGCGAGAAGTTCTCGCCCCCGCATTCGATATTCGTTTGAAATTCGTTCTGTGCTGTTAAGACGCCGTAGCGGGCGCCAACGTGCGCCCGAAGCTATCGCACGAGACAGCCGATGAAAAAGTGGGCGACACGCATGCGGGCAAGCAGGCATATAAGAATGGCCTTCCACAAGAACCTTACCTTAATCAGATCCAGGCTCTTTGATAAGCTATAACGCATTATAGAAAGAAGAATGCCATAAAGACGGTGCATTTAAAGTAATATTTATTTTCAATGCCTACAAGTAATATAAGAGGGTAGTTCCTTCTACCAAAATAAGATATTGAATCTATTATATATCCAACGCGACGCCCTAAACGGCAAAAGGATTTTTGATGATGAAGAAGAATCTATATTTACCCGTAAGTAATTCAGGCGAAACCTATATTAAATCCGCGACGCGTACACGCTGCGTTCACAGCATCACGTATGTAATTTCAAATATAAGCTAACATACAAATAACAAATACACAAACCTCAAAATACGTAGAAAATACACAGAAATTAATCATTCATCAACACGTCAATAAGTCCGACATAAACAAGAAAATTTCAATATCGTAGTTCTCAAACTGATTGACGTCAATACACTTGAATGTGTTTTTTTTTAAATGAAAGCGAGGTTGTGGTTTATCTGCGGCATCGAGCGTCCTACGAAAAAGAAGTAAAAAAGGCCACAGTCACCACCTGAAACTCTAATCACAATCTAGAAGCCCAAATCCATCGATCCAAAACGAAAAATGCAAAAGAAGTCCCGAAATAACGTATGTCCCATTAAGTTTTGAGAAAAAATTCCCTTGCAGCTTATTATAGGAAAAATGCTTTCAATCTGGTTGGCGTTGAAAAACATGAGACGATTATCCGTATAGTTTCAGCATGTAATTCTATTAAATATAGCTGTAGAAATAATTACTTGTGGTTGAATTTAATGTAAAATTAAAGCAACATAAAATATAGCTGTTAATATTTTTTCTCAAAACTTATGGGACATACGTTAATAAAACGCCGTTAGCGCACAGAAACGGAGTCTTTAGAAAACTCACTTCTGTTGTAAATCGGCTCAACGTTCTCTCCCCAGTCATACGTAGTAGCATCATCAGGAGTTGCAGACGTCTCAAAATACAACTAAAATGGGATGAAAATTGTATAAGGACAAATGGCCTATAATTGTTCAATGACCGGACCATATTTTCCCAAATTCCATGATATTAATGACCATAAAACAAATAACGAAGAAGCATCATTCACTGAATTAGAAATCCCCATTACGGGTCAGATGCAAGGTCTTTTGACGATTTCAATTATTTTAGCTACGCTCAGTTTACTTGGCAACCAAAGCAAAACCAATCGATCGGACGGAAGTTACTAAACGGCTGTACCAACACCCACGGCAACCAAACGCACAACTTAATGAAGCAGATTATGCAATATGCCAAAACCCAATAGAAAACTTGCGAAAAGCTACTGATACAAGATATCACGCGCATATTCAACTGGCTACGCCGGACAATGTATTAGTGGGAATGGACCGTGAATAAATTACAGAAGCTCGAATGCCAGCTGTCAACCATCCACATGTCAAAATAAGAAAGCGAATCATTGTTTACTTTACAGCTAGTTTTTCCCGACTAGCTAAACGTCACTTTCAACGAACTTGTCATGTTACCTAGGAAGAGCGTCGCAGATTCCTTTATTGAAGTGACTTATTAAACTGCGATAAACATACGTATTATTTGAAAATCACCTAATTAAATAACAAAAACCGATTGTGAGTAAAATAGTACACATACCACGGCGAAAAGTTTCATTTGTCTCGAGATAAAGTTAACCTCGACGCTTCGCGTCTCGGTTAACTACTTAATATCTCAACACTTTCCACCTCGGTATGTAATATACTATTCTTTATTTTCAGACTATAGATTTCCAATATTGGACGTAGTGCTCCCCTTTTTCTTTGAATATGCTATTGTTTTTATTTAACTTTGTTGCATTGCACAGGATGCTATTAAAAATATAATAAGTTATGTAATCGGTTAGATCCGTGAATTCGTTTTCCATAAATATACCCGTAAATTCGTTCTCATATTGCTTAATGGCGACGTTGGAAATATTTATTAACAGAAAGAATCATAACCGAATTTTTGAATAGCTCCTTACGAAACTGCTCCAAATTACTCCAATTTTTAAAAGAAATGTTTAGAACTTCCTAAAACGCTTAAACTGCAAACTTTTACGAGCATTCGATCATCATTTCTATAAATTCATAAATAAATGTTAAAGTGCAGGAAAAGGTAGCGCGTATCTTTTGCTTTATCAGGTCGCGTCTGTCACATCTACTGATTTACTTAATAAAAACAAGCGTACTAAATGTCAGTTGCCATTGGCACTTTCAAGTTTAATCCTCGTTTCAGAAAGAGCGCACGTCGTCGGCAATCACTACAACTAGATGTTTTAACAAACAAGACGGATTTAACCTTCGGCTCAATCAATTATCTTGCACCGCGCATCCAATAACATGTAATTTTCGTATTTCCAGAAGTTCTCCGAGTCCCTTGCAATTACGCAACATCGCATTATCATCGCGTTGCTGCAGCACCGGACGGAAACCCATACAATATTAACTGGATAGTAGTTATTTTTAGCTTGGCAAATAGTCATTATCGATTTTAAACTTTGCGGCCTTGAACCATCCTTGTGCAAGTTCGATGTGCACATTATTAATGTTCCAAAACCGAGAGCTTTGGGGAAGATCGATAGAAGCAATGTATTGATAACCGTATGAGATTTTACGTTAATGCACAATCATGGCGGTTCGCACCGATGTCAAAAATGCCATGAGTCATTCCATAAAAGCTATGAATCAGGACAACAGTCACTATACATTGGATTTAATCTGGAACAATTGACGTACGCTGATGCTGATGCAATAACTACTCAAGTGGGTACATTTTTTCAACATAACGGTGTTCCACATCCAAAGAAAGCTTTTTACTGCAATTATAAACCGATACAGGCGCACACTTAGCAACAGGCGGCCAGATATTTTAAACAAAGAAGTCTAGCTTTTGTTTGATACGCACGCATGTCACCCAGATGCGTATCGGTCACATGAATGCAGTTAATCCGCTAACAGAAAAAACGCGACATCATTTGCATACGCGGCCTCCGTGCAATTGTTGATCAATCTGACATGAATGTTTAGATAACAATTACCTTGAATCGTTGCTTTAATCTTACAAAGAAAGATAAATTTTTCAAACATTTAGAAAGGTTATTTAATTTTAATAACCAACATAAAATACAGGGTGAGGAAACACTAGCGATATTTGTATATACTTTTGATACCATTATAACAAAAACGTTAATTACAAAATCATAATAGTTTTTCCACAAGGTGTCAATGTCAAGATCGGAGATGCAACATCCTGGATACATGTAATAGTAGTAAAGAAAAAAAATCGGTCGAGTAGAATATGTATGGACCCAAGCCCTCTGAATTGAATACATTGTGAATTTGGAACTGCCAACTTTAGAAACAATTTGTGCAGATATAAAAGACGCAAAATGGTTCATCATCCTGAGAGCTCAATCTTATGTACGTTTTTCACGCCGTTTGGGAGATATAGGTTCACAAAACTCCCATAGTGCTTGTCAAATGTCCTGGAAATATTTCAAAATTATATCAATGGCCCAATTATAGAACTAGATGGAACACTCGCCTATTTTGACGATATACTTATTCTTGGGAAAGCAATAGAAGATCATAACTCAAGATTGGAAAAACTACTAGAAAAAGCTAGAGAAAATAATGTTAAATTCAAATTGGATTAGACGTTTTTATAATACAGCACTCCGCAATTATGTTCAAATTGAGAAAGAGCTCGTAGGAATAGCGCTAGGCTGCGAAATATTCCATTATTATCTGTATGGGAGACCAATAGTTTCGGATCATAAACTGCTCATAGGTCTACCTAAAAAATCTATTTAATCCTTATCCCCAAGACTACAGCTATTAGTTATAAGATTTTTAAAATATGACAACTCTACAACATATTCCAGATTTACTGTCCAGTGGAAAGCACTCAATAATCAACGGAGTATATAGATGACTTCCATGTAAGATCACACATTTTGGTATCAGATAAAAAAGCGAAGCTTTGTAAAGTAACACACATACTGACGCAGAACTTGAGGCTGTACTATCTCAGCAAGGAAAATCGCAGACCAAGCTAAAAATGTTCGTTGCTCAGGAGGAAATTGACAATGTAGAAAAGATTGAAAATTCCAGTTCATTGGAGAAGTCGCTAATTCAAGGGTCATCCACTAATTACTGGCAGAAAATCCCAGTACCGCACAGGCCGGCAACCACCCCACACGCAAGACTTCTGTACGTGGGCATATTATAAAAGTTCCATCAAAGTTTTCTGTACGTGGGCATATTATAAAAGTTCCATCAAAGTTGAAAAACTATGTTTTGTGTTAGAAAGTATTTTATTTGGGGGCATGGGGTATATTGGGCCACAGAGATTTAGACATATAGAGTGACGTTGGTCTAGTGATCGTGGCACTGAGTTTTGATATATACAATTTTCTTCAAGTTAATAAACTTGTTTAATGCAATATTAATGCATACATATAATGGTAAAATATAAGAACTCCCACCTTCATTGTTTAATACTTAACCAGGGTATTTTTGGGTCAAAAACAAGCAAGAAAGTCCTAATAAACATACGAGATATGTATCAACTTAAGTAAATTGCATTATCTGAACATTAAGTAGGCTCACATTTTGTTAAAATTTTCTTGTCGTTTGACTATGCATTTGAGAATATATGTTTATTAGGACTTTATACTCTGGTTAAGTATTGTGCAATCAAGATGGGGCATCTTGTATACTAGCATAGTTTCAATTTCCAATTTGAAAATCAATTACTGCTCGCTCTCAATTTGTGCCGATTCAGGAACCAGAAGACAAAAAGTGTAATTTATTTCATACCTCTTCTTTAATCAATATAATTCTTACATCACTAAATTGAAAAGGTGTAAAGACTGAAATCATTACGTTTGCTTCGATTTCTTTTCCACACGCTCCTCACGAGGCTTTTCCCATTCGAGTGCCTGGCACAGAAAGCACTGGAGGACGGTAAGACTTTTATTCTTGCCGTTCACTATAGCATTGCCAGTTTAAGTTTATAAAATATATTTTTATTCAAGTTTTTTGAAGCATAAAAAATATTTGGGTGCCAAGAGCGCTAGTCATTATCATCGTATTGATTTACATTCTTCTTTAAACAGTAGTTTCAGTTTATGCCGACTCCGATTACACCGGTTGGTATTAAAATTACACATCTGAATATTAAATTTATTACATATTGGAGCAAGAGCAGTTAAGATTAGACATAAAAAATCGAGTACAACGTCGAGTACCTACTTGAATTTTGTATATTGATTTCTTATCAATTTATTAATGTTTCAATTGGAAATTTGACAATGAAATACTTGAATTCTGGACATTGGAATTTCTATGATTCGAATGCCGGTGCGAACTTAAATGCATTTTCAACAATTATAAAAATTAATTCTCACATAAAGGCACATGGGCCTCCCCAGATGGTAGAGTTATCAACCAAATCGATCATGTACTAATTAACATACGACATGCTACAGGCAGATTAAACGTACGAAACAAAAGAGAAGCAGATTGGTCTTTTGACCACTTTCTAGTTCATGCAAAAGTAAGACAAAAAATCTCAACAATTTACGTGAACAAAGCAGAAAACATCCCGAAATGGAACCTATACAAACTAGCCCAGTAAAGAGTCTATGGAGAAATTATCTTCGAGGCAAAATGCACACTAGTACGATGAAGAACGCAAAGCTGCAGTTGAATAAAGAAAGAAGGCAAAAAAGAATATACTGCACATAGTGATGTAAACAACACGTTTTTTTTTTTAATCGAAAAAAAACTTAAAAAAACCTACAAAAAACGTTTTTTTTGTTTTTTATTCATTTTTGTAACTGGCGGCACGTTTTGGTAGGTATGGTTGGCAGCAGGTAAACAAACGACAAAATTTAAACTTATTTTGATATTACATGCCCTTTAAAGTTCAAGAAAACTACAGCACAGACTAGACAAATGTTTAATAAACAAAAGTAACATTTTATACCTACTGCCTACTCGTATTACGTATTACTAACAGAACAGCAAAGCGTTGCATGCGTCTATGCGAGCACCCCTGCCCCACCCCCACTGTTGGAAGTTGTTTTAAGCTGAACCTAGCTCTGAAACTGTCGAGCTGATCGACGAATCAAAGAAATGAGGAAAGGTTTTAAACCCTAAAATCATGTCTGTAGAAGTAAGAACGCCAACTACTATACAATAGGGATGCACCGATACCGATACTCGGTATTGGCATATCGTGAATTTCCTTTCAATATTTAATATTTTAATATTTATCATAAGAAATGAACAATAAAATGTAAATAATCATTGTGGAGTATAAAATATAACTACTATCTAATATTGAAAATTCATTTTTTGTAAATTATTATGTAAAAACATTAGGCTCTCCATCCAGTGTGTTGTACCATGCAGCAAAATATCTTCCAGCTTCTGGAATGCACTGCATCAGCAAAAAAGGAAAAGGTAAACGTTCAGGGTCATTTAAATTCCCCCAGCTGGGGGCCCTTGCGTCCCTCTTCAGCCAATAACGGGAATATTTCAGAATGGGTGGAGAATGCAAGAGAGGCCAGGAAAGGTGGAGAAGTACTGCCCCGACATTCGCTTCAGAGAAGGTACTCTGTTGACTCAGGAAAACCACCTAAAAATCTGAATCAAAGAAGGCGGCAAAGGGAATCGAACCCACAACCTCTCGAATAGTAAGCAGATGTTGTAACCACTAGTCCGCAGAGCTCGGTCCATCAGCAAAAACATTCGATCAGGTGATGCCATTTCAAGGTCTTGCATCATCAGAAATTGTTAACAATACTAATAGGTCAAGAAAAAAAAAATGACTGTGTTAAATTGCGTTATTAAAACGAAATGACAAGAAGACACCTCCATAAGCAAACCTAAGCTAGAGTTTGTATTTAGGGGATTACCCCGCCCGAATCAAGCAAGCAGCGGCGCACACGTGCTTGCATGTAGTCAAAAAGTAATGGAGAGAGCAGTGAGAATATATCGGCCTCGATTATATCGGTATCGGCCGATATATCGGTATCGGCCAAAAAACCCGTATCGGTGCATCCCTAGTTTTTGCTAGGTTAAGTGGAAGACCAGAAACCCTTTGGGGTAACTGAACTTCACCTCGAGGTTGACTAGTTCTTTTTTTTATGTAGCAAATAATTTTATTGTCATATTATCAAGTCAATAAAGACATTATTATTATTATTAATATTAATAATAATGGAATGAATATTTATTTGGAATCACCATGCTGCCGAAGAAAATGTTCGCCAGGACTTTATTTTTATGACCCGATAAGAATTGGAACTTACCCTTTTTTTTACAAGAACTAGATTTGATTCTAGCAGCCTATATATTAACTTCAAGTAAATAAAAGCGCAATTTGTTTTATCAAAACGTTTTAAGTTTGTTCACGTATGAATACTCAAAAGTTAGGAGCAATGGGAATGTAGTAACATTTTTAGGAATTGCCAACCCAGAGAGCTACACTAGACACTCGATAATATTGTTTGCGAAGATCATCTGATGGAGGGGCGACCGTGAAAGCTTTAAAATACCACGGAGGATGGAAATGGCCAACAGTTATACTGCTGATTCAAAGAGAAATGAACTGGACACCGCTAGAAAGATTTTGAAACAAATCAATCCAAATATTTCCTGCTTTGAAATTATTTATTTCTATAGAAATTAATATTTTCTTGAAACGATCAATATTCTAACCTACAAACAAGATGTTTAACTAACAATAAAACTTGTGTGACAACAACAATCACACAAACTTGTAGTTACGTTAATTTTGCTTTCCAAACAATAACGCAACTTTTATTAAAATTCTGAATTGCGCGCGAGTTTACAAATACTGCCACAGAATTTTTAGGTTAGAAATCAAGGGAAAGGACTTTGGCCGATAATGCATCTGACTGTTTTAACAGAAGATACAATAATTTGTCGTAACACTATTAGGTATGTCAAATTTGCCTAACAAATGTGGAACATTTTTAGATGCGATCAAACTTTAAGCCCTATTTCTGTCACTTTTATAGGAGTTACAACGTTTGAATCTAACAAAATGATGTGGGGAATCACCCAAAATTGCAGATAGCACATTTGCGTTTAATACGGCAGTATAGAAATGAATCCTTAAACAGGTAACTGACTCAACCTCAACAGTTACTGCAGTAGTGCAGCCTTAATGACAGAGATAAAATAAGCAAGATCAAGGTTTTTTTTTTGGCAAGCACGAGCGATTCCCCAAATAATTGCTTTTCCAGGTAAAATGGGTTACAGATCATTGATATTTTATTTTTTACTGAAAATTGGGAAGTTCATTTTTGTACATATTTGTAATAAAAATATGTCTAATTTTCCATAAATTCCCGAATATTGTTAAATATTCAAAACAATGAATAAATTATGGAAATTTTCCAACGCTATTTATAATGCTAGTGACAGTTTCTTTCCATTCATAATGCCTGCATTTTTGTACTCTGGACATTAATTTAAAAAATGGGAAAATTAACAATCACAATCCACAATGGAATTTTTTATATAGAAAGGCAAAAAACACGGAAAATTTGTAAGTGTTCCAGAGATGCATTTTTAAATTTCTAAGCAACAGTTCTAAATACAGGGAAAAATCAGTGGGAAATGAGAAAACCCTGGTACGGATATTGAAGAAATCAGAAAAATGTAAAATTTACAGCAATTATACGAATTTCTAATTTGGCGATAGAAAAACCTAACCTTACTTAACTGCTTCAACTTATTGTATCGCAATTTATAACACTTCACTAAATGGGATTTACATAATTCAATCAATTCAAATAAAATATTAATAACTTTTCAATGTGACACTTACCCAACTTTTCTTGGAAGTCTTTTCCGAACACAGCAACCTGTCCATCATAGCGGCTGCCGCAAGGGGCGGCGAGTTCCTCGGATACTGGCGAGGGTAGAGACTCCAACGAATCGAAATACAACCACTGGTAAATGGGGTGGAACTTTCCTGAGCATGCCTTCATAACCTCCTGCGCTACAATTCCCCCAATGGTAGCATTCATGGGGCTGATGTTGCCAGCGCAAATATTAGCAAACTTCTCTATGAGTGTAGAGTTTAGCTCAGTGTCATTGCCACCGTCAACTGCCTGGGACTTAGCCAGGGCGACGAACTTAGCGGCATCCTCCTTATTCCATGGCTTGGGCACCTCGCCATACTTCTCCACATACTTGTGCAGAGTCTGGAAGGCCAGATGCATCTGGCCGCTATGGTCGAACTTGGCAAAGTCAGTTATGACGTACTCCGGGGCCTGCATGGCCTCTTGAAGGGGCTTAAAGTGCAAAACCTTAGGCATCTTCACCTGTTGGGCGATGCCACCACGCACATACTTGGAACAATTTGATATGTCCCCCACGCTGAAGGTGTATGGGCCGAGCACCTTCACCTTCATGGGCTGGCAGTTGTTCAGCTCAGTCATGCCCAGAATCTCCGAGAAGGTGACATGGTCGCCGTCCTCGAGCCCGTGGCGGGTGTCGTCAATGCACGTGATAATTCCATTGCCCTCGGCATCTTTGGATATGTCGGCTATCATAGCCGATACAGGCGTTTCACCGTTGATGTCAACCACTGTGAAAGAAGCGCCAAAGTCGCAAAAGACCTGGGCAAACAGGCCCCGCACATCGGCCACGATTAGGGCTATGTCACTGGCATGGGTGATCTCGCTAATGCGCAACTGTTCTGTAAGCGAGCTGCTGGTAAGCACGACCACGCGGAACCGCCGGATGAAGTCGTCGGTGAGGGGGCCCGTGTGGACCCTCGTGGGCACGTACATGTTGAGCTCGGCGAGCTGCTTGTGGCAGGCCTCGGCGCGGTTCTTGCCGACGTCCTCCTCCGTCAGATAGAACTGCGCGGAGAGGTCGGCCATGGAGCAGAGGGCCTCGTCGTGGAGGGTGACGGACTTGACGCCGCCAAGGATGACGTTCTTGGCGACCTCGACGCCGAGCGCGCCCAGGCCCGAAACGAGAACGTCGCTGGAGGCCATGCGGCGCATGGCGTCGTGCCCCAGGACGTAGAGCTGGCGCGAGTAGAGGCCCTCGTCGATGTCGTGTCCCGCTTGCGTCGACCCGGAGGCTCCGTTGTTCGCCATTGCGCTGAAAGTAGCTGATTCGAGCTTCCGCTTCTTGGCTGGGGGATCGACGGAGCTGTCCACGATTTCAGCACTAGACATCGGACACACAGGGGCGCGGGTGGAGAAGTCTTCGGCTAACAAACCTCCGCTCAGCACTCACTCGAAGACATTCGTAAAAACGTACCGGAAACTACGGCGTCTGCCAAACGAACAAAGAACCCCGACCCGAGTATGCTGCTGTCGTTCACGGCGAATTTCGGCCCGTTGCCAATCCCACCGAAAATCCCTAAATTTTCACCAAATAACTGTCTGTCATCCTATGCGTCATCGTACCAGGGCCGACTGGATTCGACGAGGTGTACGGTATGCATGTTTGAATTCGCCCGATGTCACAACGCTGGTCGGGAATGCCAGGCTCTGATTGGTCCGTGGTTTTGCCAACTTCGTGTCCTACTTGAATGAAGTTTGAACAAATGATTCTTATTAGTTTTAATTTTATTGTAAACTTTTAATTATTATTTTTATTATATTTTCTTGACTTGCGTAAGTGCACTTAGTGCATATTAGCACCAATAAATACCTATCTAATTGAACAGACAAGGTTTAACATGTTTTGTTGTTAAGAAAGGCCTACTTTCATCCTATTCAGAAACTACTTAAGATGAATAATTGTACGAATATAACTACTTATTTGTTATTTTGAATTTCGCCATCTTTTAATACTTGTTGTAGTTGCCGCTTATATTATTTTCTTGCAAAGCTTCTGCACTTTGTATTGATGTACTTCAAAAGAGTTATAAAAATTTATATTTGGCATAAACTATTTCAGCCATGCAGTTTGTTTTGAATTTTATTATGTTCATATTATGTCTGGAATGTTAATACATTTTAAGTTGCAATTAGTTGTTGACGTTAGGTACGTATCAGAGCTATTCCGGATGTAAATAAAAGCAGGCATTAGATCTATTGAACAATCATTACTTATTACTTATGTATCTGTGGATCTAGTACAGTACAGTACAGTACGTACCTTTATAAATAATCAATAGTCTAGTGAAATTAGACAAAATAAAATCAAAACTTCGGAAAAATTCCCGGCAAGCTGGATTTTGGTATGAGCCTTGATATTGTGGTTCTAAACAAAACGTCAAAAGTCCTCATCGATCCGAGTGCCGCTAAAAATTTTAAGGGGGGGCAAAGGTCACCCAAAACGGTATTTCGTGAATATCTCGTTAACGGTCACCTTACAAAAAAAATATTGATTATCAAATTTGTAGCTTATGAAATTTATAACAATAAAGATATGTTGACTTTTATTCATAAAAGTAACCGTTTTGGAGATAATTCGATTTACAGAGTTGAACCACACCACTTTCGATGTAGAGTACAAGGTGCGTTTTCTTCATGTGGTGTCCCCAGTAGGCATATTCCACGTTTAGTTTTGTTTGAAAAATGTTTATTTAAAAAAAAATTATAGTGAATCTGTTCATTAATCGATTTTGGATTCAAAACAAGAGTTATTAATATTCATCTTCAGACTCTATTTGAATCGGTATGCTTTCCTCTTTATCATCTTTTTGTTCTTCTTCTTGATCTTCTGCTATCTTCTCTATTTCCATAGATTCAGTCAGAAAACGTGATGGATCTACATCTTCAGTGGAGTCGCAAGTATCGATGTCATTTATATCGGGTGTTACATTTAAGCAAGACTGACGAGATAAAGTTTTTTTTCTTCAAACGGCAGTAAAATATGGCATTATACTGCTGGATTGATGATGCTAAACTGTCACTTTATTGCCAAGCGGCAGATAATATTATCTGCCGCTGACGAGCGGCAGATAAAGTTATTATCTGCCGCTGACGACTTTATCTGCCGCTGACAACTTTATCTGCCGCTCATCAGCGGCAGATAATATTATCTGCCGCTGACAAAATCAAGTAATTTTCTTCGAATTTTGTTCACAAAGTTGTAAATAATTTGTTATAAAAACGTTTGAAGAAAAAATACTATATGTTATTCGGAGCAAAAGTATCTTTATGTGGCTCGGCTGTACTTGTCTGCCTCGCAAGCTCGGCAGATAACCCGTCCAGTCTCGCCACATAAAATATAACTTTTGCTCCTAATACCATAATATACTATTTTTTCGTATTTTGTTCACAACGTTGTTATAGTGTAGTCATAGTTACGCTCTCCAAACCACCCTACATTTATCAGTCTACCCAATCCTCTACCTTAAAATAATTCCAGGTTTCTTAAAATTTCTTAAATAATTTGTTATAAACGTTTGAAGAAAAAATACTATATGTTATTCGGAACAAAAGTATCTTTATGTGGATCGGCTGTAATTATCTGCCTCGCAAGCTCGGCAGATAAACAGTCCAGCCACGCCAAATAAAGTATAAGTTTTGCTCCTAATAACAGAATATACTATTTTCTTCAAACGGCAGTAAAATATGGCATTATACTGCTGGATTGGTGATGCTAAACTGTCACTTTATTGCCAAGCGACAGATAATATTATCTGCCGGTGACGAGATCAAGTAATTTTCTTAGAATTTTGTTCACAAAGTTGTAAATAATTTGTTATAAAAACGTTTGAAGAAAAAATACTATATGTTATTCGGAGAAAAAGTATCTTTATGTGGCTCGGCTGTAGTTATCTGCCTCGCAAGCTCGGCAGATAACCCGTCCAGCCTCGCCACATAAAATAAGTATAACTTTTGCTCCTAATAACATAATATACTATTTTAGACGACCACTACTAAAAGTAGGCCTTTTAGCGCCAGTGGCGTAGCCAGAGTTGGCCCTTGGGGGGGGATATACAATAATAAAATTATATAGTAACTATTTACTTAGGTTTTTTATAGATTGCATGGAAAAAAGTGCAAATATTAAAGAATATTTTTAGAATGGTAGTCGTTATTCAACAAAAACCATTACAAAACAAAATCTAAGTGCCGTGGTTTTTTGGTCAGTTCGTCAAATATTTCATCTACTTCAACTAGTATTTCCCGGTGTATCGCCAACATTGCTAAACCGTTAAGATTTTTCGACGCATACTATACGCACAAGTGTTTCCGTCCCACTTCTTTCAAAACATCTGACGTGCCAGTACGCAAAGTGACAATTGGTATAAAATCGCGGTTTTTCCATCAATCGACATGCAACCGTGGATGGTTTATGTTATACTTATACAAGTATTTATTTTTGTAGACGGTACAGGTCGATGTGGTTTCTTATATTTTGTTACAAAACATGCAGATGAGTTTATATTGCAAGATTTTAAATGGAAATAATATGGTCAAATTTGAAAAAAATTGGATTTCGACAAGCAATAGTAAATAATGTAAATTGCTTGATCCTAAAACATTCTAAGATTTCTAATTTTGTCAGCTTCTGAATTTTTATAGTTGCAGCCATTTTTTTAAGTTTTTGACTCTTGGGGGGGGATATATCCCCCATATCCCCCCCCGTGGCTACGCCACTGTTTAGCGCTAGCTTGTTTCACTAATAGTCCAAGAGCCAGCAACGGGTTTGCTTACAGTGTAACTGTTATAGAAGGTACCTTTGAATATACTGAGAAGGACACCCGAAGTCTGGCAAGCCTGTGGTGGTGGTTTTGGCCCCCTTGCGTCCTTGAAGGGTGGAAAAAATAATAAGAAAAAAGTATAATAACAAGTCTGGCTCTTTGCTATGTTAAAGGTAATCATATCTTATGTAAGTAAAAAGATTGACAGACACTTTCGCGGGTGGTAAGTTTAACCCAGATTCGCATAAAGTTGCATAATAAACTTAACCATTTACTGTAAAATATCGAGAGATAAACAAAAACTAATCTTCAGCAGGCTGTGGAAATTCAAACGTGTGAATAATAAGTTGGTGGCACTGTAAGTCTGTCATATTCGAGGTTACCAGGTTAGGTTTTCCGTCAGTTTTGACACAGACTGACGCAAAATCTAACCTGCTAACCTCGAGTTTGACATAGACTTACAGTGTTACCAACATATTTTTCCTAGGTTTTGTGTCAGTTTTGACACATTATTTTTTTTCCGCCCTTCAAGGATGCAAGAGGGCTAAAACCGCCACGGCAGGCTTGCCAGACTACGGGTTCCCTTCTCAGTATATTCACAGGAACCTTCCATAACAGGTACAGACTTGTTAAAAAATACTGTACGAAATCCGTTGATGGCTCTTGGACTATAAAAGTGACGTTTTATAGTTTACCGTGGTTAAAGAAATCAGCTGTTTACTTTTAGCACATGGGCTAAAAGTGAAGTGAGGTTATAAAACTACAATTTCGAACTGGAAGTGAAGTGGTAAAGTTATTCTAGTTGCTTCTTGCGTTACAGGTAAAGTGTTTTTGAAATAATTAAAGCATTATGTAATGAATACAGTCAGATGTGGAGTATCAATAATTACATTTCGTAACTTACCTTGACAGTACTGGCGTGGCAAACAATAGCCCGCGCGGCGTGGCCTACTGTTTAATATGACATAAATTAAAAGTGTCGCAGATGCAAACCTTTGTTAAATCAATATTTATGGATTTATAACGATAAAATTAAGGTTGTAGACCAAATATTGTATGCAACGCTTGCTAAAAGTCGTTTATGCACGAGAGATGTTATGTAACTCTGCCTTCGCCTTCGTTTCATAATTCTCATGTCTCGTGCATAAACGTCGACTTTTAGCACTTATTTATTTTATTTTATTTTATTCGCACTCAGCCAACAGCCGTTAGGCCAATTATAGGCGTCGCTGTGCATAAATAGCTATTTGGTGAATTTTACCTATTTGATAGGTACAAAAAGAAATTAAAATATGTGCATAACAATGGTTATAATTTATTTATTTCGTTTATATTATATTTGTTGTATGATATATCTCACAATGTGATTTTGTACAACTTTTAATAACTTTTTTCGATAAAATTAGACCAACTGTGATTTTTAAATGTTTCGCATTTATTTTTGATTACAGGTTTGAATTATATTTTTTTAATGTACAAATAATCCATTTAATGGATGAAATAATTCATCAAAATTTGATATCAATCAGAAGATAAATAAGAAATATAGGTAGTGGTATGAAGGTGAAAAGTGAAACACACTGTGCAGACTGATTGGGATTTTCTGTCTATACCTCTTCTTTCAAATCTGTTTTTCAATATCGACATGCGTTGTAAAAACAAACACGTAATACAAGGAGAATGAATAATTTCCAAAAAATGTTTTTGCAGTTTGGCCGCTTCTGGTATTTGGTGATAATGTTAACTTTCAATTCGAAGACACCATTTTACATACACTTTTTTCACAAGCTGGTAATCCAATCCCTGTCCAGTTACCTAAAATTATAAATTAGAGAAAATTATAATTTGAAACCCCAAATATAGAAGCATATAAAACTATACAAATAGAATTAATGACAATATTAAAAATAACCTGATTTGACGTTAAAGTATTAACATTTTTTATATGTTACTATTTAAAAAAATCAATATACTCTATTAAAATCATTTCGTTAGACAGGCCTTTAGGAATTCCATAATTTGAAAATAAACTATGGTATCTCCATTCCCTCGTTCCTATGATTTCAATATCTCTACAAGCAAATAAATAATTCCATGAGCTATTGCAATGCAAATTACACAACACAGTCTAATACTGAACATGGTCTACAGCTACAGCTGCGTAGAGACGGGGCGGGTGAGTGGGTATTCACTGACGTCACGCACGTTTCATGCTTGCTTTAAACACTCACGTTCATGCACGCTCACGTTCACGCACGCTCACGTTCACTCGCGTTCACAGCGTGACCCGCCCCCCACGACGTGGCCGGCAGCTTGTATTTCAAAATTCAAATTCAGATAAAATGGAATGTTCAAATTTACAACCAATAAAAAGTTGTAAAGAGCTTTACCCAGAACATCCCTCGTAAGTGGACTTTGCTACACTAAATAATTTTAAAAATCAAATTAAGCTAGGGGTAAAAATATCTTCACGTTTCTAACATATTACATAAATTTTGAAATAAAAAATATTTTCGATGGTCGAATTCGAAAGACAGGCGGCTGCGTATGCGATTCCAGCGTTTTGTGGAATATTGCAAACGAATGATCTATTCCTACATACGCTACAGAGCACTTGTTATGTCCGTACATCCCCGCTGCGTTAAATAGAACCTTAGAATAGAAATAACTATTAATTACCAGGACGCCGTTGACTGTACACAGTACACACAACACTCACACCACAACACAGATGCGCATGCGCAGCTCCATCTCTAGATCTTCCACATTGGGGGCAGCGGGTGGACGGGGCACCCTGCAATATTTTATTCGTTACTAAATATTTAACGTGAAACGTGAATCACACCTTGGAAATTTTCACTCACGTTTAAGTCACGATTTTCAAATATTAGTCACTCGACTGTTTTCACGTCACGCGCCCATCCCCACAGCTGCGTATAAAATCACGCAACTAAATCTAATACAGCACAACGCCAGAAGCCGTTAAAAAATAGCAGGTAATCATTTGTTGTCATTGTCTTAGGTCCATAAAGAAAAAACGGTTTGCTATACAGAAAAGTATCACTTTTCTAAACAATTTTGTAGAAACACAGTACATTTCTTTACAGTACGTAATTTTTTTTTCGGTGTGATACCTATCTTATCAGTCTGTGAGTCTGTGTCGTCTCTACAGCCCAGGCAGTTTTGGTCGCCCTGAAAATATACATCTTTATTTTAAATATACATTCAGAGGTTTCAATAACTTTTGGTTAAAATCGGACAACCGGAAGTTGTACTTTATTTTTGTGTTTTGTCTGGTTATTATATATAATAACCTATAAGCCATTTTTCTTTTTGAAAACAAAACTATTTAGTACCTGCAGTGGGGATGTTTCAAACAGGGCTAACGACAATGCATGTATAAGGTTTCTAACGTTCTACATCATCAGTCTTGTGCAGTTTCGTTCCCTTTTTCTCTAGTCTCTTCATCTACTCTTCTTCATCAACTCTCTTTGTTTTCCGTGCCCAAATTATTTTAATTTGTTGTTTTGACATTCAAATTATTTAACTAACGTTATAGTTGATGCTAACTTTACAGTATCTTTGAATTACGTAGTTTCTTTTAGATCTGTAAGTTGCTACATATTCGATATTTGGCCGGTCTTATAAAGACCACTAATTTGAGCAACTTTAATTCTTTGTTAAAGTAAACAAAATCGCATCAAAATGTTACTGCTTATGACATTTTATTCATTAGTAAACAAACGTTGATGCGCTTTTATTTATTTTAATAAAGAATTAATATACGACTGGCTGATAGTCTTTCATAATTTACAGCAACGCTTGACTTTCGCTTCTACATAGTTTTCAGTAAAGATTTTTCCCAAAAACTTTTAAATACCTCTTGGCCAAAATAAAGATTGGTTTTTTTGTTACTACTAGGATGGACAACGCAAAAGCGTAATTTTTAAAGTTTGCGTTTTTGTTACCTGGCAACTTTTATTTATTTTTGCTTAAGTTAGTTCGAAATATAACCTATAATTTATAGTTTTGACATTAGTAACTTAATTGTTTCTTGTTACCCATATTAACCATGATATAAAGGATTGTTTTTAATTGGATTTTGACATTGACTATCCGGTACTATAGTGAATGGAGTTTACCTACATTATTATACACTTAAATAGTATAAATGGACACTTTATGAACTTATTTACCTTTGATTTTTTTAGCCGCGGCACTTTCTGTCGTTTCGAATTTCTGCACATAAGTTTGTATTGTCGCAATTGCAGGAATTGGGCTATCTTGAAATTGTATTGAAAAGTCCCTAACTCTGCGTAAACTATTGGTGGCATAAAACGTTTTAGTAATGAACATCTTTTCCTCGTTAGAGTAAATTGCATTCATTTTAAAAGTAACACATTTATCTGAGTTGTCAACAGACAGATTTTGTTTTTTTGACAAGCACGGCCACTCATATTTGAGAATTACTAAATTTTAAAATTAATATGTTTTTGCATAATTAACATTATCCAATAAGTTTTTAATATTAAACGACGCGAAAAATTATTCTCTTTAATTTAGTACCACTACAATTTTTAAAAATTGGCTTTCATGAAGTAATTTTAAACATGTTCAAATCGGTATTTAAAAACGTGCTAGATCGGCCTACCATTTTGAAGGCCTTGATCTGGACTTAAATTGCAGAATACTCGTTCCAATTAAATTTACAGAAATGTCTCGCCACACCTGCTCTATTCTTCCACGAAGTTGTAGTTACTTTTCAAACAGCTCTTTTTGTCATTCATAACCTTTTGTGTGTATTTAGAGAGTACAGAAATCCTAATAGAAAGCAATAGAAGAAATGTACAGTGATTGAAGTGTTAGTGAAAAACATATTTTTGTAAAAGAGAAGAACTTGTTTGGAAGAGGCAAACTTGACCGCGAGGTTCACTTCCCCACGGCGCTGACGACGCGCTTGCGCACAACTCAGCAAATACATTGAAAAGT
This sequence comes from Agriotes lineatus, assembly GCA_940337035.1. Taxonomy (NCBI): domain Eukaryota; kingdom Metazoa; phylum Arthropoda; class Insecta; order Coleoptera; family Elateridae; genus Agriotes; species Agriotes lineatus. Next base: position 102,777,017 of record OW679201.1, read on the forward strand.
TGGTTGTCTGTCTCACTTACGTTGTGACCTCCCCACTCATAGCCGCTAGCAATATAGTAACTATTAAATATACCTATGCTGTTTGCGCATTCCTCCTATATTACTGAATATAGGAACATTCGTTCATCTGGGGCCACGTACACTGCAATATTATCAAAGTAGGTACTACAGTTGGCAACACCTAGTATATAATCAACTAAATAAGTAGTTAACCCAGACTGCGCACTTTCCGTAGGCTTTTGAGGACAAGTTTAGTAACCTGACGCAACTACAGATGACACTAGGTAAGTGACAAAGAAACGTCTATCTTTATATGCAATGTTGTGCGTTTTTTTACACGTCGGCGATTCTTGAATTTGCCGATACAACATTTTAACTGTTTCTGTTTTTGAACAGTTTTAAGCTGTTTGACCTTAACATATAAAAAACAATCGCTATCAACACTATTTTTATATTAGATCACTCACAAATGCATCAAATGTCCATTTTAGTTTCGCAAAAATGTAGCAACCCTATTCAGTACATTAACGATAAGGTGACAAAAAACACTAATTTTAATGTACGAGTTCTGAACTTATATCCGTATACAGTGATCCGCAAAAAGTCGACATTAAGGTACTATATTTATACGAGCAAGTTTTTCCACCATTTTGAGTTACTGAAAGTGCCGGCAAATTCAAATTCTAGTTACTTTCCAATTAGCATATGGTAAGTCGGAAAAACAATGATCATGTCATTTAATTTTATCCGTCTTAAAAATGACTGGTTTTTAAACAAATAAAAGAAATCAGAAAAAATCGGAACGAAAACACTGTTAACTAACACGCACTTGGTTCAAACTAGAGAACTATAGCCCCTCTATTTACAAATAGTAGCGACAACGTTTGATGTTGCCGCTGTGGCAAAATCACGTTGGTATCCCTTAAAGTCCCTAGCATGTTTAAAAATTGGCAATTGTAAATAGAGGGGCTATATATCGTCAGTGAAGTAACAATACCTCCTATCTCTCTTTACCTAAATTTTACAGGAGAGGATAAAAACTGATTGCCACTTCTGGCGAACTTGTAACACAATGTGTCGTTTGATACACACATGCTATATAGTGTTGTGATAGCTCCTGCTTTTGACTAGCTATTACTTATGCAATGACTCAATGCTTAATATGCCTATTTTAATTAGTATTTGCCCTATTATTTCTGTTCAAATCAATTTTACTTTTAGCTAAATATTACAATTGAGACTATCAGGGGGGTTTGCCAATCTAGTTATCTATTAAATGAAATCAAAATTTTATTGTACTTCTATGACTGCTAACCGACACTAACTGTCAGCTTGACTTTTAAATTCAATTACACCAAGAATTGACAATTATACTTTATTCTGACATACCATTAATCAATTCACCAAAGTAAGTACTGTATTATGTTTATTTCACTCTTTCTTTTATTGTTCGTTATTCAAACTGCTTTTATAGGAATAATTAAAACAAACCTGAACACTTCTCAAGCTTTTACTGCAAGTATCCAAATACTACAGCTCCCAATGTCCACAGCTTCTGTTGTTCACAGTCTGCAACGTCTACAGCTTATTCTTCCAATAGTCAAGTCTATGACGCTCCGCCATCCTTCAAACCACATCCAACCTGTCAAAACCCCAACTATCTGTACAATCCGGTCCTACTCCTTTTATCAACATAACTGCCACACCAACAGACTCCTGGTAAGTTTCAGTATTATAGATGATCCCAAACGAATCTTCTTTATTCCTCAGGTAGTACCCTGCATCCAACAACACCCATAGAAACTGTCCAAATCAAGCAGCTACCTCTTATAACTTCCTTCTAAACGATTGACTTGTCTTCTATGTAATCACTAACTTCAGTAATGAATATCAATTATATCTTACATAACTGCTCCAAAAAATTAACGCACCACTAAAATAATTGTGAATATTTTATTATTACGTTGTAAATAGCAAACTTAAACTTCATACACTAATTCTTTATATCAGAATACAACGATTTGTTTCGATAAGATTAACAATAAACAAATAACAAATTAGAAACCTAAAAATCGTAAAAATTCAAATTTTGTTTGATTGAAATCAACAGCAATTACCTCACTTTTGATTAAATTAATATCGGGTATTTCCACCTCTGTTTCGGATTACATCCTCGCATCGACGGTTCATGCTTAGAATGAGCGTTCGGATGTCGTTTTGATCCAGCCGATTCCATATTTCGACAAGAAGACGCCCAACTTCTTCCAAGTTATTAGGCCGGTTCGGATGATTTCTTAATTGTCTTCCAAGCATGTCCCAGACATGTTCAATGGGATTGAGGTCTGGACTCCGTGCTGGCCAGGCCATAGTACGAATCCCAACTTCCAAAAGATAATTTTGGACCACCCGAGCGGTGTGAGGTCGAGCGTTATCCGCCATTAGCAGGAAATTTGGACCAATATAGGGAGCAAATGGCACTACATGTTCTTCAAGAATGTCCAATATGTAGCGATCAGCATTAAGGTTGCCATTATTTAACACCACTAAGTCGGTACGCCCTGTTAAAGAAATTCCTCCCCACACCATAACAGAGCCTCCACCGAATATAGTGGTATTCATTATGTTACATGGTGCATGTCGCTCATTTGGCCGTCGAAAAAACACGGACACGTCTAGCACAAGTATAGAGGCAAAATCTGGACTCATCAGTCCAGAGAACTTGTTCCCAATCGGCTTCCATCCAATTGATATGTTCTCTAGCAAAGTTTAACCGTGCTCTACGATGATCCAGGGTTAATGCTGGGCCTCTAGCAGAAATACGGGGTTGTAAATTAGCTTCCCTGAGTCGTTGTCGAATCGTTTCAATACTTATTCGAACACCTTCTACGTTTTCAAACTGAGACTGCAACATTCTTGTTGTTACAAACCGTTGCCGCAAGGTGGAAAGTCTTAAAAAACGATCTTGGGCAGGGGTTGTGGCACGATTTCTTTCCTGTCCAGCTCTTCTGGTATGGTCACCAGTCTCCCTATACCGTTGCAACATTCTGGAAATTGATGTATGGGAAACAGCAAATCTGCCAGCTATTCCACTAACAGGACGGCTTGAGCACATTCATCACGTGTCAAATTTCTAGTACCCCGTTGCATTTTGATAATTTAACACAATTAATAAGATGCTGACCTTTAACTTGCAAATAGCAAACTAAAACTGCCTTGAACACTACCTTATCTTACGAAGAATTTGTACATTTGACATAAAACATCAAATAACAAAAAGATAACAACACAAACAAAAACGCATCAACACTTTGTAAACACCATATACGAGGTTGTTTCAAAATAATAATAAACATTTTACGGTTTGCTTCGACGGTCTATTTTAAATCGAAAATAATATGTGGTGCGTTAATTTCTTGGAGCAGTGTATATCAATAAATCCAAATCCATTCAATTATTGTAGTAGGTATTCTTGTTATTTGCATTCAATTAACGGTATGGCACAATCTCTTCACCGATTGTATGGTTCCACTAAATTCAACATTACCTTTTCATATTTTCACCACGTATATTTGTTAATAGCCCCCATTATTTGTATTTCACCAACCATCATACTAAATAAGGCATAATTTCCAACTTTTTATTATTAAAATGTTTTTCAAAATTCTGTATACATTTTTTCTAAATTTGTTATTATGAGTGTTTAAACAAAAAATATTATCTCTGGTAGTTACCATTATTCCTGCCCTCTTAAAAATATAAAATGTCCTAATTATTAATACATGCTACAATTCCTGATTATTAAAGCAAGCATACTTGTCAAGATAACCTTGGTTTACACTTTTTTTCATGGTTGAACTCACGCATCAAAATTTTGTCAGGTAGGAGGTATTGTTACTTCACTGACGATATAGAGAACTTTAATAGTATATTATGATACGAGTTTTATAAGAAGCATTTTGTAGCACGCACGGATTTAGGGTACGACGAGCGAAGCGAGGAGTGCCCTAAAGAAGTAAGTGCTACAAAATGCCTTATAAACGAGGTATCATACAGTATTTTATCTACTTTGCCACTTTCTTAAGCAAAGAAATGAAAATTTTTAGTATTTTTATTATAGCATCGCTTTGTGTCTATTACGATACGCAAACGCGTATCGTAATAACCTCAGTTCGAACGCAAAGTAGATAATAGTACCTTAGTTGAAACAACAGTGACGAGTGACAGAACTCAACAGAACTGACAGATGCAGTTGACAGCACAGAACAATACCTACACACTGTATACAGATTTCAATAACCTCACTTGGATGAAGACTGTAATTTTAATTAGCATCATAATGGAATGCAACAAGATTTAAATCAGCGCGCAGTGTTCGTCTGGATCGAACGTTGCGTACTCGAACGGTTTCCAGTCTTGCTTGGTTGACAGACAACAGAACGCACGGTTACCGGTCAGCGTAGCCAACGGCTTGGCGCTAAAGTCCCTATGACACAAAATCTAGTGGGATAAGCTTGCCTGGTTTATAAAGCACTCTAGTCGACATCAAATGGAAAACATTTTCATTTTTGTCTTTTCAAACAAACTTTCTGTAGCAATAATTTGTGCTTGTCTGAAAACGTATTTAGCTCGTATCACATATACCGAGTGATATTTATTTAGTTAGAAAATGGCGTTTTTCGAAATGGCCAAAATCCAAAAAGTAACATTTTTCGAAAATTAAGCAAGATGAAATTTTTTTATCGTGTGTTAGTTTTAGCTAGTAACTGAATAATCTTAAGGCCAGATTTTCTTTTTTGAAATCGGCAGTGAAGACCACCGAAATCGTCATTAAAAATAGGAGAAATCGGCAGTGAACTAATCCATTGTTTTACGACTTTTTGCAATTGGGGTGGTGCCAGGTAGATGACAGAAAACGTCAACATAGCCCAAAGGGTTGATTAAAAAGTTTTAATATCACGATTTCTTGATTTAAAAAAAAATATATTGTGCACCTTTCGGCCCTGAAGTTTCTTTTTAACAGGCATGTGGTTTATTTTACTCGGCCCTAAGTGCCTCTGCAACTAAATCTACATCACATTCGTGATAAAAAGTTAAACTTCAGTGCCTTGGTATAAAAATAGCTATTTTTTAAATCAGCCGTGAAGAAAGTGGAAATCATTATTAAAATATGAGAAATCGGCAATAAAGTAATCTATTGTTTTTTTACTTTTTGTAGGTAGCGAGGCGATAGGTAAACGTCAACTGACATCAACATAACCTACAAGAGTTGGTTAACATATTGTATTTTCGCGATTTCTCTATTTAAAGTAAACCTAATGCACCCCTTGGCACTGAAGTTCCTTTTTATCCCTTATGTGGGACCCTACCGGCTTTGGCAACTATCCACATTCATGATAAAAAGCGAAACTTCAGTATCTTGGTATACAAATTAGAATTACTAACATCTTTAACTTTTAAAAAAATAGACTTTAGTTTTTTTAAATATTTTTCTAAATTTCACACATTAAGATTTAATTTCAAAATTAAATTTGTTTTAGATGAAAACTTTAAAAATTTCTAATCGGTAGAAACAATAGAAAATGATAATAATTCCTTTAGAGTTTTTATTATTAACTGGAAAGTAATATTTTTGCATAATTTTTACGTTTTTGGTGCAAGGTGCTTTTTAGGAGTAACATTTTTCAATGATAATTAATATCTATTTAAACGGCATCTACAAACTCTAATCTACCGCTGTTAATAAGTTGCTTTGATAAAAATCTTGTGGATTGTTTTTTTTTATTTTGAACCAAAGTTTTGGGTGTACATTAAACTTACATTTTCAACAACCTTCGTTCGTAACATTTTTCCCTATTTTGCCTAGTAAATGCATTTTTCACAATGATTTTCAAAAAATTTGACAGATAACGAAACTCACGTGACAAATTCTGTTTGGCCTGTATCTATTGTTTGCTCTCTCTCTATTGGATCAAAAATGTACCAATTTTCGCCAAGAATAAAAAGTTATCAGAAACTCTTGTTTTATGGAAAAACAACTCCGGGTTTGTAAAATACAATGCAATACATCATATGAATTCGTGGGTTCATGCAAGCAAATTGTTGAAGGTGGAAATGAAAAAAATGTTTTAATTACTGACCTTTTTAAGCTTTCATTTTTTTCAGCTTAATTATTATTGTGGAGCTCAACATTACAATAAAAAATCGCGAGCTGAAAGAACACTTAACACGGAATAATTTCGCTTTTTTAGCTTCGCGCCACTGGTTTGTAGCCTTTTGTAATATGCAATAGCGCGCCGCTGCGTCATAAGTTCTTTCAAGATGTGCGCTGCTTGAAACTGGTTCAACACTCAATTTTTTTGAAATAGTTGTTTAATTGCAACAAAACAAGATAAGAATTTTGATGAAAACACCGTATAGAAATGACAGCTAATTATTTGCACATAAGTAATTGCATCATAAAACAAAATACTACAAACGTCACATCAAAAACTAACAACTTAACCTCTAAATTAACAGAAGACGGACTTGGTGTTCCCGTCGAATTAAATTAGCAAGTCTCTGAAAGTTCGGCATCGCCCCTATTTATACCCTTGGAAAAATAAAAATTGCTAAAGTTGGTCGAAATGTGCATCAGTTTAATAACAATTGCAAAAGAACGCTTAGAATAAAAAATAACAAATGCCTAAATTTAAAAATATGCATACATTAACTGCACACAAATGGTATTTATAAACACAAAACTAATTATATCATTGTATTTGGCGCAATTCGAAGCTCAAATGTGCCAATTTTCACATCTGACCGAAACTGTGCCATGTCGAAGCGTTTATAGTATGAATAGGGCTTCGCCCCACACACAACTTAGATGTGTTGCCGGAAAGGTGATTCCGCAGCCCTGCTGTTCGTGTGTGATTATTATCTACGAGGGAGAAATTTTATTCACGAAGATCTGCAGACATAGCTAAACGTGACCCTTGCGTCCTGCAATCTTGCACGAAATCGAAAAGTCCAACAGCTCTGCCAGTGGTTGAAGGCTTAAATATGTCCAACAACACCTCCTCCAAGTATGTGTCTGCTTTATAATTTGCACAGACACATTGAAGAAGCAAATTGGCTTGTAGCAGCTCTAACTTCACTGCTACGTAAATTCGTAGCTTTCCTGTGTACAATATTAAATTTTCTGTGCTTGGAGACCCCCCTCCCCTCCTCCCTATCCCGAACACACACACATGCTCCTCAACTACGACCATTAAATATGCATTTGCGGCCCCAATTTTGAGTTGCTGGCCATCTCGGCTTCCAATGGACTCGAGCCAGCTCCGATAGCAGCTTTCAGTGTAAACGGCCTCATCTGCTTCTCCAGTGCTCCGAGTGTATTATCTCTGGTGTTGCGGTTCGATTTTACACACTTTTTAAACGTATTGCACGGCTTGTTTAGTTTTTATCATAATCGCACTATGTAACGCACAAACACTTTGTCCAACATGCTAAAGCTAACACATGGCCCTAATTGTTTGCTGGCTCTTTGTGTGGTTAAGGATGTGATTCTCAAGTGTATTTTAGCTTGGTTTTGTTAAAACGTAACCCCACAGTTTTCCGGTGAACTATAAAAGTACCTCTGTGAGATGCACTTTGCATGTGTGCTTATTTTAAATTACTATGCTTTATTTAGCTAATATTTACAAGAATCTCTCAAACTTATGCCCTAAATATGACTATATACATATAATGATCGATAAATTTGACGGCAAGATATCTGCTTGCGTCATCAATTTTCCTTTAGAAAATTAAACGTTGTTAGTTACTTTAACTTGTGAAAATGTCAAAATTTGTTTGTAATTGATTAATCAATTAACTATGATTTAATCGGACTACTTTTATAAGTATTGTTTTTTAACCTTTAACCTGATGTATCAACGAAGATATGCCTCTTTAGGTTCTGTATTGCCAATTGTGAAGTACTAACCTTACTTTTTCTTGCCTTGATAGAGGAATAATGTTTTCCGAAATATTGGCTTGGGTAAAAAGAATTTTCTTTTGAATTGCTGCCGTGAAGAGCGAATCGCAATTACATACTATACATATAATTGTAAAAAACTAAACCGTGTGCAAACTCTGGGGAATTGAATAAATCTTAAAAGTGTTTTTTCACGATTACAATACTTTCTTCGACTGAGACGAGGAAAGTAAAAAGTACATCTTATTATGTAGCCAATAGATCACTTTATAAATAAACAAATGTTAATAGGTTAAAATAACAAAATAGGAACACAAAGAAAATGACAGGAACTTGAATACAAAACGTAAAACTCCATTCTAACAACTAGTTATACGGATGGGGTCATAATTATATATAACAGCAATGAGATAACATGAATAACAAAATAAAATGCTTGAGTAAGAAAGAGATAGCCATACGAAAAAAATATTTTAGTAGGCATGTGTAGTTGACAAATGTCATAATTAAATTAAGCGTCAAGCCTTCTCGAATATTTGCTACTATGTTTATCTCTTTCTTACTCAAGCAATACGAGTTATTTTCTTGTTCATGTTATCTTATTGCTATTATATACCGATGGAGCCACAATTATATATAACAGCAATAAGATAACATGAACAAGAAGATAACATGTATTGCTTGAGTAAGAAAAAGATAAACATAGTAGCAAATATTCGAGAAGGCTTGACGCTTAATTTAATTATGACATTTGTCAACTAACCATGCCTACTAAAATAATGTTTTCGTATGGCCATCTCTTTCTTACTCAAGCATTCTATTTTGTTATTCATGTTATCTCATTGCCGTTATACCGGGTGTCTTAAAATGAATTACATCTAGTATGCTTTGAATTTCCCACAATGCAATCCAAACCTTTACTTAAAATTGGCAAGACTGTAAGTCTATGTCAAATTCGACGTTAGCAGGTTAGATTTTGCGTCAATTTGTGTCAAAACTGACGCAAAACATAACCTGATAACCTCGAATTTGACATAGACCTGCAGTATTGCCAATTTAAATCTAAATTTTATATTACATTATGGGAAATTCAAAGCATACTAGATGTAATTCATTTTAAGACACCCAGTATATAATTATGGCCCCATCCCTATAATTGTGGCCCCATCGGTATATTATTATGCGCAAGAAATAATAGTAATACTACTTATAGGAACTTGAAAATTTGCCTACGTATTACTTCACCTTAAAAGTTTAATTTATTAGTATTAATTTAACACATAGACGACCTTCGAAAATTCTTAATTTATTTTAATTTAGAAAATACTCGTTGACATGAAATCTAATGTGTCGACCAAATTGAGCGCAATTTTCATTATTATAATTACCATTAGGATAAAATCGTTAATATTACAAATTATTTTTTTATAAAATTTCATACTTATTTAATTGTTTTTTCATTAATACGAAAGAAATTCTTTTTTGCCATTTCCATTTTTGCTTTCCTTGCTGCATGCGCCCCTAGGCGGAGGCCTACTCGGTCCCCTAACTACAGTACAAGGCCTCCTGGATTAGTGCGAGACTGACGTCTCTACGCGGCCCGCCACATTTGCATAGTTTTTGTGATTCTGAGGCCAACGTACTTTGGCGCCATCTGTTGGGTTTTTGATAAATTATCTAAATCCAGGAGGCCGTGGACGTATGCAACCAAAGGCACAAGCGCAACGTACTGTAGCGCCTCTACAAACTATAAAAAACGCCTTGAACTAAAAATGCGGCGGGCCGCTTAGAGACGTCAGTCTCGCACTAATCCAGGAGGCCGTGCTACAGTACTAACTGCAATTCAAACTCATTCAGCACAACAATTTCAGGTTTATTCTATTCAGAAATGTCCATCGAATTTACTTTGACTATTTTTTACCTTTGGTATATTGTGTTTTTCAGTATTTATAAATTCCCCTGCAGCATTTATAATAGTAATATCGTTTTTTAGCCAAAAGGTGTTTAATCATAGTTGTATTTAAACCTTTTTAACTGATTTAAATCATTTTAGTACGACCTATTTAAATACCGGATGACCATAAATGGTTGTATTTTTTTTTCTTAGGTTGGCACTGTTTATGTTGGTGGCACTGTAAATCTATGTTAAATTCGAGGTGGCAGGTTAGATTTTGCGTCAGTTTTCTGTTGAACATAGCACTTTTTACACGAGCGGGGGAGTTTGGTATCCACGAGCCGCAGGCGAGTGTCTCAAAGCCTCAAAGGTATAATAAAATGAAATGCAAAAAATGTAAATAAAAGACCAAATACCTTTACTACGAAAAATATTTAAAATCTAAAATTAATCTAAAATAATAATACCTATTTAAATCACAAAAATGATTTAAATCTTCCTTTACATGACAGCGTTGATAGTGCTCATATCTTTTCCATTAACATTAAACAATTCATATAAAAGTAGAGCAAAGCAAAGTATACCAAAGAAACACTTAGCAGGCTTTGGTTAAACCCAACGTCTAGATTGTTCTAAAACAAAAAGCCCTATAATTTCAGTTGGCGACAAAATTTCCCACCAACACGCCATCTTAAATTTTTTGCGTTGCCAACTTCAGGCCATAGTCAATATAATTACAGGTTATCCCAGTCACGCTGTTTTGATACCGGCGTGGTCTGGTTTAGTTTAAGAAGTTACTTTAGAACTCTGTAAGATGAATAACGTGATCAAAGTGGCCCTCAAGGTCAGCAACCTCAGAACTCTGTTAAACCCTGTGAAAAGCATCGCGTCGATTGGGGCAGCGAGACAGCAGCGACAGTTTGCTCGAAACCTCTGGTACATGTGCAATTCGAAAGTCAGTAATGATAGCAGTCAGCTAGGCATTGCCACAAAGCTCAGCAGCCCAAGTGATCTGTGCAGCTGTGGTTGCGGGTCCCGACACTCACATACCAAAGGTAGCTTCTTGATGTAACATTTGTGGTAGTTATGTAATTGCATCGGTTACAGCTGAGCGGGACCTGGTTGAGTTCCTGACAGAAGAGATCGTAGCAGAGAGGAAGGCACAGAAAAGTAAAACGATTCCTACGGAGATAGACGGGTTCAAAGCCACGTTAAATGGTGCAGAAGTGAGTTTAACGAAGAAAACCGACAAGGAAACGTAGGTGTAAAGAATGGCATCAAATTCCTGTTGCTATGAGTTTTGTTTTAGAATTAAAATTCACTTCAATGTCAATCACACAGTGGACACCGATGCTGAAGCTGACGTACAACCAGAAATGGACAAGCCGGAAATGGGCGAGTTGAAGTCTAAACCCTCCTTTAAAGTAGATTTGATTCGTGCCGAAACGACTGTTAGTCTTGTATGCTCGTTTATTACTCCAGATCAACAAGAAGATGGTTACAGTAGGTGACATAATTTCTTTCTTGGTGTTTATTTATGTGGATATTTTTAGATGACATATTCGGAATAGATGAGATTAGTATTTTTGATGGGGACTGGAATGAAAAGGTATATTCAGTGTCCGGGGAAGTGGTAGATTCAGTAAGTATTTCAATAGGCTTCCTGCAGTTATAATTGATATTTTTTTTGTAGTATTTGTACGATCTCTTGCTTAATTATTTGGATGAGAAAGGAATCACCAATGAATTCGTCGAAAAGGTCTCACAATACAGTACCGCCTACGAACACTCTGCATATATTGGCCTTTTAGAAGGGCTGTCAAAGTTTGCCTCAGGAAAATGAGCTGTAATTTAGTGTGTACGCAATTTTGGTTCTAGACATTTCGTGTATTATTACGTTATTCCATTGTTTGTGGCGTAAGCTCTTATTTTACAGTAAAAGTTCTTAAGTCTTTGCATTATTTTAGTTGATTGCCCGCAAACCTTCCATATAAGAAATGAATGAAATCTCTAAAATGCTAATAGAAGTAATGTTGATTGGAGTTTTTAGTCACTGAAGAAAACGATTGGTTTTATCTATTTTGTAGTTCAAAATAGACTTCATAATAGATCTAAACAAAAGAGTTGAAACGGAGATTCATCATTGAGATTTCGAAAATGATTAAAATGTTTAACATTTTACAAAGAGTGAATTGTTAGCATCCTTTCTAAACAGGAATTCAAATTTGGTTTTAGATTTTCATTTGCTTTCAAAACATACTGAAATATTGATACGAACTTTGCTATTTTAATTGATGTTAAGGGTGGCTAAATGGCTGTGACGCCCTTGAAAATTATTTTTTAAGTGCAAAAACGTTGATACGATATAGTCGATATAAAATGTTAAGTAAAAGTATTTTTGAATGGTAAGCTTAATTTATAATTATAATTATTCTCCTTAGCATAGAATTTCGGCTTAGACCGCGTAGTATTTATATATGAACACCCAGCATTTTCTGGCTTAATGTGCCTTGCACCTTGTGAAGTCCAGCAAAAACCCGCGCGATGGCCATGCTCTCTGGTGGCTCGTGTTGTTTGAGTATCTTGAGAACGAGGATACTTAGGCAGATTTGGCCGTTTTGCTGTTTGTGCATCCATACAGAGCCGAGCCGTGCCTGGGGTGCAAAGCGTGCACAGCACCCGGGCGGCAAACTATTTGGGGCGGCAAAATGAAAAATGAAAGAAATTTAAGATAGGTATGCTTGTGCCTTGCGGCATTAGAAAATGCAACATTTTTTATCAAGTTATAGTCTTGTGTCTGGCTTTTTTTCGTATAAAGGTAACTTGATACAGAGAAACGGTTGCATTTTTAAGGCGGCAAGCATACAATAATAATTTATTACTTATAATTTATTTTTATTATAAACACGTCGCGTCGGTGCCATTTGCTATTGTACACGGTAGGGATGTCGTACTCTTTTTGAAAATAAAAACCGGCCTACGATCTAAGTCTAAAAATTAGCAAAATTTTAAGCCATCATACAATTTAATCGGTCCAGTCTCTTCGGAGGAGATAGCGAACAAACATAGAAAGAAAGAAAGAGAGCAACGATTTTGTGTGCTTAGGCAGATAAAGTACGCAAAATTCGCTATTTTGTCTGCTTAGGCAGATAAAGTGACACTTTTACCTTGTCAATAAAGACACATAAGTTGTCACTTTTGTGACGTTTGCGGATAAAAAACATTATGTGGTATGGGAGCACCCCATTCCATTCTTGTTATTACTGCATGGTTATGTTTTTCTAGCGCTTATTGCTATTATTTTTATCATCTTCTCCGAAAAAGGCTGACTTTTTGGAAATTACATAATTTACTAGTCGGGTACCCGGGTCCTGAAACTACACCCGGGTCGACTATTACCCGGGTCGATCCGGGTACCCGGGTACCCGCCGACATCCCTAGTACACGGTGATTATACCGACACACGAGTTATCGCTCTGTCGCTATGGTGCAGCGTCATGAAACACGAAACTATATAGATCAGCGAAATCAGCTAGACTAAGCGGCCCTCTTTAGACACAAAAATAATGAGTAAATTGTGTATTTGTGCTTTGTTGCAACATGCTTCATGCTCATGCATGCCGCCGGCATATACGATAACAAACTTAAAAAGGGCAATTGGGGGTTAGTTTAGTTTGCGATTGAATGCTAGTAAGATTGTACTGAACTAAGCAGAAATAAAAAGGCTAAACGTTTCAAGCAAGAGCTAAATAATATAGTGCTTTTTAAAGTTGAAAGTTTTAAAACGTAAGTATTTTTCATTATTTTAAACATTTGAACTTTTCTGCTTATTTTTCTGTTTCGCTATCCTTAGAATTTATTTGTGCTTAATTCAGATGGCCGATGGCAGAAAGAGACTTTCCGGCTTTCAGTATCGAAAAAGAAAGTCCGAAAAAAACGAAATTAAAAAGGACTGGCTGGCTCCTTAAAAAAATTTTTTGTTTCCACGGCGGCTGCAGCCGAACAACCATCAAACAAGCCTGCAAGTGGAGGAACAGCTTGATTCGAACAAGGACACGCATATGGAAAATCCAGAAATAGGGCAAGAAAATAATAAATCCGAGGCGGATGCACAGGACACCGGATTCACCACCACCAACCGAGGTTGCTGCTGAGGACGCTGGGATGGAAATATTGAAAGATCCTGCTCTTTGGCCGCAAGTTTAACAGATAACATTAAAATGTCTATTCTTGAATTGGGGCCATTACAATTGAAAAATATTGCATTTCCATTAGACGATTCAAACAGATCTTTTTCAACTACTTATTATGACAAAAAATTAAGCAATAATGAAAAGTTCCTAGAACATGGTTAGTTTATTCTAAGTCAAATAATTCTGTATTTTGTTTTTGTTGCAAATTATTTAAAGGTTACTGATAATGTTTTTAACGATGATAAAGGTTATACTGACTGGCGACACTTATCTCAAAATTTAGACAGGCACGAAAAAAGTAAGGGGCATTTTGAGAGTGTTAAGAAATGGTCGAGCTAAAAAAATCGATTGAAAAAGGGACAACTGTTGACTCGGTCAACCAAAATTTAATTAAGTTGGAAAAAAAACGATGGACGTCAATTATTGAAAGAATCATTTGTGTCATACAGTATTTAGCTGGACAAAATGCAGCTTTTAGAGGAAGTAATCAAAAACTTTTCGAAAAAGGCAATGGTAATTTTTTGAAGCTAATTGAATCAATTGCAAATTCGATAATATAATGGCGGAACATATTGCAGAATTCAAAAAGATACCAATAATATGCCACATTATTTAGGTGATAAAATCCAAAATGAATTAATTTGTCTAATAGGTGAAAAAGTCAAGCAAAATATAATCGAAAACTTTAAAATTGTGTAAATATTATTCAATTATATTAGATTGTACACCTGATGTGAGTCACGAAGAACAAATAACTGTAGTTGTCAGGTTCGTTTTCATTAATGATATTTCAAAGGGTATAGAAATTAGAGAGCATTTTTTAGGGTTCTGCCCAGTTACAGATACAACTGGTGAAGGACTAACGGCCTTTTTATTGAATTATTTAAAAGAATTAAATATTGATATTAAGGATATGCGAGGGCAGGGATATGACAACGGTGCCAACATGAAAGGCAAACATAATGGGCTGCAAAAAAGAATCCTTGATATAAATCCTAGAGCCTTTTTTGTCCCTTGTGCAGCTCATAGTCTTAATTTAGTTGTCAATGATGCTGCGAAAAGTTCGCTTGAAGTAACAAATTTCTTTGCTATTATTCAAGAAATATATGTTTTTTTTTCAGCCTCCACCTACCGTTGGCATATTCTCATGAAAGAACTTCCTACCATAACTGTAAAACCTTTATCTGATACACGGTGGGAGAGTAGAATCGATGCCATTAAAACCCTTAGATTTAATTTTAGAAAAAATTTATGATGTTCTCTTTTCCCTTTATAATGATACATCAAGAGACAATGACACAAAAAACCTTGCAAAGTCACTAATTAATAAAATAAAATCATATAAATTTGTGTGTTCTCTAGTAATTTGGTACAATATTTTATCAAAAATAAACACTGTAAGCAAAATCATGCAAAAATCTAATATTATTTTACCAGAAACTGTAAAAATGTTGACAGAAATTCAAATTTTTTTCATTGAAATACGATCTGAAGGTAGTTTTACAGCTATGCTTAATGAGGCAAAAAAAATTGCTGAAGATATAGACTGCGAAAGTGTTTTTCCAGCTGTAGGCTTGGTTAGACCGAGAAAAGCAAAGGTTTTTTTTGATTATGAACATAGAGATGAATCAATCGAATCACCAGTTGAATTTCAAAGTCAATTTTTATTTTTATATTCTTGATATAGTAATATCAAAATTAAATGACAGATTTGAACAGTTAAACGAGTGCAACTCCTATTTTGGCTTTTTAAATAATTTAGGCTCTTTATCTATAGATAAAGAAGAATTAATGAAATGTTGTATGGATTTACAAATTAAATTAACCGATTCATCTACAAAACAAATGGATGTTAATGCAATTGATTTGTGCAATGAAATTGAAATATTGTCCATTTATAATAAAAGCAATACGACTTCGGCCAAGGAAACTTTAGAATACCTTGTGGCTAATGATTTAATTAGCACTTTCCCGAATTTATCTGTAGCCCTACGAATTTTTTTAACGATGCCTGTCACTGTGGCTCATGGTGAGAGATCGTTTTCAAAATTAAACTTACTTAATCCTAATGTCTTTCTACCCTTTCGGGTGTAAGACGTGGGTGGCGTTGAGTTATTGCCTAGGTTCTCGTTTCCAAATTTCTTTCCAGGCTTTCCTGTCTTGCGCCCTTTGCTTCATTTCGTTCCACTGTACGTCTCTCCTTTCTGCTGCTTCCCTTATTACTTCTAACCATGTTCTTCTGGGTCTTCCCCTCATTTTCTTTCTCATGGGTTTGGCTTCTGCTACTCGTTTGACTATTTTATCGTCTTTTCTTCTTATGACATGTCCATACCATCTTAGGTTTCCTTCTTCAATTGATTGTAGCACAGGCTTTGTTTTTAAGTTTTTCCTGAAGGTTGAGTTCTTAATTTTGTCTATCTTTGTTTTTCCCTCGATTTTTCTGAGAAACCTCATTTCCGCACTTTGGATTCTGCTTTTCTGGCTTTGTGTAAGCGTCCATGTTTCGGAACCGTAGGTAAGGATCGGTGTTGCTATTTTTTTAAACACTTCTGTTTTAGCCGATTTTGGGATTTCTTTTTTCGCCAAGAATTTGCTCTTTATCGCATTAAATAGCCTTCCTGCTGATGCTGTTCTCTCGTTTACTTCTTCATCTAGTCTCCCGTCCTGCGTTATTGTCGAGCCAAGGTATTTGAACCTTGGTACCTGTTCTAATTGTATTTCTCCTATCTTTATTTCATGCTTTTTGTCTTTCCTACTGGCTATCATCGTTTTCGTTTTTTGTTTATTTATTGTCATATTGAAAGTTTCTAAGTTGTTTTTATATCTTTCTAAGTTCTTGTTGAGCGTTTTTTCGTCTTTTGCTACTACTACCATATCATCTGCGTATAAGAGTTCTGAGATTTGTATATTCTCCATTTTCCAGTAGCCCACTGGGTAAGGTATTACCTCGCTTTTCGCTTGTTTAACCCCTTCATCTAACACTAAGGTAAATAGCAGAGGGCTTAGTATGCAACCTTGTCTTACACCTTTAGAAGTTTCAAACATTTGTGACCTTTCTTGCCTGACCCTTACGAAGTTTTTGGTCCGTGAGTATAATGCCTTGACGCCATTAATCAGTTTTTCTTCTACTCCTCGTTTTTCTAATATTCTCCAAATGTCTTCTCTGTTAACTTTATCGAAGGCTTTCTCAAAGTCGATGAAACAAAGGTGTACCTCTCCGTCTTCTCTGAGGGCTTTTTCTATTATTTGTCGGATTATAAATATTGCATCCATTGTACCTCTGTTCTTCCTAAATCCCTGCTGCGTGTCTTCGATAGTTTCTTCTAAAGTTTCTCTTAATCTTTTCTCTAAAATCCTTGCGTATAGTTTGCCTACTGTACTTAGTAGCGTAATACCCCTATAGTTATTGCAGTTCTTCCTGTCCCCTTTCTTGTATATTGGGGTTATTATCCCAATTTTCCAGTCTTCTGGAGCTTCCCCAATGTTCATTACCTTGTTCATTAGGGTTTTTAATATTTCAAGTATTTGCGCTTCTCCTGCCTTTATCATGTCTCCAGTTAGTTCATCATATCCTGGCGCTTTGCCTATTTTCATTTTCTTTATTGCCTCTTCAATTTCTTCTTTAGTTATGTCTTGTTCTGATGTTTGCCTTACTATTTCTGTAGGGTTATTGCTTTCCCGCATGTTTTCTTCCGTGTTAATGTCATCTGCACCCTCTAATAAATCCCTAAAATATCGTCTCCATCTCTCCATTATTTTTTGCTCCTCTGTGATTATTTCATCTTCTTCGTCTTTGATGTTCATGAGTGTGTCTCCTGTGCTTTTCCTTGCATTTTTTATTGCCCCGAAGAAAAGCTTTTGGTTTTCGTTATATGCCTTCTCCATTTTTTCTCCAAATTTTACCCAGGCTTTTTGTTTTTCTTGTTTCACTAATCTTTTGACCTCTCCTCTCTCTCTTTTATAGCGATCATAATTTGTTTGCGTTTTTGTGCTTAAGTATTTTTTCCAACTTAATTTTTTCTTTTTAATAGCTTCTTTGACCTCCTTAGTCCACCAGTGTGTTCTTTTTGTCTGAGTATTTACTATATTTGTAGTTCCACATATCTCTTCTGCTGTGCTTAGAATCGCTTCTTTCAATATAGTCCATATCTCCTCAGTAGTACCGTGTGTTGGGATGTTTTTACACTTTTGTTCTAGTTTCTCTTGGTATCTAATTTTGTATTGGTTCTCTCTTAGTTTGTGACATCTAATCTTTCTGTTTACTATCTTTCTTTTCCTGTCTTTTATAGTTCTGTCGTTACCCATGTCTAATTTCATCACTAGTAGGTAGTGGTCGCTTCCAATTTCCGAACCTCTTTTGACTTTTACGTCTCTGACTTTGTTCCACCTATTTTTACTAACCAGGAAATAATCTATTATAGATCTTTCGTTTCTATTTTTGGCTTCCCTTGTGATTTTATGGATTTCTTTATGCTGGAAATGGGAGTTGGTAATTACTAGTTCATTGTCCAGACACAAATTTATTATTCTTTCTCCGTTTGAGTTCTTTATTTTTTCACCTTGTTTTCCTAGACACCATTCTATTCCTGTGTTGTTATTTCCAACTCTTCCGTTTAAGTCTCCCATTAATATGACGCTACTGTTGCTGTTGTCTAGTTCTTCCTGTAAATTAAAAATAATTAAAAACTATTTGAGATCTACTATGAGCCAGAACAGACTTACAAATTTGGCTGTAATAAGCATCGAGGAAGAGATCTGCCAGGCGTTAGATATGACGGATTTAATACGAGAATTTGCAATTAAAAAAGCAAGAAAAGTCGCTTTTGATATTTAAATTTAGAATTTATGTAGTTTTTAGTTCATGTTTATAACTTCTAAGTTACTAATAATAAATAATTTAAGCAATACTTTGTTTTATAACTATTAAAGCATTATGTTAGTTGTTTTAAATATTTAATTTTTTAATTTATACAAATAATAAAGTTTATAATAACCTTTATATTTTTTTATTTTTTAAAACAAGTTACAGTTATCAAGGCAACGCAGAATTTTAAAATTAACACTATTTACGTCTAAGGAGCTATACGCTATAGGGGCGGCAAACTATATCTTGCACCCGGGCGGCAGATACCCTTGGCTCGGCCCTGCATCCATATTCACTAACGTTTCGCAAGACCTTGCAGCTTGCATCATCAGAGTGAAAGTCGCACTAGTTCTTGTTTCACTCTTCTATTTTGGGCTAACTTTCTTACTTGCCTATATTTTATATTTCTCTCTTCTGCCGTCTGTTTTAATTCTTTTTGCCGGGTTTTTCTTGGTTGGCCTCTTCTGTTGCTTGATAAGCTGTTCTTGGGAGTGTCGATTCGGACATTCTTCCAACTTTGCCTATATTTTCATTCACTTTTTTTATCATTTCTCAGGGTTGGCATGATTTCCCCAGCCTGAAAAAACCACTCAGTTTTTTCATGTAAAACCCACCTAAAAAAAACCGCAGGTTTTAGACTAACAACCGCTCTCATAAAGACCACTATTCTGAGGTTAATTTAAATTTGTTAAAATAAAAAAAAGTGCATCAAAATTTGTTTACTAATGAATGAAATTCATAAGCACTAACGTTTTGATGCGCTTTTGTTTATTTTAACAACGAATTAAAGTTAACCTCAGATTAGTATTTGTTGTGGGGAGACTGATGTCAAGCAAGTAGGCCTTCATAGGCCCTTTTTGCCAACCCCGTTGACCAGGTACCTTAGTCCTATTTAGATTTTTGCCGAGACTAAGAAGTTCCAACACTAGCAAGGGATCTTTTACATGCTACACATCGTAGTAACATGGGACCCACGTTTTTACAGAATGATGGCATTCTGTAGAGGCTTTCATCCATATTTTTAATTTTTTAAAAACCACCGGGACTGGGGATCGAACTCTCTACCCTCAGATCAGTAGCCAGAATGCTTAACCACTGAGCTATGGAATCCGGCTTAACCTCAGATTAATAAGACCGGCTGATAGTGTGGGTTTTTTCAAAAATTGACAAAAGCATTCTTAAAGCTGTAAATGGTATCAACTCTTTCATTAATAACAATTTCAGTCATTGTTACACTGGCAAATCTTTGAATCAGAGAATTCCCTTCAAGGACGTCTCTTAGAATCAATTAACAATGGAAATCTCTTACTGTAAAATAATTTGATAAATCTATTTCATTTTGGAACCATAATCTTGTTTATTTGCCCCAATAGAGGGCGTAAAATGGCTTTTATAGCCCTAGGGCCTATAAAGTTGCTAAACAGTATAACAAGCACCAACAATGTAGTGTAGCAACACCAACAATCTGCATAGCACATCAGAAATGCACAGCGCCAGCACAACAGTGACGCAGTAGTCTGTAGCCAAAATACTGATTCCTTGAATTTTGTCCATTTTGAGGACTAAAATGAAATAAAACGTATGTACCACGTGCTTAATCACGATTATAGCTCTCGGGAAATTCCCTCGTGCTATAATCTATTGATTACGCCCTTAATACATAAATAACTATTAAGTATACGTATAACAATATAATAAATAATTAGGATTTTTTTCTTAAAGGGCCAAGCCAATATTCGGAACAGCTTTGTTCGTTTTTCAAGACAACTGTAATAAAGTTATTTAATTTTGGAACCATAATATTGTGTATTGGTTCTCGATAGCGGGCTTTTATGGCTCTAGGGCCCATAAAGCTGTTAAGCAGTATAACAAGCACCAACAATGTAGTATAGCAACACCAACAATTTGCATAAAAAGCATAGCACACCAAAAATTCACAGCGCCAGCACAACAGTGGCGCAGTAGTCTGTAGCCAAAATACTGAATCCTTGAATTTTGTCCATTTTGAGAACCAAAATGAAATAAAACGTATGTATCAGGTGTCCAATCATGATTATAGCTCTCCGCTTCGCGTCACACTTTAAACATTCCCTTGTGCTATGTTCTATTGACTATGCTCTTAATACATAAATAACTAAGTATTACAGTTGTAGAGAATTACAGCAAAAACCGTGGGCTTTACTTACAAAAAAGTGAGGTTAGCACTTCATACTTCACAACAAAGAACATAAACAGGCATATCTTGTTTGATACATCAGGTTAAAGGTTAAAAAACAATACTTAAGGTAGTCCGATTATATGATGGTTAATTGATTCATCAATTACAAAACCAGATTAAACTTTTTTTGTGTATTGACGTGTAATGACTAATTTTAGGGTGGCAACTATACATAAATATGCAAAAATATTAATCTATTTGAAATTGATGATTCAATTAAATGTGATATAAGCAAACTACTTTAAGTATTGTTTTTTAATCTTTAACCTGGTGTATCAAACAAGATGTCTGTTTATGTTATTTGTTGCCAATTATAAAGTAGGTACTAACCAACATTTCTCGTACCTAAGTAAAGCGCATTGTCTTTGTTGCAATTCTCTGCAGCTGTACATTTTATGGTAATTGCCTTGAGGAAGGAATAAAGCTTTCCGAAATATTGGCTTGGACAAAAAGAGTTCTCTTTTGAATTGTTGCCCGAAGAACGAATCCCAATTATTTACTATATTGTTTATTAACCAGTCCTTCTCTACTGTCTTGCAGTTTTATATATTTTATACCCAATTATATGATGTACATATTTAAAGAATGTTTATTTATATATTTGAAGGTAAACTATAAATTACCCAAGTATCTACGCTTTACCTAAAAATAAAAATTAATATTCATTAAAATTGTCACATCGACACATACCTGCAAAAAACAGTGAAACCCAAAGAAACCAAAAAAAATAAAAAATTGGGCTGCCTTGTCTACTATTGTCTTCAACTATCAACTATCCTAGATACGTAAAATTTTTTTACTTGTTCAATATTTTGCCCATTTAAGGTGATTTTGTGTGGTTTATTATTAGTATAGTCTAATTAGTGCTACAGATGGAACTAATTGATATATAGCTAATTCTTGGGAGAGTAATTTGTTAAAGTCCTTACGAAGTATAATGTTCAAATAATATTACTGGTAACACTATAATTCTTGGCACTTCAGGCATATTTGTTACGTGCTAAAAGCATATGGCACTAATACTAGTAGTTTACGGTATATAAATAGGGAATAAAAGATCAAGTGGGGATAACGTGGTGAAAAGCTCATAAAAAATTAATATCAGAGTGGCAATGGTTGTTACTAGAGGGTAGAAAATAAATAACGGATTTTGTTTTAAAAAACGAGTGACAGCATTTTAACGTGCAAAAGGTTTCGTGGAAAATAAAGTGTTAATCTCGCAATTTCTCGTGGTTTTGGTTATAGTAGGTGAATAATACTAACCGACCGTCCTGGTAGAGAGTTATGGGAGCGAGTGTCATTTTCCTACAAATGTAGATTCGAGCATAGAGGCGATATAGGAACCACGGAAAACGTTTGCATAGTTTATTGCCTGTTATCAGGGTACATATAATTATTCTGGCATCTACCTCATTCTATATTGAAATTCGATATTATAGCAACAACTATTAGGCGTAATACCTACGGGAAGTTAGTCTGATGAAAGTCATTACGCAGTTTTGGGGTCTACGTGCAGCAGGTGACAGCCGGCGATTGGGGTCGACAAGCTGACATTTGTTAGGAGTCATTGGATTTATTAAGCGTCTACAAGTATAACAACAAGATAAGTGATTTAACTAGAATCTGATGGTCTTTCGCATATAAGAACAGTGTGTACTCATTAAACGTATTGGTTTAAGTTAATTGGGGTACCCCGTAACTGTCAAATCAAGGAATACAACGTGTGAGAAATAATAAAGCTAGCTAAAGGTATTGCTCTCTTTCATTTTCAGCTTAGACATTGAGTTCAATAATTGTATTGTTAGATATAAAGTGAAGTTATAAGTTTCTTGACCTATATCAGTGTACCTGAGTAAAACTTGTTGGCGCTCTCTTTTAACATCTTAATTAAATAATTCGCGACGTCTTCAGTGTTGCTAGAGACGGGCCTCAAGTACACTTTTATGGCGATCAATTGTTGAGTTAAAAATATAGAACACCGACCTAAAGGTAAGTTAAAAAAGCTAACATATTATTTTCGCGTTTAAGGCAATATGCACTGACCTTTATAAACTGTCGTTAGATATCAAAGCTATAAACATTTGCAAATTTTATATCGAGTTAAAAAATCACAAATAGTTTTAAAAAATAGTTACATTTAAAGCAATAGTAAAATCTAGCAGAGAAAAATTATAATACCTACATTTTTATTAACAAAACTCTTTCAGTTTCTGCTGGAAATAAAGCTTTTCTAAACGGTTTGCTAATTAAAAACTGGCATGTTATCCTTATCATTAATCAAAGTAGCTGCGTTAGTCTTTTTAGCCTTTGTAGCGACAGTTTTTAAAATCTTAATAGTGTGTTTTTATAAGTGAATTTATATTAATACGAGACGCGTTCAATAGAAACCCATCATTATTTTATAAAAATTATATTATTTAAAATGATAATCACAAAAACTTGCTGTGTGCATTAACGCGCTTATACTACTGTCTGGTGGAATTTTCGTGGCGATTGAAGAATTCTGGCACTGCATCTGATTGTAAATGGCGACCTTTTAGCATTCTTCAATGACCCAAAAATATGAAAATTGTAAGGTAAAAGCACTTGTACTTACACCAACAATATAAGAAATTTCCAACCATATGCCAAACATATATTATCATGCATTTATATTATAGATGTTAGAATAAATTAATATATTATCAGTCATTTCAATGGGCTTGCATAAACAACAACAATGGAGCCACACTTAAAAAGCAGTTTCAGTATGTAAACATAACTGATTTTATTTCTTAATTTTGCTATAAAGAAGTAAAGTTCGGGCACTTCATTTCATGTAGGAACATGGCCTGAGACAAGGCGAGTCAGTGTTGCCGAAATATCTCTTTCCGAAACCCAGTCATCTGGCACACCGTTACCGGCGTACTGGGTGATGTGGTTAGCATCACGCCTTCGACGACTGCCTTACTTTCTCTACTTCCACAACTGTGGTTTCGGTACCCAATTATTAATGCGACTGGGTGGGCCGCCCGCCAGTTGCTAGTTGAACTCTCTTATCTCTAACTTCGATGAATCATATATCTCGATTACTCGAATTGAAATCACATTCCCAACCTAATTCCTATAGTTTCTCATAATAATAATAAATGTCTTTATTTATTACAACTAAAATTAAATATATAACTATTAATTACAGAAATAATTGCAGTGTAATAGTTGTAGAAACCCCAAGGCACAGTTCAGTCTAAAAGACTGAAACTTTGACATAATTGTAAAGTATTAAAAAAAAATCATTCAACACTCAAAATCTACATAAATTCGATGCGGTGGTGAAATTCACTGCAGACCCAGATGGCAATGTCAGTCATACGTACTGTTAATGTTTTCACTTTTCAATAGTTTAAAATAACACTATAACTTGCAAAGTCAGGGACAATAATGAACAACCCACCAACTTCGAGAAAGAAAGTACACTTACAAAAAAAATGTATCAAAACTAAACAGTAATAATAATAGGAATAGTAATAGTAATACTAAGTACAGATGAGTAGATATTAGGGCTGCAACGAGTAGGCCGAGTACTCGGTGCTCGGTCTTATATTCACTACTCGTACGAGTATTAAAAATAATTTAAAAAAAAATATGAAGGTGTAATTTTTATTTGTATTCTTAACCAACTATAGAACGAACAAACATTTGAGGAGCGCTGTCATAAAAAATAAACAGTATGAAAAAGAAACAGTATGAAGTGAGATAACACAACTATCTTACTAATACTTATCGTAACTAAATTTACTAAGATATAATATGTAATCGGACATCAATAATTAAATTCAATACTTGTAATTAAGAATAGCAAGGGTATGATGCAAACATACAAGTGTTTCTCTTACTTTTTGTTTTTGATTTCACTTTCACAGGCAATGCCGTAGTACCGGCTGCACTGTCACTGTCGCTCATTTTAATTTTAATTTAACTCAAAAGGGGCATTATTATATTAAATATTTTTAACCATCAATTTTTGCTTGAATCAAAATCAATAAGCTCTAAAGCAGCAAACTCTGCGGGCATTAGTAGTACCAGTAGCATGGGGAATCACAGAACAATATCTCAGCATTTTGTCATTTGGAAAGTTTCCACTAAAGAGTAGACTGACTGGTATGTGGTGTTACAGTGAGGTATTTTTGGTTGCCTAACTGGTCAATGCGTATTAAAAGATAAAACATTTTGCTACACGGCGGGCGAGTTCTCAGTACTTGGCCAAAGCTCTAAGCCGAGTACTCGGTACTCGGTCAAGTAAAAAAATAGGGCTCGCTGCAGCCCTAGTAGATATACCATCCAACAAACAGCAGCCTTAAGAACAAATGTTTTATAGATTACGTTAAAAACTGTTGAGTTAAAATTAAATTGTTGTAATTACCGATATTTAAATTTCGATATAGGTAATGACCACAGTTCAGGCGATAACAAATTTAAAGAATTTAGAAATTTGGTATAATATAACTTCATTCGAAGAAACCTATTTTATGTAACGGTGGAGTTAATGTACCTTCATAACGAACATTAATATTATGCACATTATCTCTGAACGAAATTTTGCTATATAAGTACGAGGGTTTTTTATCCATAATGATCTTAAAATAAAAACAGGCACTCAACAGCTTTCTTTTGTATGTAATATTTAACCAATTGAGTTGAGACAGTTTATGTGATACGTGGTCAAATTTCCTTATTCCGAATATTAATCTCATGCAAGAGTTCTGGACTCTTTGAATCTGTCTTTGCGTATCTTTGGTCAGAGAAGGACCATAAATTTGACTGCAATAAACAAATTGGGGCAGAACTAAAGCTTTACAAAGGCTTGACTTGATTTTTGTAGATAAATTGTGCCTGTGACGGTAAATTAACTTGAGATTCATGTACGCTTTCTTTAAACAGTTAGCAACATGTGATTTGAATCGCAAGGTGTTATCAATTATAAGGCCTAGGTTTCGTGCTTCACTAATCACCGGCAAGACTACAACAGCAAGGTATAGTTTTACACGGTTTTCGATTAGCTTTAAGATAGTACGATTGCCGAATAGTAATACAGTGGATTTAGTTGGATTAAGTTTTAAGCAACGATCTTTAGATATATTTGAGATGTTATCAGATCCTGATTAATGTGGGATAGTATGTATGTATGTATTATCGATAACTTCATAACATCAACAAATTCTGTTGCGACGAATTTTTTTATATAAAAAGAGTGTGGTAATATCTAATACCTCACTCAGTGTGTTAACAAAGCTCTTAACGATACTAAAATTAATTTTATTAATAGTCTATAACAACACCGAAGAAGATAAATATTTTTCATAACACCTACTTGTTATTTGTCAATAGCAGAACTGTCAACTTGACTGAAAAGTTCCCCATAATAGCCTAGGTTGTTAAACGCTTAACAGCCTAGGCCGTTAAGAAATAATAGAACAGTAACATTTTAACATTGGCAATACTGAAATGTATAGTTAGTGACACTGTAAGTCTATGTCAAATTCGAGATTAGCAGGTTAGGTTTTGCGTCAGTCTGTGTCAAAACTGACGCAAAACCTAACCTACTAACATCGAATTTGACATAGACTTACAGTGTCACCAACAATACATTTCAGTATTGCCAAACGTAATTTTTTTCCATAGGTAACTCTGATAAGACGACTTTCTAACACCCGTTACTAATACTATTTAACTTTTTCATTTAAGTTGCTCTAAAATTTCAATTTTTGTAGGTATTATGAAAAATATTCAACGACATACGGCCGTTATCGCATCTAACTAACTCGGATAAATTCATTAGCCTCGGCCACAAATTTATCCTCATTTGTTAAATGCTTACTAACGGCCTTATGTCGTTAATAACTATTAACTAAATTGAAATAAAATATAAATACATTTCCATTGCACAGGAGTACAATCCTAAGTGATTTTTCTTTTTTATCTGTTGATTTTTTCTATGTAGATAAAAATTGGTGTAGTATTAAGATATGAACACTTACCTGCAGCTCGCTGAGTGCAAGAGGGAAATTAGTTTTCTCTTAAATCTTAATTCATTTGGAGAGCATTACTCCTGTCAGATTTAGTTTTCTAAACCTGTTACCAACAGTGTTAAATGGGTTGCCTACATTACCTGATCACGAGTTCTTCAATCTTTTCGATATTTCTGATTGGTCGAAGTTGCATATCTGCTTCTCCACACACCGTAAATGTTACGGTTTTCTCAAAAGGTATGGTTTGGATAACAACAATCAAGAACAGGCAGCTCATTGCCGTACAAGAATAAGTAATCTTTATTATAAGTACAAACTCGAAACAAGTCATCAAAAATAGTCTAACAATCTATGGTGAAACATGCA
Source organism: Agriotes lineatus (assembly GCA_940337035.1). NCBI lineage: Eukaryota > Metazoa > Arthropoda > Insecta > Coleoptera > Elateridae > Agriotes > Agriotes lineatus. The sequence continues at coordinate 102,804,517 of OW679201.1, forward strand.
ACAGCAAACTATGGATGAGCAAAGCCGGTGTCGTGCTCGTCGGCCAGCGAGATGGCGCTTCCGAAAATCTCGGAGCTGCCATTCGAGTTCTTCTTGAGCTCACTCTCCCTTTTGCTGTTGCGCCTTTGCAAAAGGGGGCTCTTGGTGTGAGGCGCCGTGCTCGCGTTCCATTCCGAAGGAGAGCCGCTCCTTATCGAGTCTGAGAGCGAGGCGGGCGTGCTAGCTCCCGAAACGTCCCGCTTAGACCTTCCTGAAAATTCCAGGCGATCAGGTAGTACAGGGGTAGTGACAGTTCCGAAGCGATTTGCTGTCGGCTTTGCCATTGAAAAGCGGCGCCCTGATGCTGGCCGCATACTAAAAAAGTATAGTTATGAGCGTGAGGCAGGTTCGGAAGAGCCCATCGAAGACATATCTGCTTCTCCATGGACGACATGAGCATGAGCGGTTGATAGTTCATAAAATAGAACGTCTTTGCTAGATTCGTTAATTCGTCAACTTACTGATTACTAGGTTAAAGATAACGAAAGCTATAATTTCCTTCTTTTTTTTCGACATACATATAGGTTCTAGAACGATTCTTTTAGTATCTACTTTCCAATTTATTTTCAACTGTCTTTTGACTAATCAGTTACCATATATGGGGTTTATATGTAGATTCCACATTTTAGCTCTGATTCTGATCCATCATATTATGTTAAATGTGTTTCAAAGCCCATTATAGGACGATTAACCCCACATTTTGGAACAATTTGAAATTAGCTGCAGTTTCCTGAAAGAATCTAGCAGATTTCGTCTGCCATTTCGAATCGCGACCGTATCTCGGTTTGAGGAAATAATGTTAAATCGTCGGGGAAACCCCCGTAGGCAACTGCCGGAATTGCGTGTATTAATGCTAAACAATCGAAAATGTTCTAGACATTTTTGTTTTGTTTGACAGAGGTATCTTCACCTTGGACGCTAAAAGACTGCGTTGCCACACCACGAACACAGAAATTCGCATCTCACATGTCAAATACAGTACAGACTTGTATTTTAAGGTGACGCTAAGTTACAATTAGATTTGTCGAGGAAATTGTTGCTTCCCGTACTGTTTAATTAAGTTTTCGGCTAAGTGCCGGATTTGAAAGTTCTCGATAAAACTGTGCTTTAGTAATGTAAAGTAAGTTGAGGTCGTTCTCTGTCCATTCGTAAATATTCGCATTTTCCCTGGAAAGAAAACCTGGTCTAAAAGTTTGGAATTTGAAGATTTACATTACGATTGTGTTGCACCCAGCATGACGTTACGCTCGTTTGTTCTCGATATGGCACCTCGTCGGCACATTGCAGACAACCCAAGCTGGTTATCATTAAACTGGCCCCGAAATATAACTTGAAACGGACTATACAAGTATTTGTAAACACATTGGCGTTGTAGTGTAGATGAATTTCTAAATTGCTATAACGGTTGGAAACCAAAACTGATGATCAGTGGTGTATGAAGCGGAGTATTGCCTACGGCAAGATTTTAAAAATTCGTCGCATTTTCATTCGTTTGATTTTTCTTAAAAAAGCTTGAGGGCTTAAACAAAAGGAAATAGTACTCTTCAAATAGTATGTACGTTGAGCAACTAAGATAAGTATTACCTCACCGAGAGCCTTCCAGCAACTGTAGATGCTGTGGATCTCATACAGCTGGCTTGTTTGTCTGCAGTGGCGTCCAAATTAAGGGTAAGATCAACGAATTTAGACACGCTTTAAGTAAAACAGCACCGTCTATATTAGGTAAACCCGACCTTAACGCTGAGCTAGTCTTGAGTCGACCCGAGGTTTGTTATTGCTGACGTCCCAACTCCCTAAAATTGTTTTAATAACAGTTTTGGCGCACCAACGTAAGGATTTTGTTTATTTTAAGTGTTGTCAACGTCTTATTTCTTTACTTCTTATTGTTTCGAGTAAATCTGGTTCCTGTCGCTGTCATAGAATTTTCTCTCAAATATTTTTCTTTTTTTTCTGTTATATTTAACTCTAATCCGCAAACAAAGATGTCCTATTATATGAACTATGTGCAACTTTAAGAGAAGTCAGTATGTTGACTGCATGAGGTCATTGCTTAGGTCGTCCTTGTTTTTGATGGTGCCAATGTTACTTTAACTGTGCAGCTTTTCGGTCTAACGGCGAAACGCCCAACAAAACAATATGAACCCATTCTACTTCGTCACAACTAGTCAGCAAGCTTCTGAAAAGACCTTAAGCTACATACGTGCTGTCGTTGCTCCCGTTTGTGGATTCGGAGCTTTTGACGCGCACCGGGTTTGATCCTGTGCTTCTCAAATCGTCTAAAGAGTTGTGGCGGCGATATCCTCCTTCAACGATGCCGTTTAAACTTGTAGATAGAATATCAATTAATATATGATTGGAATGTACTCTAAAAAACCTTACCCATCACCTATGCGTCTCTTGCTCAGCTCCTTCTGAATAACTTCGGGCAATACGGTTCTATTCATGGGCTGTGAAAAACTTTTCGCTGAACTTTTGCTAATCAAATGGTTGGCTACTTACTGATTGTGCTGGATTTTGGACTGGATTCGTCCAGATGTTAGTAGAGGATAGGTCTAGGTCAATAGTTGATCTGTTCAGCATATCTGCCGGTAGATTTGGTTTCACTGGGATGAGGGGAGATCGGCAGCAAACGCTAAAATATAATACAAAAATGAGAAAAACACTAAGACATCAATCTCCAAGCAACGACTTACGAGTTAACATCTTCCAGTTTCTTCAATAGCCTTTCGTTTTCTCTGCAGACAAGTTCCTGGTCACGCAGCAAAACCTCCCTAGACACAAACAGCTCCATATTTTCTTTTCGCAGCGCCTCATTCTCGCCGACGTACAGTCGAACAAGTTCTACAAGCTGTGGGCCCTCCAACTCTGCTAACTTCTCTAAGTCGACGTGCGGTGGTGTAGCTATAATGCGCTTTTCTGAAATTGGAAATTGGAAGCATCGAGGACACCAATAATGTACCATCTTTTCCTTAACAACGTACCTGGGAAAATTTCCCCTTCATTGGTTTGTAAGTGCAAGGCATTTCTGAGGTGCTCATTTTCACTTTGCAAAACGTTGACTTCTCTCTTGAGACTGAGTATCAGCGCTTCCCGTGGATCCTGTGGCATTGAGAAGTATTTAGAGACAGTTCAAAGAAATTCGTAAGATACGCACCATCAACACTATCGGCTTGGTTCTAATTCGCTTGGCGCGAGCCGCATACCTCAGCGTGTTTATGGTTTCTGTTAAGTTTGACTTCGCGGGTGAAATGCACGCTATCTACAAGTTTACGGGTTTTACACCAACAGATCCAGCTGTAACTTGGACTTACCATAAGGGTAACTCCATTTCCCGCCAAAGAATCGGCCAACAGCTTAGTCAGCTTCGAATCTCTGTAAGGGATGTGGCTGTTCTTTCGTTTGTTGTCGCTCAGGGAGGCAATACAGTATCCTGAAAGTACAATAGTGTTTTGAACATGGCGTCCAATGCAAGCGGTAGTCAAAGGGCAACTAGTTGGAAACATTTAAATTCGTTGTTATTACAGCCAATTGCACGTCCATCACCTCGGTGAAAGTGAAAAGGTTGCATGTTTAAAGCGACGGCTCCATTAAATTTGTAGGGAAGCATCGCTATTTCAGTAGATGGACTTAATTTATCCATTCACAATTCATGAGGATGACCTATGGTTACGTCAATCCAGCAATCCATTCAATTATGCATGGGAGTCTGGACGTTAGTTAAATATGGATGGACAGTTTGTCGTATGAAATCTATCAGAAGAAGTGGATGACCTGCACAGTTAAAATTCTTACCTAATACCATCAAGCTTTTGTTAATATTATTGGCTTCCTCCAGCGTCTTGCCCTCGCTATGGGTCTTCTTGGTCATCTCGCTTCCCGCCAGGTCGACGAAGTTGATCTTCCCGGACCTCGATATAAACACCCCCTTTTCCGCCGATTGTTCAGAAGTGATATGCACCGAGAGAATGGTGTGGCTTCGGCTGGCAACCAGTTAGAGCATGAGTAGGGAAACGGTTTAGATATGAAGAGAGTGTACCTGGAGTATTCGTTCATGTTGTGGCTGCCGACGGAGCGATTCCGCATGCCCTCTTCTAGGACTGCGGTGAGGTCGTCCAGCTCTTCGCAGTCGACTGTGAAGAGGTTCTCCACGAAGAAGCCGCGCGCCTTCTTGCTCCATCGCACGGCGAGGGGCTTCCTGGCGCTTCCCGGGTTTAGGAGGTCGATTACCTGCAAAATTAGACATTTTAAGATTGCAAGAGGAGTTTAATTGTGCTAACGGTTTAAATTAGGAAGGTTTTGAAGGCTCTAGGGAGTTCAAGAGTTTTGAACTATTTATAGAAAGGTTGGGAATTTGACGAGCTGATATTTAAGCCAATCTAGTGCCTCCTTAATAGCAAGTTGTTAGAATCCCTTAAACGAAAGATTTATCAACATGTCAATATTCTCATTTCATGCCCATAAGAAGAGAAAATGACGGCATTATAGAATCTTTCGCATAGTCCTACAAAAAAAAATAGATAAGGAACCTAATAGTAATATTAAATTGTTTATTGGGAAAGTGAATGGAAAGGTTGATAATCCGAATATTGGCCGTCCCATATTAATTCTGTTGTTTTTTTTTGCTTTATTTGACTTAATAGATGATTCTAAGTAAATACAGGGTGCCCAACTTAAATGTACGCAGCTTTAAACCGGTGAGTATGCAACACATTCACCATTCGCCATTGAAATGTAATGTGTGTTGCATACTCACCTGCTTAAAGCTGCGTACATTTAAGTTGGGCACCCTGTATATGTATCATATTTTCAGACATACTCTACCGAAGCTAATTCTACTGAGAATATTTTACAGGTGCTTCTGATGACTTCAGTTTTGTTGAGGTGCAAATTCAGACCCTTTACAGGTACCTAAAGTGTAGTTCATTATTTATTACTTTAACTTACGACACTTTATTTCCTTTCCATTAGAAGTCCCTTGGACTTGGTGTGCAGAAAACTGGATATTTACTATTTTCCATGAAAAGAAGCTTCTGATTAATTTTCTAATAATGACACGCCACTGTTACTCTCAGAACTAATTTTTTGAACATGCTCGGCAGCGATGCTAGATGGGTTGCTTATATTATGTGGTTATGCGGTCTTCAATCTTTTTGGATGTTTGTATTATGTGGTATAATTCTGCATTGTCTATTCTGCTGGCCACCAAAGCCACTTCTATAGCCCAAAATGGGGGAGTTGAAAGTCTTCTAGGAACACGCAAAGACAGGATGTAATGGGAGAGTTGTATTCGTTGCTTTTCTCTATAAGATTTGCAATTGTATAACTTTACTATAGTAATAGTACAAAACTCTAATAAACCTAAAAGGGATGTTCCAGTACTGGTTAGTCAAAAGGGAAAACTAAAAAGACGGCGAGAAGACTTATATGGAAATATGACGGAAACATTTTCTAATTAAATGAAAGAAGAAGACATTTAAGGCTTATGCTTTTGGCATTAGAAATATATTATTTTACATTAAATTAAGTGCATCAGTTTCTTCAGGGAAGCACAATCAATTCCAATAAACACAATGTGTCTGTAAACTATCGACTTAAAGAATTTCATATATGCACATGATGATATTAATGCAAATCATTTACAGATGTTCTTTACCAAGGAACTGCAGTTGATGACAAATGCTTAGTTAATGTTTTAGTGCATGTAGATAGTTTGAATTACATATAAAAGGGCAGCAAACTTGATAACTTGATATTTAAATCAACCTAGTATTTTGTTATCAAGAAGATATTAGAATTCACATACCTATATTAACGAAAGATTAAAATGGAATTGAACAACATATCAATGTTCTGAATACATGTTCTTCTAGAAGAGAAAGAAGACAATGTTAAACTCCTTTACGAAATCCTAGAAAGAGAATTAGATAAAGCATATAATAGTTATGTTGCAATTATTATTGTAGAATTAAATGTGAACATTGAAAGAGATAGTGCATAGGAAAACATCGCTTACATGAACAGTTCAACAGCAATGGAGAAAGATTAACATATTTGGAGATACCTGTGAAATTTTAAATTTCTACCCATTCTTATTTCAAATTCAGTTTATTTCAAGAAGTTTTATTTTAAGTAGTTATATATTATTATGATACATAAAGATCAGTTATTAAATAAAAATTAAAAGAAATAAATTTGGTAGATTAATACAATCAAATTTAGAAAATTTTGAATAAGATTGTTGGTTAAGTTGAATTGAGTAATAAAAATTAAATTTGAGATAAATTGGAATTTATTTTGAAATAGCAATTGAGTATTCAGCAATGGTGGTGGAAGTTAATATGAAAGACAAGATAATGTTATTAGGGGACAAATATGCTTACTATGAGAATAAAGAAGTGTAGTAGGTATAGATCAGATTATTTTATTTTAAAAGTGTGTAGTAATAATTGTAACTATATAAAGAGTAATTTTGTTTAAATAGCAGTAGAAATAACAAACTGAAATTATGTAAACACATTTTTGAAAAATCCATTTAGAATTAATAAAAACTAGAAATTTTGACTTTATTAATGGCAATAATTTGGTATTATACAAAATAAAAGATATTAACAAGTCTACGAAGTGAAGATAAGTGAAAATATAATTAACGGATAATACAAGCATACAATCATTGAAGAGATTATGGAATACGGTTTAATTAATTACAAGTAAGAAGAAGATAACAATAATTTGAGTGGATTTGGATTGTTTGGCACATGCAAGGTATAATTGGTGATCATTACTGGAGTTGAAGATTCTACGGAGGACTGGTCAATCGTTTTGCTGGGGTTGCTGACGTGACTGATTGATTTGGATTGTTCTGTTTGGCTTGGTTACCACAAGGTAGGAGCTGAGGACAATGGAAAATTAGTTTGGGTACCATCTGTTAGTGGGAACTTACCAGGAAGCTGTTAGATTGACGGACGCGTACAGGAGTGTAAGGAGCGAGACTGTATCTACAGGAGCTCAGGGTTTTGTCGTGTTGGAGTTGGTTGCGTGGTTGGAGGAGCATCGAGGTTAGGCTGTCAATGAGCTTAGCTGTGAACGTCAGGAGCAGTAGTGTTTAATGTGTATAGCAGTGAAATAAGAGGAAATCAGGTTGGTCTTAATTAGTTCTATAAAGGAATATTGAATAAGAAAAACAATTAAATGAGTGAAATAAAAATAACAGGACTTACTTTGGTGATTTGAGTCATTGATTTGTGAATAGAAAGAATATTTGCCAATTTTGATTTGATTATTGTTTGATAGTTGTTTAAGGTCAAACTGACATTTAGTAGCAGTCAATAATTAAAAATCCATATAAAATTAGAATATCAAAGAACAGATAACTACCTAGATTAACGACCCACACCCTATTAAGAGTCTCAAATGCATTGCAGTTATTAAACAGAATGATATAAAATTTCGAATTAAATAAAAGGTGTCTCAACTGTATAATATTTTACATAATATTAAAGCAATTAACTGAATGGCTTGTAAAATACAATAAGCCAAGCCACCAATGCAATATACTACTCGTGTATTGCATATACGGAGCGATTTTTTAAAAGCTGAATTGCAGCAGGCCCTGGATAGCCTGAATCAGTTGGCAGAACTGCAGTGTATTGCCAGTCTATGTCAAATTCTAGATTTGCAGGTTAAGTTTTGCGTCAGTGTGTGTCAAATGACAAACAAAACCTAACCTACTAACCTCGAATTTGATATAGACTGACAATGCACTTCAGTACTGCCAACTGATTCAGGCTATCCAGGACTTGCTGCAATTCAGTTTTTAAAAAATCACTCTGTATCCTTTATCTAATAGACGTGTCTGTCTGGGACGCTGTTTTGTCCGGGACGCTGTTTCAGCAGCCAAACCGTAAGAGATAGAGAAAAAAGTTATAAAAGTTATATGTTTGGAATGATCAGGTCAGGTCAGGAACCGAATTTCAGTCACGTGATACTTCCGGTTTTCGAGAAATCACAAAAAGACGGTTTTTCAAATAGAACGCGTATTAAATAAAAACTGTTTCGGCCGCCAAACGTAGCTACGACCCTCTGCGCCTTAAAACCTCGATCGGTTAGGCAACCACTTTGACACCTTCCAGGTCTGGGTGGTTGCCTAACCGATCGAGGTTTTAAGGCGCGTTAAATGAGACATTTGTCTCACTGGACTGCTAGTTGTATTATAATGTAACCTATGCCAATAAATGTTAAGAACCACAAGTGTTTCTATTTATTTAGACATTACTTGTCATAACGTGGAAATATTTTACAGAAAATTCATTATCTAATACTGAACAACAAAAAGTAAAATAATCGGTGGTATATTTTCTGGTGCATATAGTGTATTAAATACTTGTAATTTATTATTTTTACCAAGAATGAAATTTAAAATGAGAGTTTAACATTGCAATTATATTATTTTACTTATAATATCAATTGTACATTTGACAAATCTATGTTAATATAGGGTACTGCACAATTAATCACAAGTTTTTAAAATTTATAAAAAGGTTATACAACGGTGCTTCGAATTTTACACATTTTTCTAAGGATTGTCTTGCAACCTGCATATTATCTATGGTGGATCGATTACGTCTGAATCCATTTTGGTACTCGTTGATAATTTCTTCTATATATAAATTGAATGTTTGGTTGATGAGGATAGACAGAATTTTCTGGGTTGCATTTAGCAACGATATTCCCTTACAGTTGTTGTATTCTAGTCAAACCAAAACTGTCTCTTGGCTAAACGAACAGTTCCACTTTAAGCTAACCTAAATTAAAATTTAATTACAGTGTTAAGTTCTATGTCAAGTCTAGCAACCATAAATATAGGTAACTCTGTTTGAGTCCTTGAAAGCTCGTTTTAGCTTAGCCAAACTCTTTGGTTAAACGTTAGTTAAGTTAATAGCTAGAAATTGACTAAGCTGACAGGATTTAGAAGTAAATTATATAATTATCTAATTACCTTAACCTAAATCGAAGTAGGTACAAGGATAATTACAAAATAAATGTGTATCTCAATAGGTACATCAGGCTAAAGCAAGTTAATTTTGCTTGTAGATTCTTCAGTCGGAATTATTATTACCTCGTTGAGTAACGTCTTGTAAATATAGCATTAAATTCATAATTTTTGTCTATTATTTAGCGAATTCTAGCAACGACCGTACTTACTTAAAACACACTTGATGATAGTCACTCGCAACGTCAAATAATTTGCTTTGACATATTTTTCAATTAAAATAAAAAAACAGCTTTGAGAATACGTTTTTGGTTTAGTGATATTGTTAATAACTATTTTGTTAAAAAAAATTGAAACTTGAAAGTTTAGCATATCAAAATGCAAAAGTACCTGAATTGAAGCTTATATTCTTTACCTACTTTCTCAAATAATGAAGATCCCCATACATTAGCAGGAATTTAATATACCCGTTTCACAAACAACAGTTTGTATGCTATTAGTACAAAGTCTTCGACTTTGCGACTGGTTCATGCCATGAGAAGTTTTTTATCTGCAATAAAAAACTATAAATACTTTATGAAAGCAATTTATGACAAAAAAAACAGTATTTTTTAAGGATTTTGACTTCGTTTCATTCCAGAATTATTAAGAAAACCCAAGACATCCTTTGTAAATATTCAAGTCTTCACAAGTACGCTAAAGATCGAAAAGTTGTTATCCCCTCTATTTACCGTATACAACTTGGCGACCTCTTTAGTGATTTCTTTCTCAATTCAATTATTGTTTTATTACAAAATCTACAAATTACAGGGTGTTTAAAAAATACGTTGGGATATTTTACCCACTTATAGATCTCATCAATACAAACAGACAAGCCCTATTAAACGTTGTTCCGGAAACGCTTTCTTTCCGAGATACAGTGCGTTAAAGTTTTCAACAAAAAAAAAAACCGGCCGCCACTGAAATAAATAATTTAAATCTAAGTGCGCCAAAACATGATCCTTAATAGGACCAATAAACCTTAAAAGTTTTACTAAAATCGGCCAAGGGGTTTTTAGATATTGAAGCATTTTAGTTTTTGTCTTCACAGGTTTAGAGACGTGCAAAAATATGGGCTTTATTTTTTTCTTGAAAACGAAGCGAGATACGAAAAAAACTCAAGAGAGAAAACAGTTGCATTTTTAGTTGCTGTGTTAAACAAAAATATGAAAATTGCAAAAAATTTGCTGGGCGTTATTTTTTTAAGAGGAAACCTAACCGACATGGCGATGCGTTTCATGACCGTTCTCATACGTATTAGGACTTTTTTGTTTGCATTGATAAGACCTATAAGTGGGTAAAATATTTGAACGTATTTTTTAAACACCCTGTATAAGTCACGCGTTTACAAAATTCATAAGAAGCAAGAGGCAAGCTGAAAGCTAATACGTTTAACATCTGAAGTAGTTTGCATGTTTGCAATGAAAGTAATGGCAACTATACTACAGTTCTAAAGCACAAAAGGTATATACAGTCGGGAACTATTATTAAAACATTGCATAAAATATGTATGTGGACAACTATTAGGCAAAGAATATATTTTAGAATAAAGAATGTTCCCATGTCTAACGAAACAATTAACAGACGAAGACAATTTGATTGCTGATCATATAGAAGCACTAGGTGAGCCCGTGTTTTTCAAATGCAGCTGTAATGTTAGTAGATTAGTTTATGTTGCACAATGATGTGTAAGATATTATAGAAACAACTTTATCTTAAATACGTGGTCCTATTAAAGCAGGTTGGTTACAAATAGCTAACTACAACACGTTGTTTTCTCTATGGAGAAGAGTGGTCAAGAAAATATATGAATCGATAAATTCAATAAATTAAATAAATACGTAAAAAAGTGTGTGTTCTTTATTAAATAAACTAAACTTCACCATGCAAGGCTATGTGCATTTTTTTTTTCAATTAGGCAGCAGTCTCACTGAGCCACCACCATCCACAACCATCCACTAAGAAAATGCGCTGCGGCCCTACTGCAGCCAGCGGTGACCACTGCGAACCACAGTACATTTAAATTTCGCGCTTATTTACCAACATTTTGACACGATTTCGGAGGCTTTCACGGCCATTATTATTAAGTAACAAACGACTTCCGGGATTGGACCGTGTCATTATTGAGGTCGAAGAACTCAACGTTTCGCCCACTTTCGTAAGGGGATTCATCAGGAGAAAAGGCAAAAGAGCACTGCAACTCAATGTGTTAATCAGAGGCGAAACTCTTTTGCAAAAGAAAGGGATAGAAAATCACGGTAACTCAACGTGTAAACCACGAAAAATAGTCAATAAAATCGATCATGTGGTGATATCGAATAGAAGAATATCAGACGATTCAGGCCATATGTTGGTTAAAGCCGTAATTAAGCAAAAATTATAATGCAAAAGCTCTACCAATACAGAAAATTAGGTAGTACGACAGAAAAAAATAAAAGTGAAGACACACAACGACAACCACGATAAAAAATGCGATGACTCATAAGAAGAAAAATGGAAATTCGAAAGAGAATATTAAAAAGACAGCCGAAATGAAGATAAGGTTTCGAGCTAGTAAGCAAGAGTGTTAGTTTTGGAGAGTTCAAGTGTTTAAATTATTACTTTAACGGTGTTTGTTTGCTATCCCTTGAAATAAAGCGTTAAGACGTTAAATTTTTTTATGTTTAAGCACGCATATCTCAAACACAGTTGAATTTACAGGTATGAAGTAACATATCAGAAGAAAGCTCATTAAAAGGGATATTCAAAAATACAAATATTTACAAGGCGTTCCATTTGAAAAAAATCCGAAATGATTAAATTTGAAATTGTTGAGCACCTTGTATAACATTAATACCTAGATCCACTATTTTACACTCGAAAGGTAATTCACGACAAACATATTTTTTTGGTAACGTTTTCCTTTATGCAACTGTTTTCTGTTACTTACAACAGCCGCCTGCAGCTCAGCATTTTTTTTTTGCATAGAATCGTTAATGTCTCCAAAACAATCGACGTTATACCCATACACCAATATCAAAATGATTAGTATTTCAATGCAAAACTTCTATGCTACGCAAATATAGGGCGTTTCATTACAAAAAAGCAGGTTTGATTTGTCACTTTTTTTAGCCACCCTATATAAACAAAACTACTTTAGTAATGTGCACCATCTTCGTATCTACAACTTTTATATACACAACATTCATGTAACTCTCATAGTTTTAGAAATATCTTCCTCCCCCGCATCATTGCCGGACCCTGTAGGTATATAAATTTAAAAAAAATCAAACTAATTCTCATATTATGGAGCAGGTAGCTAACTTTTCCGAAAATTCTGTAAGAATCTATTTCTATTAGAGTACAGGTTTTCTTCATGAAATGCAAACAATTGCAAATGTGGGTAGCCTACGCTCAAAACTTATTTCCTAGCATTTGTGTGTTATTGTTGCATTAATTGCTGTGGTCAATAATTTTAATATGCATTATGTGGCATGTAGTACGTTTTTATACGAGCCAAATTTATTTTCTCTCAACAATTTTTGCATCTAATGGATTTAGTTTGACTAAGTTTTAATCTGGTGTTTTTAAAAACGCGTCGGGTTCATGCCGTTTATATTTAAGTATATATTATATATAAGAAGCTCAGTGGCGTAATAGGTTAAATGTTGTTTATTAATATGTACGTAGTACACGATTGTAAGTTTTTTAATGTAATCAATACTTACAGATAAACACTTTCAATATGAAAAGTAGAAGCCCACCAATATAAATATCGTGCTAACATTCAAGTACCCGCAAGCCCCTGTGGCCTAATGGATAAGGCATCGGCCTCCTAAGCCGGGGACTGTGGGTTCGAGTCCCACCAGGGGTACATCTCATTTTTTATTATTAATTTAAGTTTTTATACCAAAAACGAATTGTTAAAGCGCGTTAGCGTTTGCTTTCAAAGCTGGTCCAATTTTTAATCACGTTTTAACCCCATTCCCGCGTAGCAATCAAGAAATGAATTTGCGAGTGGCCCACAGATGGCGCTGCGTTGGTGAAACGTGCGACAGCGGGAAATGTAGGTCCACCGATCATTCCAAACAGGAAGTTTATTTCTACATAGGAGATTTGTCAGGTTTAAAACTAGACATATCGAAATCGGAAGTCAATTTGCAATTGTTTTTTCGCGGATTGCGTTAATAAAATGATATAATTAGTGTCAACTTTAACAGTAAGTATTTTGTTGCGTCATTCGTGTACAGTGTTCGGTGTCAACCAGCAGACTGCCGTAGAAATGTATTATCTGTAACCTCATTTTAGTTCTTAATTTTTGAGCAGATTAAAACAGGACGTTTATAAAAATTATTCAGAGGTTTAAAAGTTTAGTCTTTTGTTTCGCCGCCACAACAAACTTGATACTTGCTCTAGCATAATTAAAAATAGAAAACTTCATCATTCAAAATAAATTTATTTTGACTTGAGATTCTTAACACAAAAATCGACGTACGATAATAATTTATAATTTTAAGTGGATTTTGTAGATATATTTAAAAAATACTGGCTAAAATGTAAAATTAGACATTATACCGGGTGGCCATAAATATCTGTGATCCCGGTAGCATTTATACATTCCGTATATGTATTTGGCACCATGGCACCTATGTACGGAATGAAAATCGGTGCCAAATTCGGATACAGAATGTAACAGTTATGCCCATGGCGCGAGGCGACTGTTTACTGTTTTCAGACTGTTTATAGTTTGTCGGTCAGTTTCTCATCGTCATAGTCATGGACGATGCAGCAACAAATTTACCATCTCACTATAAATATTTTGAAATAGCACCAGGCAAATTTATTAAATGAGAGTGATGCAAAACAGTCGATGGAAGAATACGTTTCTTTAAGAAATTTCAATTGAAGAATACATAAAGCCAAAACTAACACGCCACATTCAATGTGCAAGTAGCTATATGATTATGTTGCTTTAGATAGCTGCATTGAGAAAATCCCGTTCTTATAATTAATAATAAACGGCTCATTTGTAGATTATTTATTTACAGCTAATTAAGTATAATGATATTTATTATATGTATTAATTATTACCTTATATTTCCAAATCAATTTATTAATAGTTACAAGAACCTATATTAACTACAAGTTTGTTTATCCCTATTTTTATACGGATGGGGCCATAATTATATATAACAGCAATGAGATAACATGAATAACAAAATAGAATGCTTGAGTAAGAAAGAGATGGCCATACGAATATATTTATACTTCACATCAGATTGTGCTTTATGTTTTAAGATCTGTCCGGAAAGATGACATAAAACATAAATAAAATGTGAGCAAACGAAACTGAAATCAAGCTTTGAAATATTTGTTGTATGAATAATATGTTCGTGGCACTGTAAGTCTGTGTCAAATTCGAGGTTAGCAGGTTAGGTTTTGCGTCAGACTGTGTCAAAACTGATGGAAAAACCTAACCTGATAACCTCGAATTTGACATAGACTTACAGTGCCACGAACAATATTATTCATACAACAAATATTTCAGAGCCAAGCTTGATTTCGTTTTCGTTTGCTCACATGTTATAATTTAAATGACAAATGTATCTTTCTACTGAAAACCACTTTTGATAAAGAAAAATATATGAAAAATGCATAAACATTAAAACCGTGATTCTATTTCTCTTTCTATTTGTCTAATTTACTTAACCTTAAATTATTTCAGCGTGTACTTTAACAGTCCATTCGTGTATGATTGCATGTTCAATTATTAATTTATAGTTCAGTCTGGAATACAATTATTGTTATCATGCATCATAAAGGGGAATCAAAAAATTGTGGTTGTAGTGCGAAACTTTAACTTACTATAAAACATACAACCAAAGACACGAAAAGAAAAGGCAAACATGTAAAGGTGAGGCGACCATTTGATGTATGAATACAAAGAGTACAGAACTAAACTTTATATTTTTTCCTGCAGAAAGGAATGCCTACCTTCATTGCAATTACAAAGGATCACAACCATAGTTTGACCTCTGGAGAGAGCCTGGCTTAATTATGCTCTACACGTAAAGTGAGAGATGAGTTTGACACCTATTTCGATAGCGGATTGGGAATTTCAGAATCTATTCAATATCATGAATTAAAATTAGAAGTGAAATATGGCGTGGGAAGCGTTGAGTTGGCTAATGCATTGTTAAAACCTAAATATCGAACAGTGGCTTTTTGGTACAGCAAATGGCAAACTCTTAATTTGTGACCGTGCCATAGAGAAGGTGTTTTGGAGGTACGTAAATATTGCTCTAATTTGTATTTAATTTCTAAAAATAGTGTTCCAAAAAATATAACAAAGGCAGAAATTTATGATGAAAATGAAATAATTGTAAAATTTCAAGAGATCCATTTACTATTATAGTAGTAGTAGTAGTATTATTTGTGGGGAGATTCGTGTCTAGCAAGTAGGCCTTCATAGGGCCTTTTTGCCAACCTCGTGGACAAGGTCTAGGCATGCAGAGTATCAGGTACCTTAGTCCTACTTAGAATTTTGCCGAGACTAAGGAGTTCCAACCTTAGCAAGGGATCTTTTACATGCTACACATCGTAGTACGAGGATGATGTGACGGGACGTTCGACTCGACTATTAGTGCTCTCTAGCTGTAAAAATTAACATCGTTTTCGAGTTCCGCCATATTTTTTATGCTGACAAGTGAAATTTAGTTGATCTGTGGCGTTCAGTTAAGAAATTACAACGGTTTAAAGATGACGCTTAAATGGAAAATCCTAAAATGGATAAAAACGCTATTCGTGGTGCGATTCAATATTATTTGTTTTTTAAGAAGCTAAACACAACTGAAATTTTGACCGATATGCAGCAAACATTGGGTGACAATGCCCCTTCGAAAGCAACGATTTGTCGCTGGGTTGCACGCTCCACTTTTGGACCTACTAAAAGCAGCAATTGCTGAAAAAAGACCCGGAATGGTTAAAAAAGGTGCTCTTTTGTCATGATAATGCTCCTTCCCATTCCAGTCGCATTGTTCGTGAGAAATTGGATCAACTTCGCTTTCAGGTTATCCCCCACCCACCTTACTCGCCAGATCTTGCTCCGAGTGACTTTCACCTATTTCCGAAGCTCAAACTTTTCCTTGCCGGAAAGAAGTTTAAGACGGACGAAGAAGTAATTGCTGCAACTGAGCAATATTTTGACAGCCTTGAAGAAGCTCACTACAAAACAGGCATAATGGCACTTCAGCTTCGCTGGTCCAAGCGTGTTGATGTACGAGGAGAATATGTTGAAAAATAAAAAAAATTAAGGCTCTAACTCATGTCTTTCATTGCGAGTCTCACGTCCCGTCAAATAATCCTCGTAACATGGAACCCACGGCTTTACATCACTTCCGAATGATGGCATTCTGTAGAGGTTTTCATCCGCATTTTTTAATTTTTAAAAACCTCACCGAGATTCCGCAATGCTTACCACTGAGCTATGGAGCCCGGCTACTGTTGTAGTAATAACAAAAATCATGCAACGGGCGCATTCTTTACCATTTTCTTAAGACATTGTATTCACAGATAGTACTCTTGCTGTGATTCATTAAATCATTCTGTCACATCTATGCTTACGCCTTGTGAAATTGGAGCCGTTCCTCTAGGCGTCATAATAAATAATAAGGGGCAAACGGAAAACTACTATATTATAATTAAGGATAACGTACCCAATTTGTTCTGTGGAGTAGAATACCCTACAATTTTAGTGAGATTACAGTAAGATTCTTATAATGCAATAGCATTAATAGACTTTTCCTGTACACTTATGGAAGAATATTACCAGCGTCGGTTTAGAAATTTTATTAACAACCGAGATAGTTCCAATCGTTTGTTTCTAAACAAACACCTGAAGAAAATTGATTATATACAGAAAGAAGATATAAAAAAATCGTCTCTTCTTTATGCAGTTCCAAGCTGTGAAAATAATGGAATTTACTATGATATGCACATCTTTAGATGGCTAAACTATGCTTTAGTGCTAATATTCAACCGCTGTCGTTTTTTGAGCCCTTCGTTTCGCATCCATCAACAACCAGTCGCATTGTAATCGAAAGCGACGAAATTATACCTCAATAAAATAATTTAGTCCCTACAAATGCCAATAATAGTGAAGTGGAAGAAAAACTTTTAGGTGTAACGGAAATGGTTACAAGTACTGAAAATTACATCAATTTTCAGAATATCGTCGATTTATTGCTGACTAAAAATAGAGACTTTGGAACCAGCACTTGAACCGTCAAAATGTTTTGCCAACGATTGAAGCAGGTGAAGACAAGTACACAGTGGCGTAACTATCATATGTGCAGGGGGTGCAAAGAACCTCCGCGCCGAATGTATATAGGCGCCGCGGTAGCGGAGTTTTTTGTGAAAATAAAAGTTTTCCTAGAATAGAGGTTCAGAGCGGCAACAGACTATGAAACGTGTGCGCCACTGGGATCTTTTGAGTGCGCAGTCTTTTCTCCTTTTGAGTAGATTAGAAGTTCCAGCTCTAGTGTGTGTTTGTGATTCTTAAATTGCATAGTGCATAGTAACATATTATAAATTCAAAGTTTTAAACCGCAAATTTCTGACGATTGCCTCAGATGCAGAGGTCATAGAGAGTGCCAAATTACTTCAAACTACGTATGAAACTGATCTCGATGACGGCTTACTAAAGCAAATTGTACAATTTCGATCTTCGTACACAACTAGTATTAAATATTGTTTATCAGTGAAGGAAGTGGGAGAAAAATGTCTGTCTAATCACACATCATTGGCTAGCTTTCCGTATTTGTATACAGCTTATATCCTCCTTTTTACATCCGCCACTACAGCCTCCACTGAGAGATCTTTTTCAAAAATTCAAAAATATTACTAACTTTTTGCTAAGTAAGATGGGCCAAATACGCCTAAAGAGTTTTGCATTACTGAGAATCGAGAAAGTGAGAGCCAGTACTCTTGGTTTTAATTCACTGATAGATATGTTAGCTTTAGCAAATAGTTCCAAAAGCGAGTTTAATTAAAGTGCTATACCTACCTACATATTTATATATCCACTAGCTGGCCCGGCAACCGGCCCCCCAAAAATAATTTGTCTCTGAAACCCCGTTTCACCACTATAGAGTTTTAATTTTATGTCATGTCCATCGTCTTGGACTTAAAAATAAATGCCATTTTCGCAATCAATGTCGCAAAAAAACGCAATAACGACACCCATATCGATTTTTAGGCTTATTTGCCCCATTTCACCCCCTAAGGGGTAGCGGACCCGACAGACGTTGTCCTGCCCGAACGTTGGTTTGCCTGCTATTGGCGGGTTTAGCGAACGTTTTTTTGATATTCGAATTTTCGATCTTTTTTATTTTAAAAAATATTGGAGAGTGGTGAAATTTTGGAGTTATATGTTGTGATATGCGAGAAATCTTAAAAAAATTAAAAAAAAGAAATTCGTCCAAAAATTAAAAAAAAAAATTCCTAGAACCCGATTGCACCGCCATCTACCGGATCCAATTGTGAATCTAAACCATCCAGGGATCCTCTCAAACACACACACAAAATTTTATCAAAATCGGTCCAGCCGTTTAGGAGGAGTTCAATCACGTACACACGTACAGAAGAATTATATAGTGTGGTCCATTAAGTGTGCAACAAATGGGAATTTTTTTTATTAGTTGTACAATCGAAATTTAAATAGTGTCAAAAGTTAGTGCATGTTCGATAACCATATCAGATGCCCTTAGAATGGCTTCAAGTCAAACAATATACAGGGCAGGACAAAAAATATGAAATTCGTTCAAGAACAAAGTTACCTTATTTCAAAAAATATAGCAAAATTTTATTGAGAAAAGAATTAAAAGTTATGCTCAAATACAAAGTCACGGCCTCCTATTCGAATTTTGATTCTTTTTTGGAAAATTTTGTATTACCCCCGTATGATACATATTTTTATTATTTTGATTTTATACAGGGTGTTATTTAAGTACGTGGCCAAACTTCAAGAGGTAGTTCTTTGAGTGATTCTAAGACGAAAAGTTTATATAAACATAGGTCCGGTAATGCTTCGTTTTGAAGATACAGGGTGTCAAACTTTTTTTAAAAAATCATTTTTTCGTAAAAATTTTAATAATCCTTCAGCCAATTTTGTTGAAATTTGTCAGTGTTATTTATGGTAGAAAGGGGCTAATTTAGCCCTAACTAGATTAAAATTATTAAGTTCAGAGGCGTCCCGGGGGGCACCTTAACCAATATTTTTGACAAAAAAATGTGCGCCACTGACTTCTTTAGAACTTTTATATTCTTTTTCGCATTAAGTAGCTAAAAATACAACTTTTTTGTCTCTTTATTTTTTTTCGTATCTTGCTCCGTTTTTGAGAAAAAAAATAAAAATCACTTTATTGCATGTCCCTGGGACAACATAATAAAAAACTAAAACTACCAAACTATTAAAAACTGGGGTGTACCTGTTATTTTTTTCCATATCAATAGTCTATTCTGGTCTTAGAAATTGTTATAACAATTAATGCTAGCTAAAAAATATTTTTTGTGTTTTATTATTTATTAAAAAATGTTTTTTGCTGTCCATGGACATGCAATAGTAATTTTTTTTCTCGAAAACGGAGCAAGATACAAAAAAATAACGAGACAAAAAAGTTGTATTTTTAGCTGCTTAATGCGAAAAAAATATAAAAGTTCTAAAGAAGTCAGTGGCGCACACTTTTTTGTCAAAAATATTGGTTAAGGTGCCCCCCAGGACGCCACTGAACTTAATAATTTTAATCTAGTTAGGGCTAAATTAGCCCCTTTCTACCATAAATAACACTGACAAATTTCAACAAAATCGGCTGAAGGATTATTAAAATTTTTACGAAAAAATGATATTTTAAAAAAAGTTTGACACCCTGTATCTTGAAAACGAAGCATTACCGGACCTATGTTTATAGAAACTTTTCGTCTTAGAATCACTGAAAGAATTACCTCTTGAAGTTTGGCCACGTACTTAAATAACACCCTGTATGTATTTAAAGTAGCCACAACCACATCCCTTTTAAATAACTTTTAGCAACTTGATGCGTATTTGTAAAATTTACTTGGATTTATATTTTTTTAGGTAAGCTTCCACTTCATGTTTGTTGCAACGACATTTAACAGAACTTTAGAATTTCGCAAATATTCTTTTTAACAAGGCAAATGCTTTACTAATAATAATTTACATATAAAAAACTCTTAATAAAATCAGAATAACAAAAATATGTATCATACGGGGATAATACAAAATTTTACAAAAAAAGAATCAAAATTCGAATAGGAGGCCGTGACTTTGTATTTGAGCATAACTTTTGATTCTAAACAACTTTTCTCAATAAAATTTTGCTATATTTTTTTAAATAAGGTAACTTTGTTCTTGAACGAATTTCATATTTTTTGTCCTGCCCTGTATATTGTTTGACTTGAAGCCATTCTAAGGGCATCTGATATGGTTATCGAACATGCACTAACTTGTGGCGGTATTTAAATTTCGGTTTTACAACTAATAAAAAAATGTCCCATTTGTTGCACACTTAATGGACCACACTGTATATAAAGATATACGGATGGGGCCGTAATTATATATAACAGCAATAAGATAACATAAACTACAAAATAGAATGCTTGAGTAAGAAAATTACTTTAGTAGCCACAATTAGTTGACATATGTCATAATTAAAGTGAGCGTCAAGCCTACTCGTATATTTGCTACTATGTTTATCTCTTTCTTACTCAAGCAATATGTGTTATTTTCTTGTCCATGTTATCTTATTGCTGTTATATATAATTGTAGCCCCATCGGCATTTTATTTTTCTTGTGAATTATTTAAATTTGTATTCCTTTTACGTGGTTTTTGTATTTGTATTTTTCTATGTATTTTTATGTTTCATGTTATATTTTGCGAGTGTTTGATGTAATGGTAAAATCTGTTCTACTTTATGGGTCGGAATCGTGGACGGTTAAAGAACTAGTAAAGCAGAAATTGCAGGTGTTTGTAAATAGGTGTTAGGTGGCCAGTCATTATTTCGAACAAAAATTTTTGGGACCGAACAAATCAGGTGGACATTAATATAGAAATTTGGAGAAGAAAATATGGATGGTTAGGGTATACGTTGCGAAAAACTAAAACTGAAATTTGCAGAAAAGTTTTGATTGGAAACTTTAGAGTTTCAGAAACAGAGGACGCCCGCGAAAAACGTAGAGGAGAACTGTAAAACAAGAGACAGGAAAGACTATAGCACAATTGAGCCAAAGAGCAAAGGAAAATGACAACTGGAGAGAATATACGAATACCCTATGTCCCAATAGGGAATAATGGGATTATTATTATTATTATTATTATTATTATGTTATATTTAATAAAAGATTGAAACATCTAAATGTATTTTATTTTGCAGGAAGTAACCTTTCAGGTTAAGAAAAGAGCTTATTAATTTTCTTTTAAATTTAAAGTGTTGCATGACCAAAAATTACCCCCCCCCCCCCTCTTTTTTCTGAAACTTCTTGTCTACAGCGGCTATCATTTATTCTTGCACACCGGCGCCAAACCGTCTTGTTACGCCACTGCAAGTACAACTTGGGAAAGTTTTTTGTGCACTGCTGGGAGTTCATGTTCCCAGCGCTACAGGCAAAAAGCCAGCATCAACGTTCAGCCTACAGTATTAAATTGAAGGAAAGTCGGCATAACAAGGAGAAGCAGGAAAAGAGTCTTGGGTCGTCCATCAAGTGGGGAACATGCCAAGAAATGCTTAAGAAGAAGCATAATGTATCACACAATGTGAAAAAGACTCTACCAAATGCAATGAAACATAACTCCTAACAATAATATATCACTCCTATATATATTTTTTTTTGCTTTTATTTTATGTAATCTATACATATATAAAGGAAAGTCACAACCCTGACTAATCAACGCAGAGCCGTAACCACTGGTACTACGAAGTTGAAATTTGGATGGAAGATTCAATTTGTTGCGTAAGGTCGTGCTAAGAAGGGATTTTTAAAATTCTACCCCTAAGGGGGTGAAAAGGGGTAAAATGTGTTTTTACGAATTCCTCAATATCTCTTACACCCTATGAGATACCGACTTGGTGTTTACTTGCAAAGATTTTCAATACAAATGCCTAGAAACGTATTTCAGGATTTTGCCCTAACCAACCCCTAAAGGTTCAAATATGGAATCGGGGTGAATTAAAGAACCCTTCGTATCTCCTATGTTTCTTCAGTTAATACATTCTTTTTTCTCATATAGATGTATTTTTAAAATATTTAAAAAGTGGTTTAAGGAATTTTCAAAAATTTTCCCGTAAGGGAGTGAAAAGGGGTAAACCGTGTTTACACAAATTCCTCAATATCTCTTAGACCCGATAAGATATCGACTTGCTGTTTGATTGCATAGGTATCCAAGGAAAATTTCTAAAAACACATTTCAGGAT
Source organism: Agriotes lineatus (assembly GCA_940337035.1). NCBI lineage: Eukaryota > Metazoa > Arthropoda > Insecta > Coleoptera > Elateridae > Agriotes > Agriotes lineatus. The sequence goes on from OW679201.1 coordinate 102,827,051, forward strand.
TTTGCCCTAATCAACCCTTAAAGGTGCGAATCTGCATTCGGGGTGAATTATAGAACCTCTTGTATGTCTTGTGTTTGTTAGGTTAGAGCATTCTTTCTTTGGTATACATATATATGTGTTTTTCAAATCTTTAGAAAGGGGTTTTAGGGTTTTTTAAACTTCACCCCTAAAGCGGTAAAAAGGGAAAACTGAAAAGGGGTAGGGGGTTAAAATTATAAATTATTTCCCCTCTGGGTTCATTTCAGAATAAAACGGGCTGAAAGAATTTTTAGAAATTTTACTCCTAAGGGGTGAAAAAGGGTAAACTGTGTTGGCACGAATTTTTCAATATCTCTTAGAATAAAATAGGAGAATTTCTGAAATTCCATTCCCTTGTGGTGGTAACAGGTATCCTGATATAATTTATGAATACAACATTTACTAAGTACATATATTTTTGATGATATCTCATTGTTATACTAAACCTATAGTTTTATCAATCTATACAAAGGTAACGACAATTATATACACATTTCCAGGGGGTATGTGAAGAATAAATAAGTCAAGGAAAACTTTTTTCGGAAGAATATTGTTTTCTTTTTACTTACAATATTGTTTTGCAGCCTTTTTCAGTTCGGTGTATTGAGTGAGGGGAAGGGGGGGAGCAGAATTTATTTAAGATTTAGAAGAAACAAACATTTGTAGTCCGTACGAAGAACGGGCATCTTGCTAGTAAACATATATTTGCACTTTCGCTTTTGTTGCATATTTTCCTTGGCCAGGAGCACAGGGCATCTAAAGTCGGAAAAACGTAGGTGTTGTATTCGCGGTTTTTGCTGCAATTTTGAGCCTGCGTAGCTGTTACATTCTGTATGTGAATTTGGCACCGATTTACATTCCGTACATAGATTTCGCACTTCTAGTCTGATTGGTTTAACATTCGAATCTGAGCAATGAAATTGCCCTAGGTGCCGAATACATATACGGAATGTATAAATGCATCCCGGTAGCTATGGAATTAGCTACCTACTTGTGATGTTCCCATCAATTTTTTCACAGGTATACTATACTACCAGTAACCTATTGTGTGCCTGACTTTTTCTATGGTTGCTCAGCGGGACAGCGGGGGGGGGGGGGGGGGGGTCAATTACAACAAATGAGTTAAACATTTTATTATTTTTTCCATTTTCTTCCTTGTGGGGGGCGTGGTGGGATAAATACTACAAACACTGGCCTGCAGACAATTGTTTAAGTAGTGTTCGCCTTGACGTTAGGCCTAATTTGTAAGCACATTCAACGAGTTTTCACAAAATTGCTTGATAGTATACGCAGTATGCCCAGAAAATCCTGAGAGTATACGGCGTATATGGAGTATACCCTATGTGAACATCACTGTTTGTAAATGTTGGTTAGCATTGTATTTTAATTATAATAAAAAAATATAGGAATCTGTATTCATTTTGAGACCTAGGAACCTGAATTGGGATGACATGCACGACATTTGATATTTAGGCTAGGTAGTTGAAATTATCATTTTTTAAGGCGTTGCTCATTCCAAAGGTAATGCGATCACAGATATTTATGGCCACCCGGTACTTCTCGAAGACATGATGAATGGAGATTGCCAAATGTCACAGAAAGATACATTGAGAGCTCAGTAGAAGAAAACAATGTGTGGTTTCTAAGATACTGGGTCCAAAAGAAGCGGTTAATATAATAATATACAGTGTGTCCCAGGATTGCTGTTACAAGAGATGAGATGAAATACAAATGTTTGAATTTTATTTTAAGATTGTGGGATTAGGTCCTGCTTGGTCTGAAGAGAATTTTAAGAATATTGTCAGTTTTTGAAAAAAAGAGTTGACCTTGACAGGAAAACGAAAACTATTTTCTTTTCAGGTAAACTGTACTTTCTGTTCATGATACGGCAAAATTTTACCAAGAAAAGTTGTTCAAAATGATAAATTATGGCCTTATATAAAATTTCAAGAAGATCTAACTACTTACTTAAATTAAACCGTTAAAATTAGAAAACTTAATGCCATAATTTTCCATTCTTTCCTTAGTAAAATTTTGCCGTATTATAAACAAAAAGGGTAGTTTACCTGAAAATAAAATACATTATTTTGTTTAATCTAAAAATAACGGTTTAATCTAAGGAAGTAGATCTTCCTGAAATTTTGTATAGGGCCATGATTTATCATTCTGAACAACTTTTCTTGGTAACATTTTGCCGTATCCTAAACAAAAAGGGTAGTTTATATGAAAAGAAAATAGTTTTCGCTTCACTGTCAAGGACTTGTTTTTTCAAAAACTGAAAATATTCTTAAAATTCACTTCAGAGCAGGCAGGACCTAATCCCACAATCTTAAAATAAAATTCAAAAATTTTTATTCAATCTCACCTCTTGTAACATCAATCACACACACTGTTGATTCATTTCAGAAAAAAATTCGAAAGTTATATTTACCAACTGTAAAAAACTTAATGTAAAATATTGAAGAAGCATTTAAAAACCTTTGCTTTCTGTTGTATTTTAAATGTGCAAGTCTAAAGCTTCGCCTACCTGTTATAATGAAGATAGAATATTTAAAAACAGTGAGGATGACAGTGAAGAAGATGCGAAATAAGAAAGAAAATAAAGAAGGCCAGGAGGAGATGCCACAAACGCAGCTGCTCCATATGCTTTATTTTGGGGCCGAAATATCTTCACTTTTATTGGTTTATAAGAACTAAGATGTTTCAGTTAAGAAAAGTGGAGCAAATAAAAATAGTTTTGAGAATTGTCGAATGCTGGTGGCATGGAAATCTCGAAAAAATTGGAAAATTTGAATTCAAGTTTCTAGTTGAAATTAAACCTCTAGTTATCACAGGTAAATTTCAAGTTAACAATTTGAAAATTCTAGTTGACAAAAAAGCAGGTTTCTAGTGAGAAAGTGAATATTTCTATTTGAAAAGTGCCGTCTTATAGTGAATAGCTTGGAAAGTGTACATTTCTACTGAAAAATGAACAAATCACGTTGAGAAGTGCAGGTTTCTAATGAAAACGTGGAAATTAACAGTAGAAAGGTGACTACTTCTAGATGAAAATTGATGGATTTCTAGAAGATTTATAGTGGAAATTTGGATATTTATAATTGAAGTGTGGACTTCTAGTAGAAATGTGAATAAGTAATTCTAGTTGAAAAATGCAGAAAAGTTTGGTTTCTAGTGATTAACATGGACATTTTTAACTCAGAGGTCAGGAATTTTAATTGAAAAGTGCATTTTCCCAGTTCCTTTCAAGGGAAATTAGAAACTTCCAGTAGAAGGGTGAATACTTGTAAATGAATACTGCGAATTTCTAATAAGAAAGTCAATATTTCTAGTTTGCAGAGCAGGTTTCTAGTGGAAAGTTGAATATTTCTAAAAAATCTTTGTGTTTCTAGTGGGAAGTAAACATTTCTAGTTGAAAAGTACAAGTTTCTAGTGCGAACGTGGAATTGTTTTCTTGAAAAGTGCAGGTTTCTAGAGGAAATGTGGATATTTTTAGTTTCAAAGTGCAGATTTCTAGGGAGAAAATGGATATGCCTAGTTGAAAAGTAAACGTTTCTAGTGATAGCATGGAAGTATCTAATTGATAGATCAGAAATTTTTATTAAAAAGTGTAGATTTATAGTGAGAAGTAGATATTTTTAGTTAAAAGGTGAACATCTATAGATATAATGTGTGGGTTTCTAGTGCGACAGAGAACATTTCCAATTGAAAAGCAGAGGTTTCTAGTGATAACATGTAATTATCTAGCTGATAAATTAAAACTTTTGATTGACATGTGCAGGTTTCTAATGAGAAAGTGAATATTTCTAGTTGAAAAGTGAATATTTCTAGATGGAAGGTAAGGAATTCTAGCGGGACAGTGAACATTTCTAGTAGAAAAGTCAGACACTTTAGTGATTAACAAAGACATTTTTAACTGAGAGGTGAGGAATTTTAATTGAAAAGTGTAGTTTCCTGGTTTCTTTCATGGGAAATCAGAAACTTCCAGTAGGAAAGTGAATGCTTGTAAATGAATACTGCGAGTTTCTAATAGCAAAGTGAACATTTCTAGTTTACAATGCAGGTGTCTAGTGGAAAAGTGAATATTTCTAAATGAAGGGTGGATTTCCAGTGGAAAAGTGAATATTTCTAGTGGAAAAGTGAATATTTCTAGAAGGTATCTGCAGATTTTTAGTAGAAATTGAAAATTTCTAGTTAGAATGTGCAGGTTTCTAGTACCCAACAAAAAATTATGGCTGAAATGTGCAGATTTCCAGAGGTAACAGAATTTTCTAGCTGGCAAGTACGGATTTAAACTGAAATATGCATGTTTTTAATGGGAAACTGGAAATTTCCAGTAGAAGGGTGAATACGTTTAGATGAAAGTGTGGACTTCTAATGAAAAAGTAAACATTTTTAGTTGAAAAGTGTTGATTTCTACTGCGAAAGTAAATATTCTTAGTAAAAAAGTGCAGGTTTCTAGTAGAGAAGTGACTATTTGAAGTTAAAGAATAAATATTTCTAAATGGAAAGGGCAGATTTCTAGTTAGAAAGTATAGATTTCTAGTGCCAAAGTAAAAAATTCTAGTTGAAACTTCCTGGTCTTCAAGGGTAATATGAAAATGTCTAGCTGATAGGTGAGAAGGCCTAACTAAAAAGCATAAGAAGTCTAATAGGAAAGCGAAGACTTCTAGTAGAAAAGTGTATGGTGGAAATTTATAGCTGATAAGTAAGGATTTCTAATTAAAAAGTGCATGTTTCTAATAGAAAACTGAAAATTTCTAGTAGAAAGGTAAATAGCTCTAGTCAAAGGTTTAGGTTTCTAGTAAAAAAATGAACATTGTTAGTTGAAAAGTGCGGATTTCTACTGAGAAAGTAATCATTTTTAGTTAAAAAATAAAGATATCTAGTGGGAAAGCGAGTATTACTAGTTAAAAATTGAATATTTATAGATAAAAGGTGCAGATTTCTATTGAAAAGTGAAAAATACTAGTTGAAACGTGAAGGAAAAGATAATATATAATCTTTGGTAAAGGTTTCCAGCGGTAACATGGCTGGTTCTAGCTGAGAGGTGAAAAGGTCTAACTAAACTGCATAAGATTTCTAATAGGAAAGTGAACACTTCTAGTAGAAAAGTACATGCTTGGTAGACATTTCTAGCTGACAAGTAAGGATTTTTAATTAGAAAGTGCATGTTTCTAATGGGAAACTGGAGATGTCCAGTAGAACGATGAATTCTTCGCTTCTAGATGAAAGTGTGGGTTTCTAGTGCAGAAGTAAACTTTTCTGGTTGAAAAGTGCAAGTTTGTAGTGTAAAATTGGAAACTTCTATTTGAAAAGAGCAGGTTTCTCATGGGAAACTGGACATTTCTAATTGTAAATATTTCCAGTCGTAACATACATATTTTTAGCTGAGAGGGAGGAACGTTAATTGATAGATACAGCATTCTAATGGGAAATTAGACATTTAAAGTTGGGAGATTAACATTTCTAGTTGATAGGTAAAAATGTCTAGTGGTAATGTACACATTTTTAGCTGAGAAGTAAGGATCTCTAGTTGAAATATGCAGAGGGTGGACATTTTTTCTAGAAGGGTGAATATTTTTAGACGAAAAGTGCAGGTGTCTAGTAGTAAAACGAAAATTTATAGCTGAGAAGTAGAGATTTCTATTTAAAAAAAGCAGTTTTATACCTGAAAAGTTATAGTTCAAAATGATAGATTTGTATTAAAAACGTGGAATTTTCTATAAAAAATGAAAGTTTTTAATTAACAAGTTCAGATTTCTAGTGGGCAAGTAAGAAGTGCAGATTTCGGGTAGGGAATTGGAATTAGATAGTCCGCAAGTGGACATGTTTAGTTGAAATGTAAACATTTCTAGTTAAAAAGTTTAATTTTTTACCACGACTGGTGAAAAACATGAACTAAAGAATATAGATATAAAAATTATACTAGAAAGAAGAGGAAGAATAAAATAGAGATATTAACTTTTAAACTGAAATATACCCTGTTAACTTAAAACTCTAGATTTTCAATGTAGAGATCTCGGCTTTCAAACGTTTAAGTTAATTTGAAGTATAATGACGTGCAATACAAATTATTAAGGTGGAACAGTCTTTCTAAGTACATGGCATTATGAGAGATAAATATTTGTAGTTCTTTGCTGATGGTAATTATCGACTAAGTCTAAAGTGTTGGTTGTTACGAAAATTTGACAACTAAAATTGAAGTTGGTTTTAGTAAAATTCTGCTTAATTATTAGGTAGTCATGCATGACTTTTCAATTAAAATGTTTCTGGCAATGAGAATCACTGAAAACAAAATTTTGGAATGCACGAGTTGTGCGCCGATAACGCCAATTCTTTACATTCTTTTCCAATCTCGCATTGTTATTATTTCTTTTTAGCTCATTGTTTGAACCGCAGTAGACTTTGGAGCGAGATCCCTTTTGCAACAGCCAATCGCAGAGGCGGCGCATGAAGTAACTTCGTTGGCTGATAAGCCTTACTATACATCCTTTTGCTCTATAAACTTTACTATACGATAACGACCAACAATTCATCTAGTGCATCCGTGACTCAGTGAACTTTGACACATTTTCGGTATAAAACGGAAAAGCGGTGTGCTGGCCGCTAGTCGTAGGCCACGAGAAATGAGAGCTGTGCTGATTGTCGGATTAGTGCTGGTTGCTGCGCAGGTGAGGCTTGGAAAATATCGGATAAAACCCCTACACGACTTAGAAATGTGCTTTAATGCGTCTCGCATTTGGAAAAATCCTAAGTAACAGTTATCGTAATTGTGTTTAAAAATAAAGCCTGCGAAATCATGAGTTTACTTAAAAATGGCGCCAATTTTTAATGACATAGCTTAGTTATCTAGTAGTTTAAAAGTTCATCGTAACGACGATAGATCACAGGGCATGTCGTGTTGTCAAACCTACTGGGGTGCTATGGCAGTAGTAGTTTGAAGATTTACAAAAGTTAAAATAAAGAGGTATAAAGAAACATTGAAAATTGATATTGCTATCTATCGTAATTTTTATTAAACAAAAACGGCGTCTTGCTTAAAAAAATTGAAATTTTAAATGTGGTTTAAAGGCAATACCACATTTCTAAAAGTTATCTTTAATTTAATTATATGCTTTTAACTGTTATTTTAATGTTTGTTGTAATGTTTTCTTCTAGATCATATTTTTATTTTTTATGCGCCTTTTTTCATAATAAAAACATTTTCACGACCACTGGTATGTGTAAAAACAAACCTGTTTTAGACAAATAAGACTTAAAGCTTACGTTTCAATTTCAATTTGGTCAATAATGGCCGGTACCTATGTAATAAATTATAACAATGGCCTGGTATTTTTTATACTTAAGTTTTTGCCAAACTTTTTGCGACTTCCTAGAACGTTTAGGCTACACGACTTTCCGTAGGGTCGCTACTCTTAGATGGCTTTGCTTTATAATTGCAAAGCACCAATGCTAGTATTGCTATACTACATTTAAGAAACATTTTCAGTAGAGGCCCCTCCCACATACGAGCGCTACATTTGAAAAGAACTTGGTAAACCGGTTGTACGTAGCTAATTTTTATTTGAAATGAAACAATTTTTAAATTTTAAAACTGGTTGTTGGGACATCACGGACCTATCTGGATTTCGTATCGTATCGTTTTCTATAGATCTCTTCTCTCTCTAGGTGGGCATCCTATTCTTATTTGTTTACCGTACCCAATTCTGTTTGGCAACCATAATATATTCCCCCTATAGTATTCTTCAGGTTATGAGGATGTCGCTATCTCGTTCTGTTCCTAATCAATTTCTCCATAGATGCAATTTTATACCTATCCGGATTTGTACTAAAATTTTCCCTGCTGACATCGTTGTTTTCTAGACGGCTTTCTTGTTTTTAATTTTTATTGAGGATACCCAATTTCGTTCGTCAATCGTAATAAAGTTCCCCTGTAGTTTTCTTCCGGTTGTTATAGTATCTGCTGTCATGCCTCGGTTTCTAATCACTTTTTCCACAGAAGTAATTTTGTACTTGTATTGTTGCCCGCATACCTCGTTGTCACTTTTTAAGTGAGCTTCTTGCTTTTATAGCTATTAAGGCAACTAGTGTTTTACAGAGGGTTTAAAAATCGAGGTTGATCATGTTAAAATTCGAGTGAAGCGAGAATTTTATGATCGACCGAGATTTTTAAACTGTAAAACACGAGTTGGCTTCAATAATTTTTCTACAGCCGAGGAGTTTGTTAGCTTAAATGCCCTCGGGGCTTCGCCCCTCTCCAAAGCGGCCCTCGGGGCTCCACCCCTCGCCAAGGGGGCCCTCGGGACTCCGCTCCTCTCCAAGGGGGCCCTCGGGGCTCGGCCCCTCTCCAAGGGGGCCCTCAGGGCTCGGCCCCTCTCCAAGGGGGCTCCTGGAGCTCCACCCCTCTCCAAGGGTTCCCTCGGGGTTCCGCCCCTCTCCAAGAGGGCCATCGGGCTCCGCCCCTCTTCAAGAGGGCCCTCGGGACTCGGCCCCTCTCCAAGGGGGCCCTCAAGGCTCGGCCCCTCTCCAAGGGGGTTCTTGGAGCTCCACCACTCTCCAAGGGTGCCCTCGAGGCTCCGCCCCTCTCCAAGGGGCCCATCGGGCTCCGCCCCTCTCCAATCGGGCACTCGGGGCTTCGCATACAAATCGGTCCGATATAATAACTGTACTTTTAATCTTCACAAATAAGGTTTTATAAACTCTTAAAGTACTCCGTGCTTTAAATGGAATGGCGTGTTTTATAAACAACATAAAGCACGCCGCATATGACCCTTGGAAACAGTTTAAAATCACGGCTACGGCTGTAGAAAAAATTTATTTACGATACTCAATTCCTTTCGTCAATCATAATAAATGCTTCCTGTAGACCTTTTCTGGTTGTCATGGTACCTGCTGTCTCGTTTCGGTACGTAATTATTTTCTCCATAGATGGAGTTGTATACATATCTGGATTTGCACTTTGGTCGTTCCCTGCAAGCCTAGGTAGAATTCTTGTTTTTAATTTTTTACGATACCCAAATCCGTTCATCTACCATAACAAATGCCCCCGTAGTTTTCTTCCGGTTGTCATGATACCTGCGGTCTCGGTTCCTAATCAGTCTCACCATAGATGCAATTATATACCAATCTTGATTTATACGCATATCTGTTTCTGCATACCTAGTTGTCATTTCCTAGGTGGCTTTCTTGTACTTACATTTATTTACGATACCCAATTCCCTTCGTCAACCATCATTTGCCTCCTGCAGATTTTTTTCGGTTGTCATAGTACCTGCTGTTTAGTTCGGTTCCTAATTATTTTCGTCATATATGCAACTTTATACCTATCTGGATTAGCACTTGTATCGTTTTCTGCATACCTCGTTGTCAGTTTTAGGAGGCTTCTTTGTTTTTAATTTTGTACGATACCCAAATTCGTTCGTCAACCATAATAAATGTCCCCTGTAGTTGTCTTCCGGTTGCCATGGTAGCTGCTATCTCGTTTCCGTTTTTAATCATTTGATTCAGGTATGCTATTTTATACCTATCTGGATTCGTACTTGCTATATACCTCGCTATCATTGCCTACGTGGATTTCCTATTTAAATTTTATGCGTTATCCAATTCTGTTCGGCAATCGTAATAGATTCCTAGTTGTACTGCTGCACTTAGAAAATCTTCTGTTTTAATTTCTCGGCTTTTATTTCGATTTTCTAAGACAGTGCCGCTCTTTTAACTTTATTGTTTTATATCTTTAGCTTTAGCAGAACAGAAAAAGCTGCACTTAAACTTTTTCTGACCTTAAAAAACTTGAACATTTGCCCTTAAACGCATTTTTTATTTTTACTTTAGAAATGTGTTTTTGATCAATGCTTTTCGCTGTGTGGAATAGGCTGGTTTAATATTTTGCAACAGAATCATAGCCTACTATATAAATGACTATATTAAATTAATAACTATATGTTTGATTCTCACTTTTTGTTCTTCTTTCAGGTATGTTAGTAGCCTGTTCTTCAAAATTACTCCATAGACGAGGACGTCCAGCTTGCATCCTAATTACTTCGTTTTTTTCCGTGTCGATTTACCATTTTCGCTAGACGACTGTTATCTATACCTTCTCGAAATGTTGATTCCAGCCTTTTATTTTGCTCGTCACACATCAATTAATATTGAGTATTGCACAAGTTGTCCGACATTATAATTTTGCATTCTGTTAAGCTGTTTTTCATTGAATGGTCCTAACGATTTTATTTCTGCAATCTGTGTTGTGGTAAACTATAAATACTAAATAGAGTTCTCTTCCTGTAGCAATCTCTTTTATGTCAATTATGTAAAGCTAAAAATATTATCTGATCTTTCTTATCAACATTCTAACAGGATTTTACTGATTGCATTTGACGCAGATATGCTTTGGTAATTATTACGTATACTTTTTTCCGTTTATATTTTCATCGCTTCTTATTCCTTTTCTTTGTCTTCTTCCATAAGTGTCATTACAGTGTCGAGGTAGGGGTGTCCATTTATATTCTGTATGTGTTTCTATTTTTTGCGATTCCATTTACTTCTTTTATTGTTTCCGTCTTTCTTGATATTATTTTTGTTACATTGTTATCAAAAGTTTTCCTATGTCTGATATTCTGCACCCTCAACTCACATAATTGTTTTAGCAGTCGATAATGTGTCACTCCTTCTCGTATCTTAGCCAGTTTGATTGAGTGTTTTATATTTTGTGTATTGGGACGTTCTATCACCTCCTATCTTCCCCTGTATGTTTTGCAAGTGTCTCATCTCGTTACTATTATATTTGATATATGTTGATCAACCCTCCAACTTTTTGCTTCATATGCTAGTGTTGGGACATAGACTAATTTGCAATATGGCCCATTCATGACTTTCTCCCTATCGAGTTGTTGATCAGATATGTATATTAATTTCCATGTTTTGCTTGATCTACATCTACAAGAAATGGTTGTTCTCAGGTATTTACTTATTGTAATGTTCTTTCATTCAAGTTTATTCTCTCTTGCACTTCGCCTGCTTATCCTTTGAATATATTCATAATTTTGCTTTTACAAATCTTGCTTTCCAGCTATTCTTCGTTTTATTGGTTGGTATCTTCCATTTCTCTCGAAAGGATTATGGTATCGGTATGGAGTAGGTTTTGTATTCATATTAGGTGCATTTTCCAATTTTATATTTTGGGGGGTTTTGTGATCTTGTTGCTATTATGTGATCTTTTTATTCTTTTCTTTTTTTATCCTCATTCGTGCGCTTTTGGACATAGGTCTGCCACATTCGTATTCAACTTTCTCGGTTGTATCCGTAATTCTTCCATTCTAGTCCAGTTGATCTTATGTTGTTATCTGTCCATCTGTGTTGTGGCCGTTTTCTACTTCGTTTAGCTGACCACGGTTTCCAGTATTTTCCTGTACCATCTGTTGTCAGCTGGCTTCACAGTGTGACCATAAAATCTCTACTTGAACGAGGCCATATCTCTTGGTCTATCACTTTGGTTTACGATCTTATCCACTACATTCTTTCAGTTTGTTAGTTTAATAATGAGCATTTGACGTTCCAGTGCTCTTTGCGACTTGACAACTTTATTTGAGCTTGCTTTGGTTAGTGTCCATGCCTGGGGACTATACGTCAGTACCGGGAGAACTTTGATTTCTTAGTATAGGATATGTTTTTCGAAATCCAACTGATCCTAATCTGAACCTGCTATGGATTACTTTGGTTTGATTATTTATTTATTTTTATCATTAACTTGTCCAAAGCATACATAGTCGTTTACGTTCTCTATATAAATTGTTCCCTCTATCGTATTGATTAGATTTCTTTGTGTTTGACATAATTTTGGTTATCACTGTATTGATTTTAACCCTATCTTTTTAGAGTTTTTTCTTTAAATCTGTAAATATTGCTATGATGTCTTGCAGGTTGCCAGATATTAAAACAATCCCAAGTTATTCAATCTTTCGCCACTAATATTGAGTCCATTCTTATCCCATTTAATTTCCATTCAGGCGACTCCTGAAGATGGTATGAACAATTTTTGGACTGATCGTGTTCCCTTTGCTGACGCATTATTTGGTAGGAATTGGATTTGTCTCTTATGTCATCTACTACCGAAGCAAATAGCAGTGGATGAAAGCTCGCCCATTGGTTTAGTTTCTTCTTCAATTTAAAGATTTTTAACTAACTTGCTTTTAACAGTCTCTTCTGCATTCTTCTATTGCTTCATATGTATATTTAGTATGTTCAATATGAGTGATATATAGTGTCTTGGTGTCTGGTCAAACGCTGAGTCCAGGAAATCCAAGCACATGTTTTAATTCTACTCTATATTTTGTTATTGCCATGCATATACTGAATAAATGGTCTTCTGTTTACCTCATCTATTTGTAGGCAGCTTGTGCTTCTTCCAACTGCCCTTCTAATTCTTTCCTCACTCTTCTTTCTAGTTTTATTGAATTTATATTTAATGCTATTGGTATTATACTTATTTTCTGCAATTTCCAGTTCCCACTTTTGGTGTATTGGAATTATAGGGTTATTCTACCAGTTCTGGAGCATTTTTTCGATTTCCCATGTCTGGTGGTAGATCCTGGAAAGCCATTCGACTAGATTGGCTTCCCTTCCTAGTAGCTTCCCTGCTATGTGGTCTAATTCGGAGACTTTTACATTTACTGAGACTATGAAATGTCACTTCTTCTCCCGTTATTTCGATAGCTTCCTGGTCCTCTGGTTGTTCATTTCTAATTGCCTGTGTAAATTCGTTTTCTACTTTGTTTGCATTTTTAAATTTCTTTCGAGAGTGTATTTTCTAATCTTCTTGAGTTTTGTTCGGTGTTTTAATATACTACGTTAATTTCTTATGTTTCGTACTTGTTGTCATTCATTTTTACGTGTCCCTTTAACTACAGTCCACAACTTCCTTTCGTTCTCTTTGAATTATTACTACACGGCTCCCCCAAACTCTTTCCACTTTCTTAGTTTTGTTTCATTAATTGGTTCTTTTGCATCGTACTTCCTTTGTACATTTTTAGAAATATGTTTGTTTTCTTGTTCTTAAATTCGTCTTCTATGCTTCTTTCTTGAACTTTATCTTTTTCTGATATGTTTTATCGGACTTTTCCCACTGTCTAGGATGTATATCATAATAGACCACTGCCAAAACAATGACATTCAGAGAACAACTTATCTTTTCCTCTACTAGTCGTTCTACCATTCATACACTTCCGCTCCACATATTTCCTTATCTGATTCTAGTATAGTTGTTTTTAATTCTTCCTATATCTTGTTTTAGTGTTCAGTCCTGTTTGTTGTTCTTGAACCGTTAGCCTTTGTTGGACGACCTATTTTTTTGTTCATCTTGTAGTTCTTTTATTAGTAACTTTTCCAACTACATTTTGTATTTCAGCTTTTGATGTCCCAAAACTCGCATCGGGTGGTAGTAGTTTGTGATTTGTTAATTTCTTGAATTTTCAGGCCCAAGCGACGGCGATTCGCTGGCGGCGTTCCGCCCTGGAGCCGGAGGCTAAGGAGTGCGTGGAGGAGCTGACGCTGGACGCGGAGGAGATCCAGGGCCTCCAGAGCCTCACCTACGCGCCCGAGACCCACGCCAACTACACGCTGTTCATGGACTGCTACTGGAAGAAGATCGGGTACCTGGACGAGCAGGGAGCCCTGCAGCACGACTACGTCAAGCAGATGATCGGCGAGCTGCTACAGGAGCACTTCGACCCCGATACTAGCATTAGCATATCCGGACTGGTCATGAGCAAGTGCCGGGACATTGACGGCGATTCCCACGGGCTCAAGGCTGTCAGGATAGGCAACTGCATCATGAAGAACGTCCGGGAGATCCTGATAGCGCTGCTGACCTAACGTCCGGTGGGGATTGTAAGTTTGAGGTCTAAACTGCCAGTTCAAGTGAAAGCGGAAGGGTTTAGTTGTAATAAACCTTGAATATATGAACATTAATGCGCTTTACGCTCAGGTACTAGTTTTAGGAATAGCTGGTCCTTCAGTAACTATTTATTGATGTTAAGTTTTATGTTTCACAGAAAAAAAATGACCAAATAAAGTATTCGACGTCCTATAGATAAAATATTTAGTATTTAAGCATCTTTTATCAAAGTTTCATTTGATTTAATAATTCTAAAAAAATATCACCATCCTATAAGATAACTATTAAAAATGGAAGTTCCAGCATGACTGATCTGTTAAATGAACATATAGGTACTTAATATTAGTGTTAGTATTTTTTTCCTCGGCAATACTACGGGAAACTTGTCCCGTCTTTTGTAATGCTCAGATGGGCTCACTCTTATAACTGTCAAACATATGGAGCTAGTGGCTATCCAGCAATAACACCAAATGCAATTGGAACTACCATACTTTAAAGATGCAACTTTAATAAATTTATTCCTAGCAAAGGTAGTACATATGCGTGGTTCAACACTGAATAAATTTAAAATTACGGATAATATATATATAAAAGAAAGTTGGGCCTTAATTAAACAGTATAATTTTGGATTATTACATAAATAACACTCGGTTCGTTAGATTCAAGACGAACCTATAATTCAAATTATTATTACAAAAGACTGAATTAACAAATAGTATACGGTTTGACTAAATAGGGCGCTTTAGAGTAGATTCTGGTGATATTTATAAACCCTAATTGAAATGAGCTTTATCAGGTGCTCGAAAAAGCAATTTTTAAATGCAATTAGCATATCGCTTGGCGATCGTCGAAGAGGTTTCCACGCAACGCGACGTATTTATTATTGGAGCAAGGTTATCGCATCAAAAACAAACTCTACCATTCGCTGAGTGGTGAGCTCATCAATGAAATTATACCCGTTTACTATTTTTGATCAATGACAAGTACAGAATTAAGTTAAAAAAATACACTAAAGAACTTCCGCAGCAAACGCGATCCGAAAAACTATGCGGACCCAAATCGCAGCAGGACACGCAATGTGTGCTACCAGCGTCTTCTTTTTCTTCTTCCTCTTATTATAGGCCAGTGGCTTGTTTTTAACCATAACGTGATTCGATGAGCTCTCTTTACTCGTAAGTCGGATAGGTGGCTAATCTTGCCAAACGAAAGTGAGGAAGAATTCCCTTATTAACAGTTACCGACTACTACAGATGTTAGCGTGGTAGCCGTAGAACGATGTAGTCGTCTGGGATCGAAATCGGTCCGGCCGCCTGAGATTCAAGCATGCTGGTCATCCGCCCTTTACACGCCCTCGAATGCTCAAAAGGTGGAATATAAGAAACCTAACCTTCAATCGTAGATCAATTGTGTCGAAAGACAGCAAGAATCACAATCAATATGAGAAGGAACTATTCCACCAGGTGCCGTGGTTTTTCCAGTATACAACGCCCAGTTCGAGATCGGGAAACCAATGTACGGCCCTTTCTGGATACGCAAATGATTAGCAGTTTCTCAAAGTGAAAGTAGAAAACAGCGGTGTTACTTGACAAACGAAAAAGGAAAAGAAACACTTAACACAAAACTCGTGAAAATAACGATAGAGCACATATCTTCGATTTCGGGTGGCCAATACTTCCAAACTGGCATTGCATCAAACAACCAAGAGCAGTAACTCAATATCATAACTAAATTTTCACCTGATTATTGATGCTCTTCGGAATAAAACCATTTTGTAAACGTCAAAGCCCCAAAAAAGTATATTTACAGCCGCGGAAGTAAAGTTAGTACTGAAAATTTGTTAATAAGGGAAACCTGAAAATGGCTCTAATTAAGTTACATGCGCAAAAATCTCAAAGAAAAAGGAATTCCAATTGAAAATTCCAAAGATTAAAAAAAAGCTGTATACAGAACTTGATACACACAACGGCATTTAAAGCGGCCAATATGAAAGAGAATATTTAATGATCTTTATGGAAAGGGGCAGCGTAGCAAAAGGTGCCTGAAAATAAAATAATGAGATGTCTTTGGAATATGTAAGAAACAAAAAACGGGAGTCTTGGGATAACTTCCATGACAGAAGCCATAAAAACCACCAAATCGAATTTAGATAAAAGGGAAATAAAACAAAGAAAACGACCATGAAAATATTCACTTCAAGTTCGGGCGCTAAGACTAGTCTTTGCTGCTAGATAGAAAATTCGTCAATCTTTTACAAAAATAACACCCCCACATACATCCACCCCAAGATCAAATCAAAATTCCCAACCTTATTGCTCAAAGCAAAAGTACTCAACACACACCCAAAAACATATTACAATGAATAACATAAACAGCTAATCAACCAACATGAAAAGGCAAATTTCACCCCAAAAATAGGAAGTCTCTACAATTAAACCGAAAGGCAAAAGTACCTACAAGGTACTAAAAGAGTCGCATAACAACAGATAACGGATAATAACATATTAAAGACGACCCCACAATGTCCAACTAACCGCTCTAAAAATAAAATACAAACTTTTGCATCCATCGTCTACATTGCTGGTCGTTTGATACATCAAAATAATTTGTAAGTAAGCAAAGAGTAAGAGAACAAATGCAGTCGTGTATACAGATACAATTATCGCCCACTGTTAGTGTATATGGCTGCAACAAGAGATCATAACATTTTATAGAGGTACCACACCACCTCACACCATTACACTGTTTTCCTCCCTTTCCAAAGCGATTAATGTCTTTAATGCAAAGTGCTATCTATATTACCGGAAAACTTGGGGGAGATTTTTCTGAAAGCTGTCGCTTATTTTAATCGTTTACCTTGTGGTGCAGGAATTATTTGATTAGGCCTTTTTGAGATATGAAACATCTAGTTGCGACCTGAGTAGCGTTCCTAATTTTTCGCACGTGGCTTAGAATTGGCTAGACGCATATAATGGTCGTTTTCCAGAAAAGCCTGTAGTGCGGGCACCTTTCTGGAAGCATTCTTTCATTTTGGGCCACATTGCTTGAGTGATCCGCTAGTGATCTCTGCCAGCACCTTCAACCTGCCGCAGCAGAGCTCGTTTGGAGGCTTTCTAATCAACTACTGCAGAAGCCCGATTTCTCAGATAAGTAACTCGCTAATATAAAAAAATTAAAGCTGTTCTTAGTCTGTAATTTACATATTACTGGTTTGACCTTTAATTACTTATTTAATTGTGTTACTTACTAGTATGAAATGCTATTTGGGGATACACCTTTCGCGTAAGTAACGCCTTTAAGACCCGTTGTAGTGACTATTATATGCAACGTTTGCCCAATCAATCCAATGTACTGTTTATATCATTTATTGTCTAATTTAGTTACTGCTAACTTTGTGTTTTAGATATTGTACTATTGTCTGCTGCGATTATTTGAGTTTATAAGTTCTCGACTTATCTGAGTATATTTGTTGTATAATAATAATAATAATAATAATAATAATAATAATAATAAATTTATTAATCCACTGACCATAATAGTATGGGACAAGTCAACATAAAAAATATCAGAGACTATTCAATTCACCTGTCATCTGTCAAAAAGTGACCAATGAAAATCCAGAATTCTGACGTTTCTTGACCAATCAAAAAAATATCAGTGGATATATCTTCCTAGAAGGTATTCAAGTGACTATTTTTAACAAATGCGATTTTTATTAGAAAAAGTCAATATTAGTGTTCTGTTACTATAGAAATTGCGTAGTTTGTTACTAGATTTACTGAAAATTAATTTGAAAAAGTAGTTTGGTTCATTAAATAGTCCCTCGAATACCATTCTTAGTCAAAGTTAAGTAGATTATTTTTGCGGTGGTATCACTACTCATGTCCATTGCGCTTGGGATTAGGACTCGTGCCAGCGCACTCGTCCTAATCGTACCAAAGCTCAATGGACATTCGTGACACCACCGCAAAAATAGTCGACATAACTTTGACTACTCATGGTATTAT
Source organism: Agriotes lineatus (assembly GCA_940337035.1). Lineage (NCBI taxonomy): Eukaryota > Metazoa > Arthropoda > Insecta > Coleoptera > Elateridae > Agriotes > Agriotes lineatus. Next base: position 102,844,964 of record OW679201.1, read on the forward strand.
AAGTGACTATTCAATTCACCTGTCATCTGTCAAAAAGTGACCAATGAAAATCCAGAATTCTGACGTTTCTTGACCAATCAAAAAAATATCAGTGGATATACCTTCCTAGAAGGTATTCAAGTGACTATTTTTAACAAATGCGATTTTTATTAGAAAAAGTCAATATTAGTGTTCTGTTACTATAGAAATTGCATAGTTTGTTGCTAGATTTACTGAAAACTAATTTGAAAATGTAGTTTGGTTCATTAAATAGTCCCTCGAATACCATTCTTAGTCAAAGTTAAGTAGATTATTTTTGCGGTGGTATCACTACTCATGTCCATTGCGCTTGGGATTAGGACTCGTGCTAGCGCACTCGTCCTAATCGTACCAAAGCGCAATGGACATTCGTGACACCACCGCAAAAATAGTCGACATAACTTTGACTACTCATGGTATTATAAGTGACAATTTACATTAAATAGTGTAATATCACATACTTTATAAAAACACTTTTCAATTAGGTAACTACGCAGTAACTTTTTAAATTTAACCAAATTAGTTTTATTTCTTACATTATTAGGTAAACAGTTATACATTTTAATGCAACTATAATAAGGTCCATGTTCGTACCTTACTGTGCTGTGTATTCGTATTAGTAGGTGGTTACCACCTCTAGTCGGATAAAAGTGACTATTCAATTCACCTGTCATCTGTCAAAAAGTGACCAATGAAAATCCAGAATTCTGATGTTTCTTGACGAATCAAAAAAATATCAGTGGATATATCTTCCTAGAAGGTATTCAAGTGACTATTTTTAACAAATGCGATTTTTATTAGAAAAAGTCAATATTAGTGTTCTGTTACTATAGAAATTGCGTAGTTTGTTGCTAGATTTACTGAAAACTAATTTGAAAAGGTAGTTTGGTTCATTAAATAGTCCCTCGAATACCATTCTTAGTCAAAGTTAAGTAGATTATTTTTGCGGTGGTATCACCACTCATGTCCATTGCGCTTGAGATTAGGACTCGTGCTAGCGCACTCGTCCTAATCGTACCAAAGCGCAATGGACATTCGTGACACTACCGCAAAAATAGTCGACATAACTTTGACTACTCATGGTATTATAAGTGATTATTAGAAACTTGAGTAAAATTGTTAAAATGTCTCTTTACATACATGCAACATTTATAAATAAATAGGGACGGAACTGTTAGAGTTGCTTATCAATAAAAACTTGATTACATGAGTCACGTGGGTTTAATTTAAACATTGCTCTAATTATTCTTTTTTGTAGTATAAATACTCTTACAGCATGCGATGAACTTCCCCAAGCCATTATACTATAACAAATGACAGACTGCATTAAGGCATAATACACTTGTACCAGTTCATCGATGTTAACATCGCTTCTTAACTGCATTAATGCATAAAACGAACTATTTAATTTCTTACACAAAGCGTCAATATGTATACCCCAATCTAACTGGTTATTTATAATAAAACCCAAAAAGGTTGCTTGTGCAGAGCAATCAATATTAGTATAAATATTTATGACGTTCTTGCCAAATATAACGCATTTAGTTTTTTCTAAACTTAACATTAGATTGTTTTTCGTGCACCAACCGTTCATCTCATTTAAAACAGCTTTTAAACGGATTTCCAGTAGCTCAGGTGATGCTGCAGTAATAGTTAAGGAAGTATCATCTGCAAACATTATTGGATATCCAGAAATTACATGCTCTGGTAAATCATTTATAAAGCAAAGGAATATCAAGGGACCAAGAATGGACCCCTGTGGTACCTCTATGCTTACATTACACATATATTATTGTAGATTGTTAGCTTTTTACAGATATTTGCATATCAGTAACGAACGACACCAGCCAATCCAATTAAAGACTGGTTGGCGCTTATTGTATTTGGTAATAACAACATTTAAAGAACTGCACGCCGTCTTCACTGAGTTTAGCTGGCGGGACTTCAAGTATACTGACGTAACGTTGCGATATTTAAAGATATTTAAGAAAAACTAACAAACTATCTTCTAAGTTTTACGCCGCGTTGATGTTTTCCGCATTCAAATTGATTTATATCGAGAAAGTTCCCTGTTTAACAGCTCGCAGAACCAGAGTTACTGTTTGAAACGTCGCGTTGTGCTTCAAATCGCTGAAGCAAGCGGCAATTTAAAATTTCCATGCAATAACAGCGACGGAGTGTCGTGAGAATAAATAGAGACGGCAATAAACAAAGCCACAAGCAAGTGTAGGAAAGAGGGTAGATGAACGCCTAATTTGAAGAGAAAGGCCAACACTTACAGGAAAACAGATTTCGGTGGCACGAATTGAGGACCCTGGGGTTATTGATGCACTTGGGGCGCCGCAGGAAGCTAAGGTGCGAGGAAATGTATATTCTGGCGGTTAGTCATTATTTCAATTGAAGTCCGGATTTAAATCACCCCTTCTTTCAATTTCCTTTAATTATTATAACGCGTGTGCGTTTTAGACTTAGGCGAATTTATCGGCGATCTTTTTAAGTTTGCCAAACCCGGAAGCCCGAGTTCGACTTTTGTTGCTCTAGTTATTTCGAAAATCGCTTGCAAGAAGCACAGGACACCGACTAAGTGACAGAATAAGAAGTGAAGAAATAAGAACAGAATGTGACATTCCAGACATCGTCAGATGGCCAAGGAACAGGAGAAGAAAATGGAACCAGCATGTAACAAACTGTTAGAAATATTGGGCTACTTTTATAAAACCGTGAAGTACTTTTGTGGTAACACGGTTTTATAAAAGTAAGCTGATATTTCTGAAATTTTTAATGGGGCCATAGTTTTACAATTTGAACAACTTTCCTTGATGAGACTTTGACGTATTTAAAACATAAAACGTACTTTATTTGAAAGAAAATGTTTTTGATCCACGTTTAAGAGGGCCCATGACTCAGAATTAATCAAAGAATTGTTTTACGTGAAGAATATGCGCCATTTCTAATACACCCTTAGTAAGATTTATTATGTGTTCGGATGTAGCTCGACGTTGGTACATTAGAGGTCAACTGGCTAGCGGTCGATGCTCCTCTCTTAATTTACAGGTAGGTTTTTATATTTTTTTGTGTTGTTTACTTGTTTTAACTAAGTTCTTAAACTTCGACATTAATTAACTACAGGAACTTAAACTTTATTCGTTGCTATGACCATTTGTGCTTGCACTTTACATTTTCTGTTATGCAACCCCAGTCAATTAAACGCTTTTTAAGCGGGCTAGACTCAAAAGCTGTGTCAAGCTATTGACTGGACAATTGTTAAGAAAGTGTAAAGGAAAGTTGAACTAAAGCAGCTAAAACAATTAGGTCTTTGCTTGAAAAGAAATTAAGCTTTTAGTTAAGCAGTTTGTGTATTAGAGCCAACTGCTTCAACCGTGAACGAAGCAGATCCATAGAGCTTTGGGTTGACTTTCACGGTGGCGCCTTGGCATTCATCCTAAATTTACTGTCCTAAGACAGGACCGAGTAACGTACCATTTCAAAGTAAACGAATTTGTTGTAAGTGCGGTTCGGTGTTGTCGAAAAATTCCAATTATGCCGTAACAGACTATCCTTGCTAGTCAAAGTAAATATGGCTTCTAAAAAGAACACGCAATTTTTAATTGGTAAATGTGTCCCCTTCTACATTGTAAACGAACCAAATTCGAATTTCCCTTAAATGTTTATTTATATTGTATCGCAGTGTTTCATCACGATTACTTAAAGTAGTAAAAGGGATAATGTTATCTGGGTTAAGGCAAGTTGTAATTTTCCGACTAGATCTTAATCTTTCTGTGTAATTATTGATTTCTGAATATCGACTACATTCGTCTGAACTAAAACTGCTATTGCTCCTTTGTTAGGACAAAGATTTTTTCTACGATTATTAGTTGCCTGGAACTTTTACCTTGAAATTTCGAGATGAGTGTTGTTGGAAATTCTGAAAATTCGAGTGGAGATCGAGCATTTTTGAATGCGAGCTAATCACTAATTTTGAAAAATATTTATCTAGAAAACAACATTCTGCAAGTTTTGCTGCAAATACATAAAAACCGACAAATCGTCGAGTTGCAGTTGAACCTGCACGCGCAGGTCAATAATTGGTTTACATTTCAAAGCAAAACTAAAATTGCAGCACTTCTTAGTAGCGATTCTAATGCAAACATGAAATCTGTTGTGGTTTTACTGGCGCTAATAATTGGAATTATATGTGTGAGTATTTAACTTTATATCGACAACTAAACTTACTTAATTAAAAAGTTTGATGAGATCTTAGCCATAAATTTTTTAAGCTTTTCGAAACTATATCCTCCATTCATGCTTTTTACTTGTTTAGTCGGAAACTATGAATGACCTCACTGAAGAAATCGAAGCATGCACAAGCGAACTAAACTTGACGCTTGAAGAACTGCGAAGAGTAAACATCCCGCCACCAGATGGCGACGTCAAGTCTATAGACTTTGTAGTGTGTTTGTTGCAGAAATTGGGGCATTTAAGCGAAAGCGAGTACGCTGCTTATTAAAGTATGTGGACAGTTCAGTAGTGGACTCTAAGAATATATTAGCAATAACTTATAAATTAGTTGCGTAGTAAAATGTTCAAAATTAAACTAATAAGTCTGGAAAAAAATTATAAATATAGTTTGTAGTTGCAATAAATGATAAACATTTACTTTTTGCTACGACGGAATAATATGGTGCAGGAAAAAATATCCAAAGGTGAAGTTCATGCACTTCTGTAGTATTGCTACTGTCAGAAGAAAAACGAATAGCAAAGGCTCCAAACTGGAACCGCGTGGAACTCCTTAAGTAGGACTATAGATCTTGTAGCCATATAGGTAACGAGTGAGGGATTGGATGCTAGTTGTATCTTAATAAAACTATATTTGAAAAAAAATTGAAACGACGAGTAAAGTTTTCCGTAAATTGAATATAATAATATCCAATATATCTCGATACGTATTGCGTGCCAAGGCCGTGTCTTCTTTGGAAATTAATAACTCAGTGCTTGAGTACGCTCCTGCTTTAATTTGTTGGTTAAAATACATATCAATAACGCGCATTAGCTACATAAAAAAGTTGATGTAGCACTTATTTACTACAATCTGTCATAACACGTACTGATTAAAAGCTCTATCTCTTTGACCTTCGCAAAATTATCAATAAACTAGATGAAAATTACGTTTAGTTATCATTAGCACGAAAATGAGGCAATTAAAACAATGTAGGGTAAGAACTGATTCGTTCTGGGTTACGAAAAATGCAGCCTAAACGTAACGATGCCGCGACTAGTCAAAGTAGTAAAAACGAGAAAATGCTATAAAAACACACACCACATCCTGGAGAGCCTAAACCCCTAGAAGGCGCGTCCCCAGGTGAAGGATAGGGAAATGCTAAAATAAATTTCCCGGACCAACAGGTTAGGCGGCTGCCAGCAGCGTTTGTACCTATATTGGGCGGCTGAATCCAAGACTTCTCTTCAAATTTCGACACTAATGTAATTCTCATCTGGAAATTCAAGTCAAGATCGAGATGATTAAGAACATTCTTCGAGCTAATCATAATTATTAAAAAAATAATTATCCACTTGAAAAACAACATCTCTAAAATGTAGATTAGAATGAGTGCTTGTGGATACTGCCTGCAAGTTTGCTACAAACAGATAAAACCCGGCAAATCATTAAATTGCGTTGAACCTGGTCAGGTCAGATCAATAATTAGTTTAGATTGCAGAGCAAAACTAAACAGCAACACTTTCACCGCAAATATGAAATTCGTTATAGTTTACTGGCGCTAATAAGAATTATACGTGTAAGTACTAAACTGAATTGATAAATTAATAGAATTCCACGAGATTTGGGTTTTAAAGCTTCTCGAATTTCTAACCTCCAATCATGCTTGATTCTTTTATAAATCACGAATCTTGTTTTTTTTAAGAGCCTTGCACCTTTTTTAGTCGACCCATGTGGTTATTAACATCACTAAAGAAACAGAAGCACGCACACGCATGCTGAACTTGACGTCTGACGAAGTTGAAAGTGTGAAAATCCCACCCCACAGAGCGATTTCAAATCCAGCGATTTTGTGATGTTTTTTGCTGCAAGCGGGGAGGTCAAGGGAAAGTGAATTACGCCGCATACTGCTAGAATAAATTACAAAATATTTATAAATCAGCTGACCTGTAAGAAGCCATTGACAATTAAAATCATATCTGACAAATGTTTGTATAAAAAAATAGCGAAGCTTGTAAAGTGGAATCGTATGAAACTCCTTAAGTCAAATTATAGGTCTTACAATTGTGCAAAATACAGCTAACAGCATGACATTATTCTTTATAGTTAGTTTTTGACATTGTGATAGATAAAACTTTCCATAAGTTGTGTGTTTTCCAGTAGGTTTGAAAGAAGAGATATTGCAGTACAACCGGGCGTACAATGTAATAAATTTTCGTTATTATTAGTTTTATACGTGCTCTATCACGTTTGTTTGAAATTATTAAATTTTTTGGATTGAAGAAACAGCTACAAAGCCAGTTAGTTATATAATTCGATTATCTTCATCACATAAAACAGGCACTTAAGGAACAGTGGGGTAAGAATTGCTATGCTTTGGATTAAAGTAAACTTATAGTTTTAAAGGAGCAACTTCTGCCGCAAGCAGGTGGCCGTCTATACAAATCTAAGTAAGAAAAGTCTTATCCTCAAAGACATACATTACTCAACCAATATTGAAGCAATCAAAGCAAGTCTCACAGCACTATGTCACGGTTCAATCGGCTTTTGGAAAACCAATAAAAGACGAACCACTTCCAAGGCTTTTCTATTAATTATGCCGAAAACGAACAGTAATATACATGTCGGGCTCCTCATAAACACTGTTGTACAATTTTTGCCTTTTATGTGAAAATATAAATGCATTTCGGTGCATTAGATGTCAAAAATACGGACATACAACAAATTGCTGTGACCAAAAACAGCGCTGTGTAGAATGTAACGGAAACAATATAACTATAAACCGCCTCAGGAAAGTAAAAGAGACCTTCAAATGTGTAAAATATGAGCACTTTAACGCTTTGGTAACAAGCTCATCGCCGAAGAAGACTATGATGCAAAAATCCTGAGTGGGTGTTAAGAATAACAACAACTAAAACTAGGCAGTTTCTAAATCTAAAACAGTTATTGATTTTGTATCATACACCGGCAAGAATTACTATATATTCAAAAAGTTTAAAATAAGAAACAAAAACAGCCAAAACTATATTCTAAGAAAGTAGATTAAAATTACTTTACAGCAACGTTAGATTATCTAATAATAACAAATGTAGCTCTAAAAAGAAACAGGAACTGAACAATGCTGTTGCTAATATAATAACGGCTATTTTGAACGGTGTTTGACAAGTTAATGAAGATTTAATAAAGCGCTGCAACTTGTTAGGCTATTTAAAATTTATTATTAAGTTTCTGCATGATTTACGTGCCTCTGATCGATGGTAGGAAAGATATTTTAGTTCTGATTGTCGTCGCGGCTTGCTAATACTCGACACAGTTGGCTTTTACCCCTCAGTCTCAAATCCCACCTAGAGAAGAGGAGTTGTTGGAAGAGCAAGTGCTTAACGTCCGGCTCTCAACGTAAGCGTGAATTGGATGTTCTATTTTCTTTGTTTTGTTATTGAAGGCTAAAGAAGAATCCTTTTTTGGCATTTTTGAAAAATGCTAAAAAATTAAAAATAAAATTCTTCTAAGATCACTGTAAAAGAGTTTCCGCTATTCCGCTTGACTGCGGTTGTAACCGACTACTAGTAATACGTATCAAATTCCCAATCACTAGTAAATAGTTTGAAATAATCAGAAGAAAATCGTTGTCCATTATATGGTATTAATATTTTTGGTATGCCAAATCTGAAAAATATGGATCTTAATGACATAATGTTCAAACAGGTAATTTTTTTCTAAATGTTTCATTTCTACAAACTTTGAAAAGTAATCCTCCATCCATAAAAATACATCTGCCCATTGAGTTCAAATAAGTCACAATCTAATTTTTCTTAAGGATTGTTTGGTATCGAATGAGGCAAAAGCGGCTCATTTTGTTGGCTAATTTGGTATTTCTGACATAAATCAAATCATCGATTTTATTATTTAAACTTGGCCACTATAGCGATTGGCGCATATCACCAGATGGTTCAAGTACGATAATTTATCATTGAATTGACCCACTCTGTAGGTTCATCCACACGTTCTATCAAATTTAATTTTTCTACTTATTTTAATTTGCTTCCAAGTTTATCATGTTAATGTAAAGGCAATTTTCTAGGCGGGTGTTCATAACATAACGGCATAAACTTATGGCTTCTTCCAACGACTCTCCCTCTTTTTTAATAACCTCTAACTTATGTCGTACCTCTTAACGCCACATATCAAAACCCTTTTTATTAAACTGTCCTTTAATGTACCGAATTCTCATGTATTAGCTTTGTGTTTTTAAATCAGTTACGTACGAATCTACGCACTCTCCTTGTAGCTCTTTACGCTTGAAAAAATTGGGTCTTTCAAATTCAATGTTCTTTTTTGGCAAAAAATGATACTGGAACTTTTGTAACAACGACTTTAATTTATCCTTTTTTTCTGTTGCAAAAACAACTGTGGTGTGAATTTGATACGCTTCTTCACCTATGTAATGAAGAAGTTAAGCACACTATACGTCCGCTCTTTTTTGTTATTTCACAAGTTTTTATATAATTAAGAAATATGTTCTTGCACACTTTCTAATTTTCACTAGCATTACTTGAACTCAACAGTGCGATACCTCATTGTTCAGCCATGTTTTTACAGAATTTGACAATTTTTGTGTATTAATTCTTAAACTTACAATGAACTGACTGAAGTAATAGCCATTAACATATCTAGGAATGTTATGAGTATCATAACAAACTGCCGCAGATGTTGTTTTGAAATCCGAGCTCGTAGAGCGAGGATTTTAAGACATCTAAGGCTATTATGGTTCATAACATCAGTGGTGTGTTCAATAGTTTATCGGTTGCAGTATGGTAATGTACTGTACTGTAATTTACTGACTGTAAAGGACTATCACAATACAGATACAGTTATGACTTAGTTACCAGCCCACTTTTGTGTATGTAAACAAAGACTTAATATTCTGAAACAGATAAACAATTTTATTTGTTCCTCACTTGTAAACATCAATTTATTAAGTCACTGTATTCACCTCTTAACTGGCTAGCCTGCTCATAGATAAATGATAGCGTGCAAAGTCAGAGTTGTCTTCCTTAGTATGTGTCATATTGATGAATTTAGTTGCTTGTCAGTTTGACATACTCAATAAATGGTAAATTTATAGTTATTTACAAGTAAGGAACAACTAAAATATTCAACAATACACGCAAGGTAATGGGTTTCACTGGCTCCAGAAGGTGACTGGCTCGCCTGCGGCTCGCCAGTCATATACTTCTGTCCTCCAGCAAAAATTCTTTTACCAAGCTAGTAATGTTCAATACTACTAACTTATTACAAGGATCTTTCAGTATTTATCAATTGCCGACTACGGCATGTAGCATTTATGTGTAGGTTCAATAAAAATAACACGCGTTGTTTTCAGTATCTTGTATTCAATGAATCGCAGTGCTCTTGTGTGATTGTCCTGCATACTCTCCCAAACATCCAACACTTACCACAACAGCTACATTTGCGGATGACACTGCAATACTGGCGTCACACATCAACCTTGTAGCAGCATTTAGAAATCTACAAACCAACCTAACCAAAATCAAAGATTGGTTTAGAAAATGGAGGAAGAATGTAAATGAAGCAAGATCAAACCATGTCACATTTTACTTCACTCTAAGTGAATAGCCAATAAGACAGACTGATGATGCGAAGAACCTCAATACTCGGTATGCATTTAGACATAGAATTAACATGGAAAAAACTCATTTTCACCAAGAAAAAACAATTAGGGTGTTACTTCTAAATAGCGTTACGCTTTATAACCTATTATAACCCGTCCGTTTCTATGGCTTTTAATTGATTCAATCATAATACTTCGGAGTTTTACTATTTTAGAGATCGTTAAACCTGGGTTACCGATCTGTTGTCAAGAATAACTAGGTTAAATATTCAATTGTCTGCAGGTGTCGTTACATTTCTGCAGTGACGTATTTTGTTTATTGTGCGCTGACTCCATCTTCTGTTAGCATCCTCCGAGCCGTTCGAATGCATTACTTCGTGGTCTACCCTGGCCTGAATTTAAGGTTGTTTGTTAATGATTTGCATGGGAAAAATAGTGTTGTCTTATTCTTCTTCTTCTTCTTCTTCTTCTTCTGATGGGGCTTGCTGTAAGCTGCACTGAGACCTATTGGTCCATTGTGCTCCCACCTAATTTGTTATGGGTCTCGTTCGAAGAGGCCGGTTTCCAACGCGAAGGAAAGAATCCTACCCATAGGAACGTCCCTTATTGCCTGGGGTTCCACCAGGCCGGCTCCAAAATGTTTATGTCGCAGTGTTAGGAGAGCCACACATTGACATAAAACATGAATTGAGGTTTCTTCCTCCAACTGGCACTTTCTGCAGGTGGCATCATTTACGATTCCAATTGTGAATAAGTGCTTCTGTAAGTGACCGTGTCCTGTTAGTAAACCAGTCACGATCCTAATGTTTTTCCTGCTCATTGACAGGAGAGTAAAGGTGTTGGTAGGCGACATTTCCCCGATGAGGAGTTTTGCCTGACGTAGCCTTGGTACCGAAGCCCAGTTGGCGCTGGATTGGTTACTTAACCAGCGCTCAACTTGTCGCTTTGCGGTGGCACGGGTACTTCCTAAGGCCGGCTCAGGGCCGATGAGCGGCTCTTGAGAACCTCTTCTGGCTAGAGCGTCAGCTTCTTCGTTACCCTCTATTTCACTATGGCCTGGTACCCATAGTAGTTTCACCCAGTTTGTTGTACCGAGTCTGTTCAGTGTCTGGCAACATTCCAGAACCAACCTGGAGTTGATTCTGGGTGAACTCAATGCTCTTAGTGCTGCCTGACTGTCTGTGCAGATGTAAATATGCAGATTGGAATAACCTCTTTGAAGGTTCTCCTGAGCACAGGTTAGGATGGCAAATACCTCCGCCTGGAATACAGTGGCATGTTTTCCTAGGGCAACGGTGAGTTTGACCCTCGGCCTACAGCCGTAGATGCCAGCACCAGATCCCCCCGCCATCCTGGAGCCGTCTGTGTACCAAACAAGTCCCCTTGGAGTGAGAAGACGCTGTTGCTGACACCAATCGTTCCTATCAGGGATGAGTACCTGAAATGCTTTATAGAACATGTAAAGCGGAGCCATGAAGTCGCTCCTTGTGAGAAGTTCTGGGACCTTCTCAAAATGTTGGATGATCCCTGAGTGTCCCACTTGTTCCCCTTTCATGGCCTACATCTGGCCTTGGCTTAGTCTGTAGGCTGATTTCCTGGCCTCTGCCTCAATCACTAGGTGGAGGGGCGGAAGCCCCAGAAGCACCTCCAGAGCTGCCGTAGGAGCAGTGCGCATTGCTCCAGTTATGCCTAAACAAGCCAATCTCTGTAGTCTGTTGAGGCTGTTTCTAATTGTTGCCTTGCTGGTTGCTGGCCACCAAACAAGAGCAGCATATGTTATTATTGGTCTTGTAACCACCGTGTATAGCCATTTGGTGACACGGGGCTTGAGACCCTAGCTGGTTCCAAAGGTCCGTCTACATCTCCACAGAGAAGCAGTGGCCCTTTGAATTTGTCTCTCTACATGAGTCCTCCAGTTCAGCTTTGAATCCAGGATAACTCCAAGATATCTGACCGATTCGGAGGGCTGGAGAGCTTTTCCGAAGATTGTGGGCTGTCTGAGACCCTCGATTCTCCTTCTTTTGGTGAAGATGACAAGTTCTGCCTTGGTAGGATTAATCCTGAGCCCTTGCCTTACACACCAGTTTTGTAGTTTTGTACAGTAATGAGGGCTTCTTGCATGATCCCGCTTACTGTGCCAGCAAACTTTCCCATTGCTAATATTGCAAGGTCATCAGCGTAACCTAGCACAAAGATGCCTTTTGCAGAGAGCTCCCTTAGTAGCCCGTCCACGACCAGACACCATAACATTGGAGACAGGACTCCACCCTGAGGACAGCCCCTAGTGAGCGTCGCTCTTATGGAGAACTCGTCTGCTGAAACGATTACCTGTCTTATTCACTCGCGTGTGCCGGAATTTTCTAGGTTGAAATTGTCTAAGATTATTGGTTGCGGATTCGAATTAGCGTCGCGGATTAAGCCCCAAAGCTGTCAATTGCGGAGCTGACATTGGAGTCGTAAAATTTATGAGCTGTTAGTTAATTTGGCACCAAAATTTGTAGTACCATTGCTGAGTCGTGAGATGGAAGTTTTCGCTACGTTTCTTCATTTCGCCGTCGAAGCTACGAAAGCCTTGATTTTAGTGACTAATTGTGCATCTTTTTAAAATCGTAGCGAATTGGCTACGCATAGTACCTTAGTAAGTTTTATAGTTTTAGTAAGCTAATAGACTTATCGGTTGTACTAAAAGGTTCTTTTGCGCCTCTTCTTAATTTTGAATACCAATTATAGAAATAAACCGCACAATCTTCACTGTAGCTGGTCGGCCCTCCGATATCGCAATGTAGTTTTAATGTTTGTTTGGTACGATTTGAAGCTGGTTAGAGTAATTGAGCCTATTTAATCTGGGGCTTGAGTGTATAATTATATCCGAAGTTGGTGGCAAGTTTAACGAAATGCACTAGTTAGTGGGAAGAAAATCTCGACTTAAAGTAAAAAGTAAAATTCTAGTCTACATAGGTACAAGCCCATACTTAAATCGATTTGGACTTAAGGTATACAATTGTAGATATGTCAGAATAGTCTTATGAATTATGGCCAATGCTTCATATTACGTGCTAAATTATGTTTACGCTCAATTAGAGCTGTAGGTAATCCTTCAGGTAACTTAGTTAGAAGACCTGAGTTACAACGTAATCTGAATAAACTGTATAAATATAAAACATGTTTTTAACACTGGCGTGAATTTTGTAAATTATTTTCGGTTTATATTGTTATTTAACAAATATCGCATTGCGCAACCATGGAAATTTTTGCGTTATTTCGACTTCGACGTGTTTCGTGATAGCTCGCATAAAAATTCGGCATGACTAATGCCAGTTAGCTGGAATGTTGGATATCAAAATGCCAGAAGATTCTACCACAATCAAAAATAGTTTACCAAGAAGCTACTGGAGCATGTCGACGCTGAAATCGACAAACTGATTACAGAAAGTAAAACGCAGCTTCCACCAATTCCGGTTTCGCACTAAAATTCATAAGGCAAACAAGATAAAAATCAATTTGTAACAACAACTTCTGGGAAGGTCCTGACTCTGTGCGCCAAAGTATGCTGAAACTGTGATAACGTATCGGGAATGTTAACCTTTATTTAACCTGTGGTATAAAATCAAAATTAATTTCTTTACCGCTCAGTGCCAGTCCTACCGCAACCATGAAAACTATTGTGATCTTTTTCGTAGTGATGTACAGCATTGTACAGGTGAGTAGTTGTCTTTATTGTTTGGTCTTTATAATGCTAATAAGGGGACAGTTGTGGCCTTGAAAAAGTATTTGTAGAAAATTGAGTCCTTATGGGTACCAAATTCAGGTTTAGTACGCCCCCTTCATCATCATAATTATCTTCTTTTGCTTTCCTGCAGTAGTCTTTAGCCATGAAATAACCCATTTTGATAGAAATACTGACCACAATTGATTCTTGGCCTTGACAATTATATAACGATAACCTAATTATAGAGCGATGCCCTTTCGTACACCGAAGACTTCAACCAGTGCGTCCGGGAGCTACGGCTGAACTCCCAGGAGATTCATCGCCTGCACACCAGCGACTACCTGCCTGAAGACAACGAAGACTACGTCAACTTCATGGGCTGCTTCTGGAGGAAAATCGGGTTCCTGCACTCCGACGGTAGAGTCAACTTCGACGCCATCAGGATGATGTACTACTCCATCATCAGTCGCCAGTACGACCCCCAGACCAGCATGTCCAGAGCAGCGGAAATCGTGAGGCCCTGTGAGGGCATACGGTGGGGAACCGATGGATTGACCGCCATCAAGGCCGGAAACTGCCTGAAACAGGCCAGCAGGAGAAACAGGGCGGACCATTCGTACTGAGGGGTTGTAGGTTTAAGTTTATGTGGGTTTGATATTGTGTGTTTTATTTAATAAATAGTTGAGTTTCTATTTGGAGGTTTAGTTTACCCGATTAGTCACACGTCATCCCCATCGGCCATAAACTAGGAATTCGTTTTTTTGTTTTCGACGTGATCAGAAATTAAATGAGACAACACCTAGCGCATTGTGCTATTGCTTATCTCTGTCGAAAAAGACGAAAACAATATAGAACTTCTTGATAAGTTAAGTTGATCGTCGCACTTTAAGCTATAAATAGTCAGCAGTTGTCAAACTTTTCTAATGTAGAAAATGTTCATCTGACCGATATACAGATTGCTACGAGGATAATACTGTCTAATTTTACTTCACCCTTTCACCAATTACTACTATCTTTGAGTGTAAGTTACACGGGTACGAAGTGTTAGACTCGTTTTATACTCATTGCACTATTTTCACAATGCACACCTCTTCCTATATATTTCCCACAATAATTCTTATAAATGCCCCAAGTTCTCTTTGGACGAGTTAACCCCCTAGATATTGCTTAGATTTTTTGTATTGTGTGGTTAGATCTAAAACATTACCCTGTGTTGCATCAGAAGATGATATACTTAATGTTTTTATTTATTTATTTTTATATTACTGCTTTTTACTACGCATCCCTTGGCAATTTTCAAATTAAGACGGCTGTGGTGTGGTACGTTATTGATAATGATGAGGGTAGGCTCTATTAATGGAGACCTAGCCGTTTAGCCATCGAATTTGCATTGAAACGATAAAAGTTGAATCGCACTTAGTAATTATAATACAGAAACATTAAAGGTTCTGATGAACAACTACGTAATTAAATCTAGAGCACAACTATAATATCACATTGTTTTACGATGACAAACATTGGTTTATAATTATTCTAGAGATGTAGCTTTCATGGTATAGCAAATTTGTCACATTTTTTTTTTGTTAAACAAATATAGGCCACGAAAGACAATATAAATATTATTCTGAAAAACATATAAAAACAGTAGGACCATGTAATTACTACATTTGTAAAATCCAAAAAGAGATACACCAAAATCAGCTTCGCAGCATGCTCTTAAAGAAATTAAACTCTTAGTAAATATAGATTTCTAGCAAATGATAAGAAAGCAAAGACGTAGTTACAAGAAGTCCATATTAGAAAGAATAAAGTAGCTGTAACGAATTCAATATATTAGATCTACATTCTAGGTAGTTCGACCAAATGATTTCTGTTTTTAGCGAGGAGCATACATTCGAGTTGCTGCGTTATCACGTACGTACCGGAAGTAGTACTTATAAACATTTTTGAGCTACGCTATACTTCAGGAGGTTGAAGGAAGGGCATTCTAAGTTTCAGCAATGGAGGCTGCATGTCGGCAGAATAGGTTCGACCAATGCTATTACCCAAACAAAGTGTCAGTTGTTTTCGGACAGATGAAAGGTGTGAACAACAGCTCTAGTAGTAGTCGGACCACTCAAATGTTACTCGCAATTGAACGTAACTTAAAGAATCACTCGCAATTTAAAGGTGGTTTGAAATTGAACTTGACGGTGACTCGAAAATTAACTGAAATATCTACTAGGTAAGCAAGAATGAGATGAACTATATTGTAATGATATGGATACAGGGGTATAAAAATCAATTTTAAAATAGGATTAAAAGATTACAGTAATTAAATATTATAAAGATCAATGAATATGAATTGGGTATTTGAATAATTGATATGTATTTAAAAGAAGAAAATATAATTTATAATTTAATAATATGAGGTTGATAGAGAAACAAAAGTATTCTAATTTAATGTAATATATAAATATGAAATTGGAAAATGATGATACTTAATCGAGATAGACTATTGCACATAGGGGGTAGAAATAAAAATAAAGCTTTTATAGAGTGTTGGATGGAGAAAACATGCAATATCGTTAAGGACTTTGTTTTGACTATTCAGATAACAAATTTGAAAATGAAAAGCTGTAATTAATTTTTGTAACTAGAAATTATGAAATAAACCCTATTTAAAAAGTTAAAATGTTTGGAATATAAAAGAGTAGCAATAAAGACAAAATTTGCGTGGTAAAATAGAAGAAAATTTAAAAAATAAGAAGATGAGTATACCAAATGGAGGAAGACAAAGAATATGGTGAGAATATTTAACTAAAGCAGTGCTAATCTACAAAAGAAAATAAATAGAAAAAAATACTGTATTAAGTTTATTGTGGAATTATATTTGACATTGTGGGTCGATTGAGTTGGATTACAACGAGCTATTTACACTGAAGGAGAGTAGCACAGATGTCGTTGGCAGATTAATAAGGTATATGGGGCTTGTCAATTGAGGTCTGGTGTCTTGTCCTTGGTCGGGATTCTTGGTGCTGGTCGTTGGTGTACTTCAGGAAAGTGGTTTGGATTCAATAATGAAGATAAACAACTACGACTGGGGTCTATTTGGATCCATATTGTGAGGCAGCTGTATGGGCTAATTCCTTATGTACACTTGTTTTTCCTGGGTTAAGTCAGTTCCTCATTCGGGATAATTTTGGTGATTTGGTTGTCCGTGGAGGCCCTCGCCGTGGTTTGAGTGGAGCGGTTGAGATCAGTAGCAGAGTAGGGTGAATTGGTTGCTGCCGCGGACATTCATAAGTTCAAATAAAAGGTGGGTGAGTTTAGGTAATAAATAAGCACTGAAATAAAGTAAAGATTAAAAGTTAATTAATTATTAAGGAATTAGTTACTGTTTGAGATTGTCATATAACAAATGTAACGATCAGGTATTTGCCATTGAATTTTCAAAGTTGGTTTGACGTACCGTTTGACACAAGTTTTTTGAATTGTCATAATTAAAATCGGAATATCAAATTTCAGAATAAGCAATCTAGATAAAAGTAATCCACTCTGATTTACAGGAGCTAGACGAAAAAAATAGCTTTTAATATTCAAATAAAAAGAAATAGCTGAATTTAAATTGACTAAAAGATAATTATAAACATATACTCTCATAGGTAACACGAAGTAAGAGCCTGAACCATTTCAATATACACAAACACGTCAAACAAGGTGCAAGGGGCTCCTTAAATACCGTGAAATGCAGGTCTAACCAGTTAGATTTTAGCAAATCACAAAATTATCACATAAATGCTGAATCTGATTACAGACAATTTTAGAGGATAAATCCAAAATGAACCAAAAATGCTGAAGTAGAAGCGAAGTGTAGGCAACACAACATACCCAATATTTGCCAGGGCCTCAAAGATACAAAAGGAAGCAAAACTTTAAGTCAAGATTATGTGAACAAAAACTGTTAAAAAAAAGGAAAATAAGAAACTAATGATTTCGAGAAGAATATTTATGGGAGAGACTAACAGTTTTCCTGTATCGTTTAGGTTCATAATAAAATTACAGAAAACCGTACATGGAAGCTTAAAACACATTTCACAAAGTTGAGGACTACAGATGAAGGATGATTAGAGAGTAAGAAATAATTAAGGAACTCAGAAAAATGCATTGTTGGATCAGACACTGATAAAACTAATAAGAACTCGCAGTACTATTGTATAGCCAGAATCAACTGTTTGTCACCAGCCCACTAAAAATAAAATTGGAGACGTTATAAATAGATGCTTGAGATTGGTTTTATAAATACGATGGACAAAAAAGTCTAAAAACAGTTTCTGTTTATTAATACCAAACTAGAAGAAAAGGAATTATGAGACCTAAAGCTTCATCGAGCTGTACTGAAATGAAACTCTAAGAATACTAGAAAATTGCCTTTGTTCAATTACTCTAGGTTGATTAGAATAGGAATAAGAATATAAAAATATATAGTTGTGAAGCCAACATGGAAAAGAACACATTTGAAAGAGTTACAGCTTAAATGAATTGCTAAACCAACAAAATCTGCATTATAACATCTGATTTATATTTCAACTACCTTAACACAAGTGAGATTTTTTGTTCCTCGATAATAGAAATAAAGTGACGTGTCAATATGCACGGTATTTTTATAACTTCTTTGTAAAGAATCGGGAAGCTTTGTAGTAAATTCAAACATAAGTGTGTATTTCGATACTGTGATTTAATTTGGTCAAATTACTGAAACGAGAATTCTCAAGTTTTGCTTCCCAGTTGGGTAGGCAAGGCACACTACAGCTTTTTATTAAAATATTGTTTGTTTTAGATCTTATTTTTTATTTGACGTTTCCCAAAAAAACTATTTCTTCATCTCGTATTTTACAACACTACACCATAGACCAAAACGTGTAGTTACAAAGCAATTGCAGTATCTATATTACAATATGGAAGAGAACTTTCCGACAAAAGAAAAACATAAATAGTACATTACATACCGAGGTGAAAAGTGTTTCATTACTGTCGAGAGATTAAGTAGTTAACCGAGACGCTTAGCGTCGAGGTTAACTCTATCTCGAGACAGGAATGAAACTTTTCACCATGGTATGTATACTATTTTACTCAGAATCGGTTTTTGTCATTATTTGTTTAATTAGGTAAGTTTCAAATCATACGAGTTTTCATCGCAATTTAATAAGTCACTTTAACAAAGGAAACTGTGACGCTGTTGCTAAGTAATATGACAAGTTCATTGAAAGTGACGTTTAGCTAGCCGGGAAAACCTTTCCCGGCTAGCTGGGAAAGTAAAGTAAACAATGACTCGCTTTCCTACTGTTTTGAAGGTTAGAAACGTACCTATTATTAACCGATTGTGAGTAAAAGCATATTACCACTAGTTCTGTTTGCTGCACCAATTCTCTACATAGTCACCTCCGGTTCCTTGTTCGTAGTTTCCTGTACCAGATTTTAATAAAATGCTGTAGTGTGTGTTGCCTACCCAACTGGGAAGCGAAACTTGAGAATTATAGTTTCAGTAATTTGGCTAAATTAAATCACAGTATCGAAATACACACTACAGCTTTTTATTAAAATATAATTTTTCTTTTGTCGGAAAGTTCTCTTCCATATTGTAATGTAGGTACTGCAATTGCTTTGTAACTATACGTTTTGGTCTATGGTGTAGTGTTGTAAAATACGAGATGAAATAGATTTTTTGAGAAACGTCAAATAAAAAATAAGATCTAAAACAAACAAACAAGAATAAACTTGGAGTAAAATCAAACATCGAACCTTTAATGAACCGAATGTTAGTAAAGTAGAAGATGACGATATTTGCTTTTGTTACATGTATATATCTGGTTATGCAACCCTCATTGCCCACGAACAGCATTAGTTGAATTAGCAAATTTTGAACTAGAGAGTCACTTGTTCTTTGGGATTTTGCAGTGATTTATTCTAATTTAAGTTGTTAGTGAAAACATGTTCACTTGCCCGTAAAATTATGATGGGTACAACCTGTATGCAAACAAAATCGCTTAGCGGGTCACTTTGTAGTGTTCTGGATCCCTCAATATATACATTTTGTATTCACCATAGGTTATTGAATTGTCCCTTAAGACGTTTTATCCTGGGACGTCGTGTATATGTCCCAATTGTACTCCACAGTTGAACAGCTATTACCCGTTGAACGCTCTAATAATTAATAACACCAAAGTAAACCAATGACCATCACAATATTCTTCAAAGCAAGCCAGAGAGCGAAGTGTGAATAGACTATATACAAATAATCCCGTGACCATTGCGTTCAACTGGGCCCAATCTAACTAAACTGCGGCAGTAGGGAGTAGGTTAAGACTAAGCTGAATACAGGCGCCAACAATTTAAATAACTAACAATTCCCAAAGTGGAAAATTCTCCTTTATTATTGTGTGTTAAAACCTGCATGGAAAATTACATTTCAACAGAGTTTTTAAAAATGTACCTTTATTATACGCAGAATCCTCAATAAGTAATAAGCTATCACAGCAGTAGCAAGACATAAATGCGATGCAATTACAGTAACGTTTATTTTAATATTTATATAGATGGCAATAAAACATATAAACACAGCTTCTCGTACCGACGTAATATGTTAAATTTTATAATATTTTCATGAAAATAATAATAACTACGCAACGTGCTCACATTGCGTTTACAAATTTAACTTTAGCTTGGTATTAACTAAATTACAAGGCGCGGCTCTACAGGCTGCAATCGTGTGACAATTAGGTAGACAACACATTTAGCGTCCTCATGATTTTTACAGATAACTATTAATTTTGTTTGTTTGTAGTAGTGAAACCATAAATTCTCCCAAATAAAAAAATAAACATAAAAATTAAGAGTTATGAGTGAAAATCATGCACTTGTTAAATAGATGTGATACCTAACTAGTTGTTACTCTATAAAATGGGCAGCCTGTATAAAATAATAATGCTATGAAAGACAAAACCGACATTACCAGAAATATTTCAAAAACATACGTTATCAATTCATGTCACTACTTTTTTCAATTGCAAAATGTTTGTTTGAATATAAATAAATGGCTTACCTTAGAATTTAGACGGCAACCAGGCCCAAATTCAGCAGACAAAGTTCACAACGAAGCGCTTAAATCCAGACAACCACTATCCCAAGGCACAACGAAGAGATTAAAAAGAACAAACATCAAGAAAAATAGCTTTAACGTGCGTTCTCCAATCCTATGCAAAATAATCCAGATGTGTTGATTCAATAAATACCAAATATCGCTAAATTCACTTAACTCCACCGTCTAGATGTTATCCAGAAACTATTCGCAAAGAAGAATCTGGAGCAATAATTCATCAAAACACAAACTCTACCAAAAACTCGACAATTTGTTTTTTCTACTTTGCTCAAATTGTTTTGCATCCCTAGGCGGCGAAAAGAAAATATGCTAATACCACCACAACGTGACGTAATGACACTAGAATTCCTGATCGAAACTGAAAGTCACTATAAAGCCGCGTTAAATTGCACGGTCTTGCTGTAATGCAGCATACAGGATGCATGTAAAATTTAGTTTAAATGTTAATATCCAGCTAGCTAATGCATTACATGTGATATAACAGTTGTGTGAATGACTGGCGGGGTAGCAAGGGCAACCACAAAGAAAAACAAAAGAAAAAGATCAAGATCAAGTTTAATAGATTAAATTTTATAAAAATAGTTATTTAATAAGCCTACTAAAAGTACGACAACAAAAAAACAGTCGACCTAACAAACTAAATGTAACTCACTTACTGTGTACGACTTCTAGCTGGCACTAACCTATACTCTAAAAAACAAGTAGGTATCGGTTGATTCGATAAAACATAATATAACAGTGATAGGAGAGAAGAATACGGCTTTAATAGTAGTATTGCTTGGATACAGTTAAAGAAAGTAACAGTATCGAAATAACTAGCGTCTTGGACGCATAAAAGTAAAACCAGGCCCATCAATTTAAAAACCAGGGGTAAATGTTGCAATGCAGAACAATGAGCACAATGGTTAAACTGCCTCGTTGAATGTAAAACAATCCAGCAGTTGTTAGGAATCAAGCAATAAAATGATCAAAATTAAATATGAAAGCAAATTATTAAAATTTTGGCTGAAAAGCGAATTGCGCTTTTAATAGTATCAAGGTTTATAATTCTAATCCACTTACGCGCAGCGGTCAGCGAAAATCCATTCTATTTTACTACAGCCTGTTAGATGCTAGCACAAGAAGCTAATCTTTAACCTGAGAAAGTGTGTCGATAAGCTTTCCAGACACTTATAAGTATAAAGCATAGCATGTACCAATAAAATGATATTTAAATACTGGCTGCGCTAAAAACGAAACTTCCCTTGGTAACATCTTACCTACAATTACTAATTACATATAAAAAATATTAAATAGAGCTAATGGCCCAACGCAGCTACGTCATCTGGTTCTCCCGGGGCTGTAACACCATAGCTTCTCAAGAATGCAATGAGGGTCTGGACAAAGCCTGCCCCAGTGTGCACAGACAAGTTGAAGTAACGTTGAAACATAACTATGGACTAAGAGTTATATTAACGCTAAAATGTCGCCAAAATCAACCAGTTATGTGGTTGATACCTCGTCTTGTGACGGTCTTTTAACGTTTACGTCATTACTAAACAAGACTGTTATGTGTGGACGTTGTAATGCGATTCAAAACAAATTTTTAACAGTTTTTCCGACTATTTGTCGTGTTTTTTGTACGTTTAGTTGTTAAGCCGACGTCTTTTGAATGTAGTTTTATTGTACAAATGTTACCCGTATGTTAACGTTGTAACGTCGTTGCGTTTTTAATAGAAAATGTACGTACTTGATATGTTAAAACGACGTTTTATTAACGCAATTTTTTAGTTATGTGCTAACGTTTTTAACTGCAATTCAACTTGTTTTTTACGTTGAAACAGCTCCTTATTTGATACAAAATTGACATTTTAGTTACATCAAGTATCAACGACAGAAGTAAGTCTCTTTTTTCTACATAATCTATATTATGCCAGCCCAATATTATAAAACGCCGACTTTAGTTGATAAACAAAATCGCAAAACAGATCGGGTAGCCCTTTCAACACTGTGCAGTTCCACCCAAAATCAACCACATTTTTATCTTAATTGGGAAAGAAATTAAGCTTAGCGAAACATAGGACATACTACCTACCGCACAACGTTCTCACTCACAGATTTTCAGATTTTATTACAGGCACAAATAGCGACCTAAACAGTGAATCCACATCACCAGACAAAGGGAAACAGCGGCTTGTCAGCATACTGCGTAATGCGTTTCAATTGGTCTGCGCTATCATGTGAGCAATGACCTTACGCGTGATAGGTGCGCTGAACACACGCGTTGAAGAACCGTACAATTTACGTGTGCTCGTGAACGTCATATCGACGTTTAATATCAACTGCTGGTCTAAAATGCACTTATAATCGACTACATCAAAACGTAATTATCGCCTTGTTGTATAAAAGTTATATCGACGTTCTAAGAGCTGACTACTGATCTAACAGGCGTTTTATATTAACGTTATTTTAACATACAAATTATTGCTCTAAAGAAATTGCAGTATTATCAGGCGTCCCACAAGGATCCCACTGTGCACCCCTCTTATTTAATCTATTCGTCAATGATATCAGTCATGTTATAAATCACTGTAGTTTTCTGCTTTTTGCAGATGACCTTAAGTTGTATAAAAAAATAACATCCTATGCTGATTCAGCCTTAGTTCAGGATGATCTCAATAATTTGATGGATTGGTGTAACGAGAACCTCCTCTACTTAAATACTGACAAGTGTTACGCAATAAGCTTTTATAAAATTAATAAAAAATTTGAAACCTCTTATTTTATTGGTAACAGTGCACTTAAATCTGTTGATTCTATTAAAGATTTGGGAGTGATCTTTGATAATCAGTTGAACTTCACCGAACATTTAAACACTCTTTCCATTAAGTCGTCAAAGCTACTTGGCTTCGTATTAAGGAACTGTAAAGAATTGTCTGTACCATCTATTAAAGGTGTTTTTTGTGCCTTGGTTCGTTCACAGCTTGAATATGCTTCAATGATATGGTCTCCACAGTATCAGATTCATATTAATACTCTTGAAAATGTTCAGAAAAGATTTTTAAGATTTTGTGCCTTTAAAGTAGGTAATCCTGTAATTGACCATAACTATGAAGTAATTCGAGCCGAAGTTTGTTTAACATCATTAGAACATCGTAGAATGATATCAGATTTATGTTTCATGTATAAATTAATTAACTCTTATATTGATTGTCCTGATCTACTTGCCTTGATTAGTTTTAAAGTTCCAAACCGTGTCTTAAGGGAAAACAACTTATTTTATGTTAAATTTCATCGCACTAATTATGGCAGACATTCACCCATTGACCGGTCTCTGGAAGTGATTAATAGAAATAATTTAGATTTGTTTAAGGGCTCTTTAAACCAATTCAAATGTAACTTAAAATTACTTTAAGGTCATTGGATTGTACTGATATATTTGTGATCTAGATGGTTGTGATTTTATTATATATCTGCGATACACTATGTATATACGTAATAATGTAAGCTTCATTCAGCTGTATTTATATAATATGTTGTCTGTTTATAAGTTTGTTTATACTGTGTTGCCAATCATTTAACATTTATCATTGTTATTTTTCAGTTTAGGTGTTTACTACTGTTATTACTTTTTGTTTCTATTATATTGTGTAATGGGGTTTTCCCGTGGAATAAATAAATAAATAAATAAATAAACATAATGCGGAAAATGTTGTTTTAATGTGTTTATAAACGTAATGTATATGTTTCACGTTAACTGTTGGCCTAAAAAGCACTTAAAATTAACGATATAAAAATGTTATGCAAAAAGGGTATTATAACGTGGTAACAACGTTATATCGACGTTAAGAGTCGACTGCTATTCTAAAATGCGTTTTATATCAACGCTATTTTAGAGCAATATGGAGCATGATACATTTTCGTGTCTTTATAAACGTCATACCAACGTTTTATATTAACTGTTAGTCTAAAATGCACTTAAAATCGACTACATCAAAACGTAATTATTGCGTTGTTGTATAAAAGTTATATCGACGTTACGAGCTGACTACTAATCTAAAAGGCGTTTTATATTAACATTATTTTAACATAATGTGGAAAATGTTATTTTCATGTTTTTATAAACGTAATGTCTACGTTTTACATTAACTGTTGGCCTAAAAAGCACTTAAAATTATCGATATAAAACCGTTATGCAAAAACGGTATTATTGTAACAACATTATATCGACGTTAAGAGTCAACTACTAATCTATAAAGCGTTTTATATTAACGCTATTTTAAATCAATATGGAACATGATACATTTTTGTGTCTTTGTAAACCTAATATCTACGTGTTACATTAACCGCTGGTTTAAAAAAATGTTAAAATCAACGACATGTCGACGTCATATAAATACGTTCAATAAACGTCATAACTAACACATTTAATGCACAAAATAATTACTTAATAGTAAAGGAATTACTAAAATCAACGTCTAATTCAGGTTGAGACAATGACGTTAACTAAAATTCAACGTTTAATTTTCAACGAATAACGTCTTTTAGACGTATTTTAAATGTACGCGTGCCTGCTGGAGCAGGACTTCTAATCTCGTTAGATCAACTTTTAATCTTCCTCCAGCAATTTTGAATGTGATACAAACGGCCGTAATCTAGTTTAAACGATTCTTACTATCGCATACGACTTTTCATGTCGTTGATCCAAGTAGCACCGCTCAGTGACATTTAATCTTGTACATGTAATTTCTAACCTCGTTAAAATACTCAAATTCATCAATGTTACTCTTAGTTTTAACCATATTTAATCTTATCGATTGAATTTCCTTTAAAATACTTTTCATGTCGTCAGAGGACTTCTAATCTTGTTAAATCAACTTTTAATCGTCTTCCAGCGATTTTGAATGAAGTACAGATGGTTCTAATCTAGTTTATAGATACAACTTTTAATATCGCATACGATTTTTCACGTCGATGAAAATATCATCGTTGTTTTACTTTTAATTAAATTTTGTTTAAGGAGGTTATAATCTCATTAAATGACTTCTAATCTCGTGAGAACAATCCAACGATTTTGAATGTGGTACAAACGGCTTTAATGGAGCTTATACGATTTTTAGTATCGCATACGATTTTTCACAACGTCGATGAATGTATCGCTGCTCAGTTACTTTTAATCTCGTTTACATTTAATCCGTATCAAAATAACGTTCGCTTTTCTTAAACCATAATTAATCTAATTAATTCAAGTATGTTTAAACGGTTTTTAGTTTCGTTAAAAGTACTTCCGATCACGTTAAATCAACTTCTAGCCTTATTTCAATGACTTTAAATGTGGTACAAACGCTTATTCGACTTTTAATATTGTACGCGATTTTCACTTTGTTAATGAATGTATGGCTGTT
The DNA here is from genome assembly GCA_940337035.1 of Agriotes lineatus. NCBI lineage: Eukaryota > Metazoa > Arthropoda > Insecta > Coleoptera > Elateridae > Agriotes > Agriotes lineatus. Next base: position 102,871,061 of record OW679201.1, read on the forward strand.
CAGTGACTTGATTTCGTTCATATGATCTCGATTCTCGTTAAAATTGCTGAGTAGCAATGACCCTAAGTTTTCTATCAACGACATATAGCTAACTAAAACGGCCTTTAATACAGATTTACAATAAGAAACATTCCAACAATTTCAAGCTAGTTAAAATAGTTTTTTATCTCGTTAAAGCGGTTGGCTTTTGATATTATATTTTAAGGTTGCACGAAAGCAATATGTTTTTGAAATGTTTATAAAGTATGCGCTGCAGCTTCTGCTAAAATATAATTTCGCTGTTGGTAAACCAGGTACAGATAGCACAAATCTTATTTTTTATTCTTTCAAATGATGCTGAATTGTAATATTGCAGTATTAATTTTAACATTTTATTTGGACTGATTCTCCTGTGTAAACTCTTTGTTCCACAAAGACGAAATTGTTCCATTCGATTGCAATTAAAATATAAAAAAATAGACTTCTGAAATGTTTTTCACGTGCTAAAGTATTTATGTTACAGTGCTATGCATCAAAATTTCTAGAAAGTCGTACCGTTAATTGAAAATATTTAGGGAAACATACCTAAACAAACTATTCATCATCAATTTATTAAGAAATTTTAATCTTCACAATAAATACTTTTGAAGACTTCCAAATAAAACCGTACATTTTTTATACTATTAGGCAAGATCATAGAATGATATTAGAATTAGTAGATAATATCTTTTTTTCTATAGCAAATGTTAAAGTGTGCTTTAATCGACTCAAAACAAAAGGTCCAGTGTTACTTTAACATTCTTTAAATTAAATATTACAGCTTCCTATTATTCTAGCCCAATTTAAATACTGAGATTTTAAAATGTGATTGACTTTCCTTATTTTCTTTTGAAATTGTTAAAGTTCTTGCTATAGAAAAAAATGTATTATACGCGACGATAAAGTTATTACTATCCACTCTTGAATCATTAACGTCTCGACTTCGTCTCGACGTTAAACGATTCACTCGTGGATAAAATTTAACTTTATCGTCTTGTATAATAAATTACTATTTGATCACGAAGGTAATTTTAAACATTTTTACATAGTACAACTGGTTTCAAATACAAACAGGTCAGAGAAATTACATCATGGATCATTTCTATCTACGACCATCACATTAGGGAACGTTCTGGCATTTATCAAACACAGTCAAGAGCGAATTTAAAGAAACCTTCTCGTGTACTCAGAGAGGCATCTCGCCACCAGGAGCAGTTTTTCTCCGTTAGAATCGTCCTTGATATCTTTGCACTTGTCGACGATAGAGTTAGTAAAAGCATTACTGAGCAGCAAAGGCTTGTCGCTGTAGTATTTCTCGATGAGGGTCTGTTTGATATTCCTGAAACGAAGATCTCCGCTTGTAACGTCCAGGAACTCTTGCTTTTTCCAGAAGCAATCCAAAAATTTCAAAAAAATTTCACGTTCCTTTGGTTCCTGCTCCTCGTCTACTATGGTCTCCAGACTCTGGGCGCCAAAATCCCAGTTCTTCTTGCATTCGGAAATCTGTAACTCTTCTTCTGTCTTCGAGTAACGGCTTTCATGTTGGGCTTTAGTCTGCAGACAATTTTAATTGGAGGTTGTTATTTCCAAAATTAAATTTAAGGTTTATTAGAAGGTGGTTTGTTAACATTTCGAAATCTTTGGACTGTTCACGATGTCAATATTCTAAAAATGAACAGATAATTGTTCAAGAAATTAAAATATTTATATATCCAAGACCGTTACACTTTTCGAAATAAATAACAGTTTCCTGTTACAACTTCAACTTACATTTACCACGTTCGTAAATTCAAAATAACAGCTGAGAGTGTAATTTCATTATTATTAAACGTGCAAATAATTCTTGAAGAATTCTTTAAGATAAAAATTGAAATTCAGAATAGAAATTAAGTTTTTACCAGCACAACTACATATATAAAACTAAGAACAAATGTTGCTTTCATTGTTTCGTTTGGCGACTGCCGGCTATGGATAAACGATCCAGTTTTATAAACAATACAAAGGTCAGCAAGATAAGCGAAGAGGCTGATCGTCCGACGACAATTTGTTGTTTTGGTGGTGGTCAGTTTAGTCATTCCCGAACACAACGTAACTCTTTGTTTAAATTTGAGTTGCATTATAATTTTGATTGTCTTAACTAAATGATATTAAAATCAAGTATAATTAATACCGAAGTTTAATGTTACCTTGACGTTTTACAGACTATTTTAGGTGTTGATTAACAAACGCATGTCAATTGTGTTTACAAGTACATTCAAGGGCGGGAGCTTTCAACAAATGAATTTCTAAAATACAAGTCAATGACAGCGCTGGAAAGATATACCAAATACTATAAATAACATAGCAATGTTAAAAAACGCCCCAAAAAATGTAGAAAGTACAATAAAAGATTTTAAGAGATAAAAGATTTTGTGAGATATTGGCAGTAAATAAAACGATATTGTATGAACTCTAAAAAAGTGAACCTGCAAGAAACCATTTGAAAATAAAACAATAATAATAAAAATGCGATAGAAAGATCTGTAAAAGGCTTTACCCAGAACTTCCCTCGTCGATCTTGTGACACTAAATAATATAAAATCAAATTAAGTTAGGAATAAAAATATCTTCACGTTTCCAATAAATTAAATAAATTTGGAAATAAAAGAAGATATCCCGTTGAACCCGCCGCATCTGCATAGCGATCGTAACCGCACCTGCGTAGAAATCGTAACTGCATCCACAAGTCGAACTGCGCCATCGAGGCTATTTAAAATGAGTGCGACGCGCGCCTCTATTTAAGGGAACGGTCTTATTGTTGAAATGTTTCGACTCTTTTGTGACATTATCCTGTATCTGTTGAGTCCTATTTTCGGCAAGTGTAAAGCCTGACCTATGTGAAAATTATTACTTCCTTCTATTTCATAATTAAAGCAAAAAGGAACAAACAAATACTTTTTGAGTTATACCTCCAACAGACAGACAGACATACGGAATTGAGAAAACCTGTTTTTCGTCATCTAGGAACCCTGAAACGTGAAGATCTGAAGAAATATCGGAAGGTGATTTTGTCGTGGTTACAATACTTCCTTCGTCTTTCAGACGGGAGAAGTAAAAAGTGATAAAACATATGTAAAAGTGCTCAAAAATATGTAAGAAGTAAACGTGAACGTTTAAACTTTAGAAATTGATGAAAAATTGTGAAGTAGCTACCTACCTAATTAATGAATATCGGTTAAAAGTGTAAACATGGTTCCAAATATAACGAATAAGAACACGATTGGCAAAGTTAGACGATAAATTTAAAAAAGGAATAAACAATAAAATTATCGAATTAATGTAAATGTAAACCAATAACAAAACTGGAAAAATATTAATAGTACGAAGAAAGGAAAGATTAAAAATAATAAGGACTCTGTCAAGAAGCATAGAAAATTACGCAAAATATTCATGAATTCTGAGTGATATGAAATGACACACCTTCGTTCCAGTTTTTATCTATTCTTCTCCACTATATTTCTCTTATTAGTTTAATCGCTCTATTTTATACACCAAACCGAACATTTAATTAGGGTAACCATAAAATATGATCCAGGAAGGAAAGAGCATAATTGAAATGCGAAACTTTACTGGATAAGACAATACAAAAAAAAATATATTACCAGAATAGAATCCCAACTAAGGCCGATAGAAGAAATTGCTACACAAGCGCATATGAAGCAGTAAATGGTTCATTAGAAGAAGTTTCATAAATATAATAGCAGAATGACATTTTGAAGAAAAGTAAAGTAAAAGCTATTGAGTTAACGAATGGACGCTAACAAAGAAGGATATAAATACAAGGTTAGATAATTGAATAATTAGAAGCATATCAAAATAATACTGTATTATGTAAAGACAAGAACAGAAATATTATCGGAGAAATAGAACTAACACTTCTACAAGAGGACTAAATAGTTTGCACAGATACTAAATGTAAATAGACAACCTACTAAAGGAATAGTTATAAAAATTAAAATCAATAGGACATCCTATGTCAGCGAAACTTATTAAATAACAAATACTACACATTAAAGACATGGTAGAAGCAAGACATTGTTGAAAATTGGAGAAAACCTTTAACGGTATTAAAATATTTTTCCTCCAGCTTTTATAGCCCATTCGGTAATTTTAATCGTAGTTATACATATCATTTAAATATCGTTGTGTGTATCGGGTTGATTAGTGGATTTTGAATTTCTAATTAACATTCCTTTTTTTGAAAACCTTACTTATACAACGTCAGCCTAAAGCTATTTTACAACTCCCAGTTTTGGAAATGTTAAAGTCTTAAAGATTTACTTTCCTTTATCGTGACGCCTTGAAAGTGGATTTATCCCAAAAAATCACTTGTAATCTGGTACAGATGTGGTTTTATTGGTTTGGTAAATTTCTGTATCGGATGTTTAAAATAGGATTTGACGATATTGGGAAGTAAATACCTATTTTCACCCGAATTCCCATGTATCAATATCATTATTTCTACTGCCACGTAGTTTAATCTTTAATCGAATTTATTTTCAGCCCTTTGCGTTTCTTCTTTCTTCCTCCGGATAACCCCCAACAATCATCAAGTTATCTTAAAAATTTCAAGAAACAATCCGCTGCCGTTTACTCATCCCTTGAACTACAAACTTCGTTTTGGAAAAAAACACAGTATCTGATAGCACTGTTCCATACTGGCAGATTGCGATTGCTACTATCTTTCGACGCAAATCGTTAATGATTAAAGGTCACGGTTTTCGAATTCCACCTTTTGCGTACCCAAGGGTGCAGTTGCTGTCCTTGCTCTCGCTGCGATTTAGAACTGCATAGCTTGTCGAGTTACGTTCGTTGTAAAAATTGCTGATCTTGGAATTTCAGTTTATTCTCATTTTAGACCAAGTAAACAATCATCAGTTGTTACCAACTTCATTAGATTGTAATTTTATAAAAAGTATGTAACCGTCGGTTGTTTACCAAACTTTGGTAATGCCAGTAATATATGAGCGCTACCCGGCGATTGTGCTAAGATCTTCTTAAATGCAATAAACATCATATTAATGGATGCGTTATGTTTCGGTGAAACGCGTTGACGCGTTTGCGAATAATCTTAGTATGTAGTTTTTTAATGATAGTTATTGCATTTTAAACTAGTTTTTTCTATACTTCGCTGAATTGATTTGGAGCGCTCTTATCTAATCAAATCCTTTTGCTTGCATCATTACAAAATTTATATTAATGATTAATGATTTATTTTCCTTATATTATTGTAATTATTGTTATTTTATTATTATATTGTAATTAATTGTTGTTTATTTGGAAATGGTTAATAAAAGTATTATTATTATTATTATTATTTCCGTATGCTATTTATTTGTGCATCGAATAATTTCTAGTAATTTCAATTCTAAGTTCGTTTTGAATATAATGAAGCTGGATATTTTTGTAATAATAATCCAAACTTAAACAGTTAATTTGATTCCCGAGTTTGTTTCAAATTTAATTAATTTGATTCTATTTACATAATACCTGTGTTTTTAATTTATGTAATTGAACCCCATAAGTAGTTGCCTATTCGGGGAGTATATAATATACTTAATATATTTTTGGGTTAAAAATTAATATTAATATTTTTAGGAATCTTTTATTGCGATTGGTTTATTTTCTTTTATTAATACAATAAGTTAGCGAGAAGTACAATATTCCATTTAATGTCCTTTCTTAGGTTTGAAACAAGGTGCAAGGCATAAAGGAGCAGACAGTCCTACGAGAAATGTTACGAAGTTGCAAAATGAAAGGAACCTGGCAAAGACAAACCAACCGAAAAGTATTGGACAACCTGGCTTGCAAATAGGTATTGGGGACAGGAACATCCCAGCTTTGTAATAGACCAACTAGTAAAAAAGCAAAGTAATAACTAAATTAACATTAATAGAAGATGTTTTGGAAAATTAGGAACCACGAATGCTAAAAACTATAAAAGCAAGCAGAGAATAGAAGAAGATACTTTTTCTTCGCAAATGAAATATAAATATTTTAGTCATGAGATCAAGCAACCTAAATGGAATATTTTTCGTGCTATCTGGTGAAATTTTTGATAAAGCGGATTTAATTGAATTTAACTGTATCGTCCTCACAGCAATGTAATTTCAGACAATGTTACAGTTGGAGGGCAACACTTTCACTTCTTGAATACAAATCAGGGCAACGCAAATCTGAGCTCATTAAGGGATAATTACAAATTGTATATGAAATTGTACTGAAAAAGAGTTTGCAGATTTTTACATTTTCTTCCCATTCCTTTCCTCGCGATTGACAACAAGGGTGGCGCCCAACCATTTCCTGATAACGATTTACTTCCAACATTTGTTTCTGTCTCCCTGTTTTCATACATCAATGAGTAGAGTACCTAAGAGGATTATGTGCTCAGAATCGTTTAATTAATGAGTACCATTAGTATTTCCTACAAGGATTGCATTCATTTTCTTTTCTTGGGTTGGTGGCGTTTAGGAATTGTATCCTGGCTTATCTTGAACCTATCGTCTTTGTTTTCTACATTTCCGTATTTTATGTTCAGATACCTTTTGACTGTAATAACTTTTCTTCTAATGCTGTAAGACGCATTTTTGGAATTCAGCTATATATTTGGTGTTATGAATTAGTGAATAGATGTATTTGTCTGATTCAGTCAGGATTTTCATCTTTTCATCATTGGCCAATTAAAATCTCAGGTATGGGACTGCCATCGGTCATCTTCATGTGGTCTGCCGTTGTGTCGGCTTTATTGTTAAGCTCTTTTTCCTGAGTAACCTCTAAATATTCATCACGGTATCTATCACAAATATTTGAAGGTTGAAGGAAACATTCACTGTTGTTTTTTCCTGTTGGGCTACACATCATTGGAAAAACCATACCACCCGGTAGCACGGATCCGTTATGGCCGACTTCTCACGCCATTCGATGCAAGTGGTCAGCAGTGTAGGTCAGGGGTATTTTTACAACATTTTCTGTGTTTACGCTTCTCGGTGCGATTGGGGATGGTTTGTCAAATCGGGTTGATTATGGAAGATAGATACCTATTATCAATTTAAAATCATTGTAATTTAGTAACCAATTTGTTTTGTGTATTTGACGGGTTTATGCTGTACTTTTTATTTTGTTAAAAATATTAGTCGCCTGCTTTTTCTAGTATCTGCTCGCTATTTGGCGATTGTGCAAAAAGCTCTCTTTTAAATGAAATAAAAACAGTACTACGTTTATAGTCTTATCATCAAACTTGCAAACAATTTTACTCAATGGTTCTTTTTGAGTACACTAGGTGATATTTTACAATTAGGGCGTTTGTTACCTCGCTGAATCGATTCTAAGCGCTCTTTTTTGGTCAAATCCTTTTGTGCTTCAATAATCCCGTATACTATTTGTTTATTGAACCTTTTTACATATACAAATAATAATTTTAATTCTGTGTTCGTATTAAGTCTAACGAACCTGGTGTTATTTATATTGTAATAATTCGTAGCCAAACTATTTAATTGAATTTCAAGTTTGTTTTGCATATGCATTAGAATAAATGTGGTGTTATTTCCAAAATAACCGCAATGTTGAATATATTAAGTTGAATCACCTTTGCGAATATAACGGTGTCTTGTTTTATCGCAGACATTCAGGGTTTCTAAAATGTAAAATTGTATCTAACGTCACATAAAGTAAATTCCGAACAACTTTTGATTATCTAAAGAGAGAATAAATGTGCATTTGTTTAGTTTATACGTACATTAGTAGGCTGCACAATCTAAAAGTTCTGTGATACAGCAATTACATTTCATAAAAAGCGTAACAAGGTTCTATGTTAGGACCTATATTATTTATTCCTCAAAACACCTTATCACATACATAAATGATACCATACAATATTTTGCAATAGCGTCATAAACAACTTACGTTAACGTTTAAATTTAGACACAGTTTTCAATGGAATTCTTAATTGAGTCAATATTAAACTAAAATTGAACAATATAGAATTGAATACAAATTCAAACACTATTTCATGCGTCACAAATTAAAATGCTGCTTGACTTAACAACTTTTTAGTTAATTAACACGAGAATTATTACAGCAGTGCTCCTACAACTACAACCAACTTATATCTAATCCAAATCCATCAAATTTATAAGTTCCTTCGATATGCATCTGGATGTTAAAACGGCCGTCTCTCCTGGAGAATCGCTCTCAATCTGCCTGCAGTTTCCCAGAACTGTGTTCGCAACCATCCTGCTGTAGAGGGGATCGGAGTCGTCGCAAAAGGTATCGGTGAGCATTTTTTTAATCGCGTCATAGTCGACGGTATTGGCGTCAGTCAAGAAGCCTTGCTTTCTCCAGTAGCACTCCATGAATTGGAGGTAGGTTTCGTAATCCTGAGGTGAGACGTTGGTTTCCACAATTTCCGAAACTTCATCGGTGCCAAAATTCCACTGTTGATTACATTCCGTATATCGTGCGATCATGACAGAATCTTCTGGGAGTGGACATGTCTCCGTCTAGGAAGAAACGGTTTGAAAGAGTTGCACGTTTATGAAATGGCAGCAAACCGATGAGAAGCACATTTAAAATTGTATTTCTGTACACTTCTAATGTTAATAAAAAATATTCATCACTATGGCTTACCTACTGTCAAATATTTGTTTTGATGTAATAAATTTTTGCTGTAGACGTACAACTGGAACTTTGAGTGCCCAAAGGCTATTATGACAATGTGGTTATGGCTTGTGTTTATACTTCTAACTTATTGCCTAAGTTGTTAGTGGGTTTGTAACATTGCATTTCTTAATTCGATAAATAACACAGGTGGAGAAATAATTGAAAGTAAAATTCGATTGATATGTGTGAAAACATACTGTTGAAGCGAGGGAAACGATTTTATAACAATTGGAAAGGTACTCTTACCTGTACAAGTATGCAGAGGAAGCATAAAACCAGAACAGATTTCATTGTGCGATCGTTGTGTTTTGGATGATGGGGAATTCTAGGTTACACATTTGTTTTGTAAAGATGTTAAGGTTGAAAAAGTCAAGGGTGGAGGTCAGTTTGATAAGGATGCTAAATGTATGTTTATTTATGTAAAATTTTATCTTGGCACAAACTTTAGCTAATGACTAGCTTGATGCTGTTCAGCAAAAAAATACGTGCCTTTACAACCCTCCCAATTGCTTAATTATAGATTAACTAAATATAATTCCCTATTTTGCATCGTCTATTCAATACAAATTGTAATGTAGAAATTTAAAAATATTTAGTTAGTATTTTAGTTCTAACCCAGTATGTACGAACAAGTTGAACTAACTTTGAAACATAACTTTGGACCAAGCGATATATTAACGTCGAAGTCACGCAAACATCAACAAGTTTTTCAACGTTACGTGGTTGATTTTACGTTAGTCTATGACGGTCTTTTAACGTTTAAGTTATGACCAAAAAAGACCGTTATTAGTGCCGACTATTTAACGTGTTTTCTAATTGCTTTATGAGTTAAAACGACGTTTTATTTACGTTATTACTTGTTTAAGTGTTAACGTTATAAGCACGTTACGTTTCAACCACAACTTACACTTACTTTTTACTTTGAAACGACGTTTTAATGGATACAAAATTGATATTTTATTTGGGTCAAGTATTAATTACAGGAGAATGGTACTTTTCTTCTGAACAATCTTTAGTGTGTCCAGCCCAACTGAATAAAACGGCGAATTCATTTAATAAATGAAATCTGCAAACAGATCGGGTAACTGCTTCCACACCATGTACTTAGTTCCACCCAAAGTCAACAGCCGTTGTATCTTATATGGAAAAAATAAGCTTAGTGGAACGTGAGTTGTACTACCTATCACTGCCATGTATTCTTCTAACGCAATTCTTCTAGTCCTATGCCAAATTGGAATAATAAACACACAACGTTCTGACTCACAGATTTTCCGATTTCCAATTATATCAGCTTACACAAATGGCAACCTAAACAGTATTGTCAGCATACTTTAACGTTGCATTGTGGTGTGGTAGCATAACGCGTTTCAATTGGTCGGTGCTATGAAGTGAGCAATAACTTGTTAGAACAATTTCTCGAAGCTAGTGCTTTCCGTATTGTGAGCATAAATATTAGCATTTTTAAATTCAAACTTCATAAGCTTAGTAATGTAATCAAACCTTGATTCTATACTAACCTTCTTTTTGCCTAGCTTTAAAGATACCAGCACTAGCTTGTGTCTCGTGTTCCTGTATTGGAAGTTCCGTACGCCTTTACCTGTTCTGGGGATATTGTCCTGCCACCCTCTGGCTGTGGTAAACATCATCGAGGCCTTGTTCCCGCATCCCGCCAACACCCTGTGGTCTCCTGGTCGTTATTTTCTTCAGCCATTTTGAGGAATTTTGTTTAAGAGACAATCACATACAACGCTACCGTACTTCAAATGCAGTCAACTAATCTCTGTCAGGTATCGTCATGCCGTTCATTTTCAGTGAAGTTTACCGTCTTTAACTATGTTAAGACGTTACGTAAATTAACCTAACCCTCACTAATCCATGTCGGTGTTGTTGTCTTTATTCTAAATCTTGTTCATTGTTATTTACATATTTTATTATTTTAATAGAGTTCATTGTACTTATGCTTTTCATTTGTTTACGATATGTGCATTGTGCATGCGTTATGTGTGCATTTTTCTGTTGTAAAAGAAGTTTAGCAGCTGCACCAATAAGTTATTTTTGCAAGGTAATTCAGTGTTGTACGTGGATCGTCGACCACACTCTGCCAAGCTAGAACTAGCAAGGTGAATCACTCGCTTCCACATTCAGAGTGCGTTCACCTGTGTTGCATTTGTTCTCCCGATCTAGTCCGAATGTGGTGGCCCAACATCTTTTGAACATCTTTGATCTCGTTACCGGAGTACAGCCCTAACCTGCCCCTCTCCACTGCAAATTAGCCGGCAAACCTTTTTGTTACCGCCATCGCAAGCTCTACACATTACCCTTTTGCGCTCGAAGCACAGGCGCTGAGAAGAGTACAATTTACGTGTTTTTGTAAACTCTATGACGTTTAACATTAACCACAGGTCTAAAATACAATTAAAATCAACGACATAAAAACGTAATGCAAAAACGTTATTATTGCGTTTCTGTAACAACGTTATGTCTACTAATGTAAAAGGCGTTTTATTTTAACGTTATTTTAACGTAATATAGAAAACGCAAGTTTTACGTGTTTTTATAAACATAAAATCTACGTTTTACATTAACTGCTGGTATAAAATGCTCTTAATATAAACGACATATCGGCGTCATATAAACACGCTCAATTAAAGTCATAGGCAACACGTTTAATAAACGGAATAATTACGTAACAGTAAAAAGAATTACAATGAAGCAACGTCTAATTCTCGTTGAGATAATGACGTTAACTTTTGGACTAAATTTTAACGTTGAATTTTCCGTCTTTTTAACTATGATACGTATTTTCGACTTATATTAAACATACGTGTGCCTGCTGGGAATGGTTTTAAATTGCAATAGTAACACAGAGCCCAAAACAGAGACTTGTTTTACCTACTCTATAGAGAATTACAAATATTTAGAACCGTACATCCGGCCACATATCGTACATCCGGCCACATATACTTTTGTTCATAGCCAAGATAACGGGTGTAACAATGTACCTTTCTTCTAAACATTTATTTACTTCAGATCATATTCAATTTTTTAACTTTTGTACTACTGCAACAATGAGAAACATTACGTATTGTGAGAAATTATAGGTTTTGTATAATAGCAATATATCATTAAGCAAGGAAGTATTAGTCATTTGGGCTGTTAAGGTAGAACATTTTGATAATTTGATATAAATTGAGAAACGAACTAGATCCATTCATAATAAATGCCACTCGTGTATTAAACGATGCAGAGTCCGCAGTTAATAATTTCATAGCGAGTATTATGTTGGTGTCAAAAATAGAAAAAATGGCCCATTAGAATTGGGTCGATTCGCATTTCAAAGCTGCACCAAAAAGTTATTGACACTACCTGCAGTACTAACCACGACAGAATCAATTCGAGAACATTTTAGGCCTCTCTCCAAGACATAGTTAATAAATTTAAGGAACTAAATCTCTTCTGTAAACTTTCGGCTTAGAAAAATGCAGTAGCTACGCAATAGTTCAAAGTAACATGTGGGTGATTTCGAACAGCTTTACCTAGGCATAATAAGTTATTTAGGAAACAGTCGAGTTGCTTTTACAAAATATATTTCAATTTTATACATCTACCGCTTTTAGCTTCGATCAAATACGTGAGTACTCAAACTGTTTTAACAAGTGAGGTATTAAACAAATAAAAGCAACCTACATTATGTAGTTTTGGATTATGAAGAGAAAAATACTCCAATAACAGTTAGTTTATGGGTTAAAATATAGGACAAGCACCACCAGATAGTGTTAGTCTTAACTTAATATATGAATTAATTTACTATGTTAAATTATTTGTAGATTCCTGGTCAAATTTCTAACATGTCTATGTCGTATCACCAGTTGATTTTTCCAACTGAAATATTTGGTATTGAACCAACGCAGTTAGGATGATAAACAATTTGGGCAAAAAAATGACAAATGCGGGAGTAACTCATATAAGCTTGAATATCTGTAAAATGAATTTAAATTGAACTGATTTAGAACACCTACATAATACCGAGGTGTAAACAACGAATACGGGAAATCTCAGTCAATCTAACCTACCTATATACTAGTTTTCATTATTTTTCCATTTAAATTTCCCCAAGAAATAAACTAGTGACGGTACATGGGGAAAAGCCTGTATAAAATTCAAAACATTAACAGTTCACAGTAGTGAAAAACGATGTTAACCAGGTATCTCATGCTAATATTATTATATATTATATAGTATTTTCTTAAAGTATATATTGTAATGGTTGCATATACGAAGGTTAATTTATTTGACAAAAATAGTGTAAGTCTTTGATATTATGTTAAAGAAAACAGTAAAATATTTCATTATTAAATTACAAAGATGAATGTAAGTATTAAACTAATATGAGAATTATTAACTTGTGTAATACGGTAAAATAATAGATTAAAATTTAAATTCAGTCGAATAATGCAAAATAAGAAACAAAAAAGGTTCTAAAAATGATTTAAATATTACCTGAAGTAAAGCGGAAAATTTATATCAAATACTTATTAAAAAAAATCATTCAATATATCGGGCGTTAAATAAATGTGATAACAAGTTATATAGAGTGTTAAACGTTAAAAATATGCATAAACTATATCACTATAGAGAAATATATTATTTTTAGGTAAAAATAAATTTTGTTTAGGAAAACATGTAATACTAATTTGAATAAGGCTAAAATGTGAAAGATAAACCCTTTCATAATATGATTTTATTAATTTATTTGGTCTATAAAAGGACATAAGTAATATAAAATTGTGGATAAAATTTTAAAACAAGAAGATATGGTGGTGTTATGGAGAATAATGAATATGGTAGGGGTGTACCAAAGTTAAATAACACTTACAATCTACAAAAACAATTTCTGCAATTGGGTGCGACACTGAATTTATTGTTAATTAATTAAATCATGTAAATTGGATAACGGGAGCTGTATTTACTGGAAGTGGGACACATCGAGTTTCTTAGTAGAGTGAACATCTTGAGAATTGGATAAGGGTTCTTCATTTACTGGTATCAAAGAATATAGATAGGGGAAGAAGGACAGCGTTATGGGCTATAACGTATATGCTGTGATTTGGGTTGCATAACTATTTACTTGGTTAAATATATCATTTTTTGTTCGAAAATGCCGCTGGGAGCTCCTAGCGTCAAAGTGCTTACCTTATCAGTGGCATTCAGCATGTAAATGCGTCATTAGCATTCTTGAGCTATAACAGTGTTGCAAGAACTTTCTCTCTACAATTCCAATAGTTTTACAATGGTTGTACCTACCCGAAATAAACTTGTATTCTGCCAAAGAATATTTAAGTAGTTTGATTCTGCTTACATCTAAGTTAAGTTAGTTACAAAGAATATTAAATATAGGTGTATATTCTTTGGTTTGTTTTGTTATTATTTAAAACATTTGTTGTCAATCGGATGAACTGGTACCAAGTAAAATAAAGGTTTTATAAGTTTCACATGCAACACTTTTAAACATTTAATAGGTAGCTAGGTACCTATAAAAATTACATAAGAGGTTTCTAATATAATTTCAACAAAAAGTTCACCGATGAGCGCAAGATTATACGGAATACGGATTGTCCCCACTTTATTCTCACAAAGTTCTATAATGAATATAGAATTAGCTATGTACAAATAATGAAAAAAAAAACATTAATAAACAATATACGGATTCTATTTAAAAATTTTAATACGAGAGGAGATTATTGTTCAAGTAATGTTGACGATTAATATAGTTTACAGTGATCTATTTTAAAAAGCAAATAAAAACAAAAATAATATTGTATCTTGTGAAGTTGATACGTATAGAGTACAGTACGGCTACTAAAACAGTACGCCTTGAATATCTCATTTACTTGATGCATTAAAAAATATCTATTTAGGCACATTTAAGTTGGCGATCTCTCTATGTATAGCCTCAGCAAAGAATAAGACAATATTATTCGAACATTTATTATCGACATTAAATTATCTTTCAGAAATGTATGCAAAAATTTAATTTGGTGATTAGGGATCTGACCCAAGTCCTGTACAATCTGTTATTAAAAAAAATGAATCGGGGCGGTTTTCACAGAAAACTCACAATTATTTAATAATTTATACTCTAGTTTAAATTACTGCACTTTAAACGTAAATTAGAGTAGAAACGAAAAAGAACTTATGTGGTTAAGGAGCTGCAAACTAATCGAGGGTTGGGGTTCAATACCCAACAATATACCTTTTTTAACAAATTATCTGTTTTCTTTATTTACCTTGGGGTTAAGTGGTAGAACAGTATGCTAATTCGATTAGCACGCCTGAACTTTGCCCCTTTGAGCAACTTATGTATTCATAATTCAAGTATATTGTAAAATAACAATTTCATTTATTTTTGCTCAATAAACGACATTTATTATTATTATTATTATACTTAAGTCGCTCAAAAATTATGCCAAATAGCTATTTTTAAATAAATTATTATTACTTGCATTTGACATAAGTTTTGGGCGATATAAATAATAATTTGTTAATAAAGAGTTAGGTACCTATTGTTAGGGATTGAACCCCAATTTGCCCCAACCTTTTACGGGTTTAATTACTTTTTTTTAAAGGCAGATTATAGGAAATTTGAGTCAGATCCATTAACGCCAGTTTAAATTAAAATATTTTGAAATAAAGATATACATTTCTTACTCTCGCCAATTTCAATGATCTATTAAATAAACGGAGTGACTAATCGTACACATAGTATGTACGACTAACCCGGACGCTAGTCGTACACCCCATCTGTACGGCTAGCCCGCCCCTTTTAATCGTACACACACTAGCTCCTCGCTCGCCAATAAATTACAGCTGTTTACGTGTAATGAGTACCAGTTAGTTGACCGTGTAAAAGTGAAAAGTGCCCTACTATAGTACCTATGCAGTTTGACCAACATTATCAAGGTATCTAAATCTAATAATTATTTTTCAATAGGTAATGTTATACAAGTGCAACATGTCTAACCTCAAAAATACCGTTGTTTGTAAAGATTCAACCAAACACGTACCTCAAAATTTGTCTCACCTTGCTTCGTCAACGTGCTAATTTGTCGACGTGATTGTCTCGTCTGGCTAAACTTGATAGAAGCCCAATAGAAAGGTTAGCTGTAATTATAATTTCATTACTCAACAATTATTAGGTATACCAAAATATTGTTGTTTACAGAAATCAGGAATCTCAGAATTTATCTCGTCTCACCTCGTCAATGTGCCTTGTTCATCAAGATTCAAAATGTTATCAGTCTGAAATACTTTCGAACGTTATGAGGATTGGCAACTCAGTTTAAAAGAATATGAAGATAAGAATTTTATATATTTTTATAAAAGAAATAGTCTAAGAATTTCCGAGGCGAGAAAGAGAAAAAGAAAAAGGCAGCTAAGTGTAGTGATAACGTACGATACTATAAAATTGATTACGCATGTGCCAAAGGAGGCAAAAATGTTAAAAGTGAATCAAAATGCCAGAGAAGACATAAAACATTACAGGATAATTGTCCAGCGAAGATCAAAGTTAATATCAACGACAATTATTGTCAATTATGTATCACGGAAATTAACAATGAGCACAATCATAGACTCGAAGAATCCTCTTACAAATTTATGGTCAGAAATCGCAAACTAGATAAAAATGGCAAAGAAGAAATGATGCACCTAATTCAAATGAAATCTAACTCTAAAGATGCACAAAGTTATATTAGGTATGTCAAAAACTAACAAAGTTGTAACATTAAAAGAAATCAGAAATTTGAAGTTCATTGCTAAAGCACCACAAATTAGAACAAGTTATTCCAAAACTCATTCAGGAAGGTGACAAAAACCTGATAGCAATTTACTACCAAGACAAAGCTATGAAACAAATGTTCAGATCATTCCCGGAGATACTTATGTGCGATGGTACATACAAACTCAATAATTTTAGAATGCCATTATATCTACTACTCGCAGTTGACGGGAATGGACATAGTGAAATAGTGTGTTCTTTTTTGTTAGCCAATGACGACGAAAATACTTTGGGTGAAGTGATACAATTATTCAAAAACGAAAATAGCAACCGGGAAAATACAAAAACTGTTTTCACTGACAAAGACATGAAAGAACGTCATATTTTCAAGCAAAAATTTCCAGATGCCACATTGTTGCTGTGCTTGTATCATACCCTGAGATCTTTCAGAAAGGAAATTACTACGGAAAAGATGAACATATCATCTGCTCAAAGAGAGCAATGTTTGACCTTGGTGCAGAAAATTGCCTACTGCCATAGTGAACAAGAGTATAAAGAACTGTACCAGCGCTTGATCAACCTAAATTTTACTAAAGTCAGAGACTATTATGAAAGAAGTTGGCATAATATAAAAGAACAATGGGTTGATGCCTATCGTCGTCATTGCCTAACATTAACCAAAAACTGAAAGCAGATATTGAGAAATTATCTTTTTTGGATCAATTTTGTACAGATTTTAAGAAGGTATTATAATCGTTGCAAATAGAAGGAAACAAGGAGGTCCATGACTTACTTCTCAAACGTGAAATAATTGATTTCGAGCACGATACCTATCAATGGAAGTATCACAAACTAATCACTCCTTTTGCTTGCAAACATTTCGTCTAGCAATTTTCATCCATAGGGAAATATAAAATTAAAGAGAATCTTGAATTCGTTGAGAAAGAAACACACATTTAAAAAAAAACTGAAAATCAGATCATAAGAGGGAATGTGAATAATTGTGAATGTAGTTTTTTCAATCTAATGGTTCTGCCGTGCTGTCACATTTTTGCCTTAAGAGAAAAAATGAATGTGAATGCTTATGACGAAAGACGTTGGAAGAAGAATGGGTATTTGATGAACCACAGAGCAACTGGTAATATAACAGAGTTATATGCAAGTGATCCATGCCAACAAGTGATAATTTTGGATTTTACACCTCCCTCATCTGCAGTAATCAGCGCTAACAAAAAATATTCAGAAGCAGCAAAATTATGTCCAGGCTTGCTATTCTTATGTCTGAGTTTGGTACTGAAAAATATGAACAAAAAATGAATGAAGTCAGGTCACTTCTAAGTTTTTACGAAAGTAATAAACAAGTGTTAATCTGCGAAGTAACAGAAGAGATTGCAGTCACTGAACAAAATCAGACAGACGAAATTCGCGAGACTGAAATGGAATGGAATGGATTGGATGAACAGATTTCCGAAAACGAAAACTGTAATAAGCACCTTAATGGTTCCAATAGGAATGTTGTTGATATCCAAAGTCTTGAAGTTGGATCTGATGTTAATATTTGCGATGAAAGAGTAAGTTTTTACGAAAGTAATAAAGAAGTACTGATTTGCAAAGTAACAGAAGAAACTGCAGTAATTGAACGAAATGAGACAGACGACATTTGTGAGACTGAAATAGAATGGAATGGATTGGAAGAACAGATTTCCCAAAACGAAAACTGTAATAGTTACCTTAATGGTTCCACTAGGAATGGTGTTGATACCCAAAGGATTGAAGTTGGATCTGAAGTTAATATTTGCGATGAAAATATTAATCATATTCAAAACCAAAGTGAAAAATATGATATCATACCTGGTTCCTCCGCAGAAAGAACTGAAGAACCTCATCTACCAAATACAAATAATGATCATTCAAACAAAACCAATTTGAATAAAGAAATCTTTGTTGAACTGAAAGCTACTAAACTTCCACCAAAAATGGTTCGCTGTGGGCGCCCCAAAGGCCACCTGTTAACACCTATTGGAGTAAAACGAAAAAGGCAACCTTCTACTGTACCAAAACCATTCAGCTGTAAATCGGTTCGAGAACAAAAAGAACTGATCTTTGAATGGCTCGGACTTCAATATGAACCCACCATTCAGTATGATACTGCTCTTTTGCCAGTTGATTCAAGATTAATTAAGACCGAAATTTTTGAAAATGAGGCGAATGTATCTTTAGTTCAAGAAGATTTTTCGACTGCAGCGTCTTCCAGTTTACTCTTTATCTTGGAAGCTGCAAGGAAAAACAACAATTTTTGTTGCCGTATTTGTAGCAATGCTGCAAATGGAACTACTACAATTACTTGTGCTTTTTTTTTTGCTCGATGTCAGAAAAAGTGTGCTAACATTAGACGAAAGCCCAAAGGCCATTGGTTCTGTAATGTGTGCAATTCCTAATATTTTAGAATTTAAAATGAATTAAATAGATATTTATGCATTAAGGGAGATATGAATATGTTTTTTCCCTGAGGTTGACATGTGTCACAGACCGAGGGCTCTGGCCCGAGGTTTTTAAGTCAACCGAAGGTAAAGAACATGAATATCTCCCGTGGTGCATACAATATTTTATCTACTAGCATATTCGTAAAAATAGTATGAAATTTCAAAATGTCATAATGACATATAAAACTAGAATATGTAAGTAACATCAAGGATTGCCTCATTGCATGGTTGCAAAGACGTTAACTGTAGTTGCATTGTTACCATGAGTTTGCGGGAGAAATAATTTGACAAGTCCCTTGGGAGTTATAAGTAGCTTTTCATATTTTGTTTCTATGACGAAAATGTACAATATCATGTTGCTAGTAGATAATAGTAGATTATATTATAAGTGAGAAAAATGCATCATTATTTGCTAGTGAGAATTTTGAATCGCGAGTGCCCCAGCACGGGCGATACAATTTCTCACGAGCTTATAATGGCATTTCGCTCACGTGTGATATACGACGTTTTATCTTACAGTAGCAGTTCTTGTTTGCGCTGTCAGAATATGTCGCGAAATAAATTTATAATTAGTCGCCTATGATTTGTGATATACGTTTGACAGTACTGAAGTGTATTGGCAGTACTGAAGTGTATTGTCAGTCTATGTCAAATTCGAGGTTCGTAGGTTAGGTTGTGTTTGTTATTTGACACAAAACTGACGCAAAACTTAACCTGAAAATTACGAATTTGACATAGCTTGACAGTGCTACCAACAATACAGTAGTATAAATAATGAAAACTCACTTGTGAATAACACTTCATTTTAGTCACTGAAAACAGTTGTATAATGAATGGTAATAGGCGCTACTGTAAGATAAAGAATATTTCATTTAGATCTTTATTTTATTTCCACGTCATGTTGATCATATTTTACATCTTTGCAAACTTTTCAATAAGTTGTTAGTTGATATATTGACTTCTGTTGATGTGTATACGATTAACAAATAGCGCTCGCTAGTTAATTGTATATACATGTAAAATAATACTGCGTGTATAAATAGCCCGCGCGCTAATCGTACTTACTGTATGTACTAGTAGCGCACTGGCTATTCGTAAATATTGTGTGGACGACTAGCGTCCAAGTTAGTTGTACATACTGTGTGTATGATTAAAACGGGCGGACTAGCAGTACACATGGGGTGTACGACTAGCGTCCACGCTAGTCGTACAAACTATGTGTACGATTAGTCACTCCGTTTATATTATGCCAACTGTTATTATAATAGTCTGTAACCTTTTCAAATTTTTATCAAAAAACTGTGTTATAATTTTTATGATATTCCAAGTTGTTTCAAGAATTAGAATACACCTTTTTTGCAACATTTCAAACAACTTTCCTTTGAGTGGAGTTTATCTGCATTTTTCAGTGATAATATTGGCTTTAAAGGCCTTTAATGTGTGAAATAGCCATACTATTAATGGAAAATTTGGGGATTCAAGCTTATTTCTTTTAAATCGGCAGTGAAGAACGTCAAAATCATAATTAGAATACAAGACATTGGCAGTGAAGTAATCCATTGTTTTACAACCTTTTGTAGGTGGCCAGTTGGCAAATCGGTGACAGAAAACATTTCGCAATTCTCGATTTAAAAAAAACATAATTTTCTCCGCAGCACTGAAGTTTCGTAATAAAAAAATCAACTTCACTGCCTTGGTATACAAATAACTATGCTTTCTTTAATATTCTTATCATTTCGACACTTTTTAAGCTTTGTTACAACGAGCTCCGATGGCCCGATGTTTAGAACTTATTCTATTTGTCGAGGCGGAAGTGAGCATGTGTAAGCATGCCCCGATGAATAATAATTCTTCATATATGGCAAGGCGCCCCAATTAATAAACACGTCCAAAAACAAACCCTACATGCCAATCCATCTGCCACTATAATCATTGCCATCATACCTATATAATAATCGGGAACACTACAGGCTGTGTTTACACGATCAAAAGTACCATGGTCGCAATCAACTGATTCTATTTTCGGGGTTTTGTAAACAAACTTCCCAGAACTTTTAATAGCGATATTATCACAGAAAACAATTACTTATTATGCCTATTGCTTGTCTAGAATATAATCTAGACAGCCTGACTATAATGCTCATTTAAAAAAATTTTTTACTTGATGGTCATAACATTTTGACGAACAGCCAGCACAGCATCTTCAAGAAGGTGAGGAAGGGTGCTACTTAAAAGTTTAAATAATCGTTCGCATTAAGTCTAGTTGGCAGTTTTACGTCCTATGAGATGATGTTCAATAATTCCAGCACAAAAATTTACTGAAAATGCATTTGAATGTTTTATTAATCGTGTGTTTTTAGTATACTATGAATTCGTGTTTCCCAAATGAGCAATGCCATTTTAAATAAATATTGATTCACCTGTTTACAAAGAATTTTGATTTTGTTGAGCTTCCATGCAAATTTACGAATAATATTGCCTCCTGTAGCTTTGTTGCCAATTTGTTTACAGCCTGTACGTTTCAAATTAAAACAGGAATTAAAATGAAAAATGTACAACAAAAATGGAGGATTGTTAGTTTAAACAACAAGGAAACAATAGAAAACTTGTTCTTACAATATTAATAAAGGTTCTTCAATTCTACAGATCGAAGACTTTTTTGAACTATGGACATGCTTCTGATTTAGACTAAATTAAATTATTGTTTACAATAAAAAATAGTGAGCAAATGCTTCTCTCAGGCGGCCAGCCTGAGTTCGGTTCCTGGCGGGCTCTATAAACAGATTTTAAAAATCGTATGCTCGCTGGCTACCACGCTAACACCTGTGGTAGTTGTTAACCCCTAACAAGGGAACTCTTCCTCAATTTCAAGGAGGCTCATAAAACCACTTTGTGGTTATAACAGGCCGCTGGCCTGTAATAAGAGGAAAAAGAAGAATAATAAACGTTTCTTTATATTTTATTAACAACATTGATACATGAAGTAACAGTAAAAATAGGAAATACAAATAGAAGTGCTGCTTCAGCAAAATCAAATAGAAAGACTTTCTTTAGTATTGCACGCCACCGACCCTTTATAAAAATCTATTATTTATCTGTACGCTAAGCTAACATCAAACTCGAAATAAACTTAAAGCATATCTAGATGAAAACCTATAATTGAGTCGCTATAGTCGAGGAACTAGTATTATAAATAACTTAAAAACAAAACACGAACTTTAAGTCTTCAATCGCTTTATCAAAATATACCCCTGCTTGACCGTAATTTATCAATAAGTGCAGCTAAAAACACAGGGTACCTATTCTCTGCTGAATTTTATTAATATAAAAGCTGCTTGGCACGTTAAATTGCCAAAATAGAGCTGAATCTTAATGTTGCTGTCAGATTTAAGCTGGTGCTAACTCTAAAAGACGATGATTTCCTAAAAGTACGTCTTTAAACCAACTGTTTAACTTTTATAACAAAAATTAACCCATATAACTTATTATAAAATGGGCACCCTGTAAATACTCTCGTTCATTCAATATAATATTCTATGTGCAAATAATTTTTATAGCATTCTACTACTTAATAAACTTGTGAGAATCGAGCACACGACTGCCGTCGTTTTCACAAAAGCTCCCTAGACACATAAATAATGAATAATTCTTTACATAAGGCTATCTAGATTTATAATAACCAAACTTTATTAAACATCCAGACAGTTCAGCTTATAAATTCACCGCAGTGATACAAACACAGCACCTAGCTCTGCTTAAGTTAAAATCGAACGAGCAAAAAGAGCCCGAGTATCATACGGCCCAAGATGCACCATCGGTTAGGTCACAATTTCCCTACATTAAAATCTAATGACTATGTCATCCTAGCTTTGTCTATATTACTAATCTCACTTGGCGTAAACCCTAGTATACTTTGGATGGCTCTGAGGTGTCCTTGGTTGTTTTCCTTGTCAGTCAAGAAGTAGTAGATCGCCGATTTTAAGAACTGCAGAGTTATTTCGGGTCTATTTTGTTTTTACTACGTG
Organism: Agriotes lineatus; assembly: GCA_940337035.1. Classification (NCBI taxonomy): domain Eukaryota; kingdom Metazoa; phylum Arthropoda; class Insecta; order Coleoptera; family Elateridae; genus Agriotes; species Agriotes lineatus. Next base: position 102,894,061 of record OW679201.1, read on the forward strand.
CCTCCAGCAGTTGCCTATACATGGCCTGAAACAGCAGAAGCGAATTAAAAATTGTACTTGAAGATTGGTTAAATACTAGTGCTGCTAAATGTACATATTTGTGCATAACTGAGGACCTATTACGTACTACAAGAAAATAGAAGTTTGTTAATTACTTGATAATTATACAGATTGTCCAAAATCCGTTTTGAACATAGGAAATTAATGAGTGCGACGATGAAGACATAAACAAAATGAGTAGCAGGACAAAGATAGAATGTAATCATGGCTAGGTACGTTTTTAAACTAAAATTAAGTCAATGAAACAAACAAACACTTCTGTCAAATATTTTATCTGTCATTAAAAGTATAAAATGAGGTTTAAATAATTTATGTCCTACCAGTACATTAATTAAAATTAATGACTCTATTTTAAGGTATCTTAGATACAAAATAACACTCCAGGGCAATTATTTTCTTCATAAGAACACTAGGGTTATTATGAAAAATTAACAGTATTTGTTTCCATGGATACAACCTTTATTTCAAAAATTATGCACCACTGTGACACAATGAAAATTAATGACAGCTCATCTAATGTCACAAATCTAACTTAGATCAGCTAACTAGATCAATCTTAAATACCATAGCATAGTAATTATATGAATTGAATATGAATATGAATTAGGTAAGAAAATTGGTAGGACATAAAACCTTGAAGGCACCACGAGCATTATAGCTAAGAGCCCGCGATTGTTGTACACACCTCGGGCCAAAGGCCCTCGGTTAGTACACTAACAATCTTGGGCTCTTATTTTACTCATAATGCCCCTTGGTACCTTAATAACTATTATGTCCTACCAGTACATTAATTGAAATTAATGACTCCATTTTAAGGTATCTTAGATACAAAATAACGCTCCAGGGCAATTATTTTCTTCATAAGAACACTAGGGTTATTATGAAAAATTAACAGTATTTGTTTCCATGGATATGCACCACTGTCACAATGAAAATTAATGACAGCTTAGCTAATGTCACAAATCTAACTTAGATCAGCTAACTAGATCAATCTTAAATACTATATCATAGTAATTATATGAATTGAATATGAATATGAATTAGGTAAGAAAATTGGTAGGACATAAAACCTTGAAGGCACTACGGACATTATGAGCTAAGAGCCCGCGATTGTTGTACACACCTCGGGCCAAAGGCCCTCGGTTAGTACACTAACAATCTTGGGCTCTTATTTTACTCATAATGCCCTTAGTACCTTAATAACTATAAAATAATTATGTGAATAGTAAACAATAGTATATTTAAACCTCACTTTATAGTTTATGCTCTTAATGACACATACAATATTTGACAGAAATGCTTGTTCGTTTCATTGACTTAATTTCAGTTTAAAAATTTACCTAGCCGTGATTACATTCCATCTTTGTCCTGCTACTCATTTTGTTTATGTCTTTCTTGTCGCAATTGAAGGTGTATGCAACAAAATTTAAAATTAAACTAAGTAATGTCCTATATAAACTGCAAAAATCAGTCATTCTAAAACGAGTGATCTAACTCGCACATTTTATTATCTTGTACAGGGAAGTGAATGACATTAGCAAACAAATCAGCAAATCCTGTTCGTGGCAACTATGGCACAGCATTTAATTTAAACTAAATAATATTATATAAATTGATGTGACATTTAATATGTAATATCCAAAATTCTTTAATAACTGAAGCTTTAATGGGGTGTTATTATTAACCCTTTTGCTACGGAGAAATTTTTTACTTGTGTGCTGTCCAGACAGAAGAATTTTGGCTTTGCGAAATCGTACGTTTCCCGTATTGAATGTAAACCAAAGATGTGCAAATTCGTCCGCTTCCAGTAGTGAATGTGTGGAAAAGGAATGCAGATTAATCCATTTCCCGCCGTTAAAGTCAGAAGCAATGCACCGCTTTTTTACATTTCATGGTCTTTATTTACAATTTATCAATATCATTCAAAATCAACCACCTAGGTGGCGTAGTGAGTAGAGTGCTAGTAAGGTCACTAAATACATAAAGGTACCGCCATTCCATTTCAATATTTTGTTCCCCCAAATTAAAAAGGACAGAAGAAGAAAATGAGAGTGAGAGTGAGACACTAATGACAGGAACCCCAAATTAAAAGAAACAAAAGATATATGTTTGCACAGTTGGCGGTACCTTTATGATTTAGTAACCTTAAGTGCTAGGCTTGCAATAAACAAGTTCTCGGTTCAATTTCGCGTATAGACAGAACTTTTTCAGCAATCCACTAGATCGTTACTGTGCCGGATGACCATTCATCATTGGGATATAATTAACGTCTCTTTCCTCTAAATACAGGTCTATGAAGTAGAGTAACAAGACTACACATAACACATATACACACACGTGACTTGTAAGTAGCACAAAGAGCCCACCTTGAGGTCTAAGTGCGAGTGAACTTGGTTCACCTTGGTTGTCAAAACAATTATAGAGCTGCTAAACTATAATCCTCGGCCAGTAAGCCAGTAAGCTGTAATTTTTTTATTTGAGGCCTCAGAAGGATTACTGAAGGAAAACAGTACATTCCGCTCGGATCTGTTGGTCCATTTTTCTTTGTGAATCTGAATTGAGCGCTAAAAATTAAGTCTTTTTTCAGTCAAATCTACTGCTCAAATTATTCCCAGAATTATTTTGTTCGTCGTCTTATGATACACCATGACTCCTGTCAGGTTCAAAATTTTCATCTTCCGGCTTATTTCCGTGTAAAAATTTCTTCAACTCGGCATCCGTAAAAATTACAATCCCAGAAACTCAAAAATTGTCCACAAACAAGAATAAAAAGTGACTACATACTCCAATAGTGCCGCATAAACAGCACATCTTTAAATCCCCGCCGCCTGCTTTAATAGCAACCTATGCAAGCCAAACTTTTGTTGTCGGCAAATCAGATGTATATGAACGCAAATGCAACAGCGGATGCACTCGTTTCCTGCAGCCTCGCGTTGTAATACGTCTCCTGGGTATTTGTGAAATAATGAACTATGAGTGTTATGAAATATACCAAGGTACCTTCAATCGATAGCTTTCTGTTTACGGATCCACTACTACTACTACAGCTGGAAAATATTTACTTATGGCAAATTATTGGTTTGTGGGACCAATCAGTCAGTTTTCTAGATATTTGTAGGCTAAATAAGTCTCATGAATAAATATTGTACTATTTTATATTTTCTATAAATTCTCTATCGTTATAACGTAGTTTTTGTGATTATGCTATGTTGTCATTTGTTTTCTCAGACCTACTGACATATCTTCATACAAATTGTACTGCTTAATATCTTAAGTTTGCACGTTAACATTGCCGCATTAGTTATTATCAATGCTATTTTTGCTGCTTTTGAATTTATTACAATAGCTTTTGTATTGCTGTGAAAGTAGGTACTAACAAGAGATCAATAAAAAAACCAATTAGGGTAGGCTGTGATATGTGTTATACGTTTGGCAGTACTGAAGTGTATTGTCAGTCTATGCCAAATTCGAGGTTAGTAGGTTAGGTTTTGTTCGTTGTTTGACACAGACCGACGTAAAACTTAACCTGCAAATCTCGAATTTGACATAGACTGACAATAAACTTCAGTACTGCCAAACGTATAACACATATCACAGCCTACCCTAATTGGTTTTTTTTATTGATCTCTTGTTATGATAATACTACAACATGAAACATTGTTAAAACTGATTCATGATTGAGTAGTTGTCTAAATTCGGGATACTGTATGTACCTAAAGGTTGTAATAGGAGGTCATCTATTTTTGGTAGATAAAAAATTGATAAACTGAAATACTACATCGTTCCTAGACCTTGGCCAATCAATGCCTCACAATTTCTAAAACTAACAAAATCAAATTTGGTGCGGCCGTTCGTAATTTTGAAATTGCTGTGATATTGTCTTAAAAACAGCATGTAAATTGATATCTTCGTTTTCATTACAAAACTATCTTTTTTATTTATTTTACTTTTAAGGTTCTTTCCAGGATCGGATTTCTTATAGTCTCGGCAAAATTCTAAGTAGGACTGACCATACAACCATAGCAGTCAGTGTCTAAGGTACCACCGCGGCCAAAAAAATGGAAACACCAGCGTTAATCAAGTTAACGCTTTTTCATAATTTTACACAGTGTTATTAGGGGTTTACGTAATATTAGGTTATATTTTTTGACTTTTTACTTTTGACAACAACTGACAACTGCATTAAACAATATATCAGCAATGTTGATTTAACTTAGGTAATATACCCATTTACACTAGGAAAACAATGATGTTTCCATTTTTTTGTCCGCGATGGTACCTGGCACTCCGTATGCCTAGACCTAGGTTAGAAAACGAAGATATAACAGTTATCCTTCAATTTTCTATAAATCAGTTAAGGGGAACCAAACTCTAATACTGGTCAGTTCAGTTTTGTAATTATTGATATACAGAGTGCTTAAAATGTAATACGTAATAAATGTAAGTTTTTATTTTAAAGAAAATAAGATGCCAATTTGATATGGCAGTGAAAATTTGCAGTCGTCTTTTATTTCATTCTATGGCAACAAATATATTTTTTCATTAATTGGTAACCTTTTTTGGGATTATTAGACCACTATATTTTATTAGGTTACATAAGATTTAATTTGTTCCCTGAATGATGTCATTTTTGGCAGTAGTCTATTATGATATGTTTTATCGAACTTTTTCCACTGTCTAGGATGTTTATCACATGACGTTTCGGGAGTAGATCAAAAACTCCCGTGTGATAAACACCCTACACAGTGGAAAAAGTCCAATAAAACATATCAACATTTAATTTAATATAAACTCATCAAGGCATTACTGTCAAACTTGTTCTTGCTGCGTAGATAAAACGGAATCTTCTTCTTCTTCTTTGTCTATTGCTTTATGCCTTACGGCGTTGGCTGTAGTGGAGTGTCCACCTATGTCCTCCACTTTTTCCTATCTTTTGCCATTTGCTTTAGTTGACCAACTGTTTTCCCCCTTTTCTTTGCCAATTCTTCTATTCTTAGTTCCATATTCTTGCTTGGTCTTTCCTACCCTTTGCTTCCCATGTCTTTTGGATTCTGCTACTTTCCTGGTTAGTGCCTTTTTCTGCGTTCTCTGGACATATCTGAACAATTTCAGTTGTTTTTCTTCTATTATTTGAGTAATTGGCTTTTGTTGTATGCTTTTTCTTATGTCTTCATTTCTGCATCTGTCTCTTTTTATTTTCCTTGTTATTTTTTTGAGGAACTTCATTTTTGCTGCGGTTATCTTACCTTCATCTTGTGCTGTCATTGGCGAAGTCTCGCTTCCGTATGTCATGATAGGTACTGCTACTGTGTTGTAGATTGTTGGTTTTTGCACTAATTTCCTTCTTTCCTAATATTGTTTGTTAATTTGATAAAATATTTGTGTGGCTTTCGTAGTCCTGCTTACAATCTCTGTGTTTGTTTTTCCATTTTCGCTTATTTTTGTTCCCAAATAATCTATTGTGGAAACTTGTTTTAGTTCCTCTTCACCGCACTTGATATATTGTTGATTTTGTGTTCCATTTATTATCATAACTTTTGTTTTTCCTTTGTTTATTTCCATACCCATTTTTGTTGTCTTGTCACATTAATTTAGTGTCTTTTGTATATTCCTTCGGCTGTCTCCCGTAATTATTACATCATCTACATATAGCAGGCTCTGGGCACAGCTCTCTATACCCAGCTGTTATTTTGGGCACATTTTCAAGATTTTGTCCATGTAAATGATAAATAACAGAGGGCTCTCCCTGCTTAACTCCCCTCTGCATCTCAAATTCTCTGGAGTACTTCCTTTTTAATCTAACCTCTCCTCTAACCGTTTTATATACGTTAATCACTCGCTTGAGTGTTTCCGTGACCTCCAATTCCTCCAGGCAGTACCATAATTTGTCCCTTGAAACTGTGTTGAATGTAGCTTTCAGGTCAACAAATGCTAGATACAGCAAGCGCTCGATAACGTAAACACCGGATAATGAAAACATCACGCAAATGTAAACACAAAATTCATACTGTAGGATAGAGTCCTGCATCGGGTCGGGTACCTGCGAGTTACCCGCATTGCGGGTCGTGTTGCGGGTAGGATTTATATCAATATTGCGGGTAGCGGGTAGCATGCGGATTTGATACTGCGGGTCACGGGTCGGGTATAACTTCATTTCTTCAACATAAATTTTGTTTGTGTATAAAAAAATTCTACTTAAAAATAATTTGACAGCCAAAGTGAATTTTTTTTTTTATTGTGTATACATTCTATATGAAGCAAGTTGCTGGTCTAATATTCAAATTTGGGGGTCAAGTGCGGCTTAAAAGTGCAAAACTTGAGGGTGGCGGGTCGGGTGCGGGTTTGAAACGGCGGGTCGCGGGTCGGGTACGGGTATAAAAATTTGAAAGTTGCGGTTCACGGGTCGGGTGCGGGTTTAAAATGTCAGAAATTGCGGTTCGCAGATCGGGTGCGGGTCCTATATATTGGACCCGCGCAGGTATCTACTATAAGATCAAACAGAACGCCCGATAACGTAAACCGCCTGTACAGTTCAATAACGTAAACAGTTTTTGGTGATGGTTAGTCGCCGATTTATGTAGGGAATTCCCCTCTGCGACATAGCTGAGTCGTTCAAACGGGTGTTTATAATGCGTTTGCATTTCATTTTAGTCATTTTTAAACATAAGCGCTAATTTATGCAGAATAAAACAGCAGCTTATTTTTCTTCTCATTAAAAATGTGTATTACTTATCGCTGCCATAATATGTTTTGTTTTTTATTGTGTTACTGAACGTTTCTTTTAATATTTTCTTTATTAATAAAATCACGCTCGCTAATGTAAACATTTTGACAATGTGAACACACTTGGTTTGAATTAGTTCAGGTTATTGAGAGTCTGCGGTATAATTCTCTTCGTTGCATTTTCTATTACCGTTCTTACTATGCTTATGTGGTCCTGTGTTTGTTTTTCTTTCATGTATGCTGCTTGTTCTTCTAGTTTCATCGCGACTTTGTTTCTTAGTTTGTTTTCTATTATTTTGGTATACATTTTGAACAGCGTTGAGGTTAGGCAAATGGCCCTATAATTTTCATATTTACTCTTCTTTCCTTTTTTATATAAAGGTATAATTACATTATTTTCACAAACCTTAGGTATTATATTATTTGTCGAAGCTATTTTAAATATTAGTGCTATTTATCATTTCTCTTCTTCCCCATTTGATTAACTCCGGTGTTATTTCATCCCTCCCTGCTGCTTTTCCTGTCCGCATTATTTCCTCTTGCGATATTTCATTTTCAGGCTGTTCAAAATGCATATTTTCTTCAGTTATCTCAATTTCATGCTGTTTCTTATCTTTTTGGAATTTCTCTTCATAAAATCTACTCCACACTTCTAATATTTCCTCTGTTTCCGTTTTGAGTGCTAAATTTTTGTCTTCTATGTCTTCTCGTCTTTCTTACTCTTCTTTTCCAGAACTTGCTTGTGTTTGTGCCATATTCTCTTTCCACTTCTCTTCCAAATTCCTCCCAGGTTTAATTTTTTGCTTTTTTTACTTCCTGCTTGGCTTCATTTTCTTTTTTGCATGTATTTTTTTTATCTTCTATGTTTCCGGTTATTATGTATTTTTCCATGCTTTTTCTTTTTTTTTATTTTTGCTTTCACTTCATTGTTCCAACATCTGCTGCTTTTCCTATTTCAATTTATTTTTCTTGTCTCGCAAGTGTCTTTTGCTGTTTTGATTATTATTTCTTTGAAGTTATGCCAAATTACTTTTGATTTCTGCTCTTTTACTTCTTCAAATTTTTCCCCTAGCAGTTTCTCTATTTCCTCGTGGTATTTTTGCCTTGTTTCCAAGTCCCTGAGCTGCTCTGTCTGTATTTTCGTATACTGTTTTACAGTTTCCTTTATGATTAGTTTTTCTTCTATTTCCATTAATAATAGCTTGTGATCCGTTACTAGTTCTGCTTGTTTTCCGACCCATACATCTTTTACTTTTTCGTCATACGTTTTTGTGTATGTTATGTAAGTAGTCTATATACTTTTATGTTTTCCTTCCTGTGATTCGTATGTATATTGAGGTTCTTTTCCGTGGTTGTAGAATGCAGATAAGACGGAATACATATCGAAATTGGAATAAGTATGGTAAATGCATCATGGACTGATAACTTCATATTAAATTTTGTTTTCTGTCGGTATCAATTATTTTTCAATTTCTAGCTGTATTACAATTTTTAGTTCATTTCTAGACTTCAAATGAAATTTACTCAAAAGTTTTCTTATGCAACCTAATGGAAAAACCAATGTTAATATATTAAACAAACAATGCTTGTCCTAAAACACAAAAAGTTATTGTAAGGAAAACATATATGGTGTTTTTAAAATTCGTTGTGAACCATTGAACAACTTTTACTTAAAAACACATTACTTTTAGCGATTCTGTGTCGCAGAATACAATGATCAGCTTGATTGGTTGCCTAAATTCAGGAATTTTGATGATTTTTCTCTAAAATTAAAAATATTCATCAACAAATTATGATTTCTTATAAATATAGATCTAATTTCTACTATTTCTACTAATATTTCAGAATTGTTAAAAAATATTTTTCTTATGACTACAAAAAATTTTACTTTAATTTATTGTGTACGACATTTTCTATTTTATATTTCCAGTGCCTACAGCGTTTCCTTTTTATTTAAATTTTGAAGAGTACTTGAAAACGGAATAAAAAAACTCGTAATTATTCAACCAATCAAATCAAAGTAATGATTGATTGGTTGCAGAACTTCAGGCACGGTAACATGCTGAATTTAATGTTCTAATGCTAGTTATTTGCGTTTGAATTGCTTAGGATAAGTGACTTGATATAAAATGTTAATTCTTTACTGTGTGGCACACTACTGCAGCTATTGTCAGTCTAAATTTTCGAAATGGTTGATGAAAGTGTTAAATGGGTTGCCTATATTGTCATGTGGTCTTCAATCTCTATGTATTTAAATATTTAAATGTCTTGTCAATTTCAATATTTCTAATACTTATGCCTGTACATTATATTGTTGAATTACTCGCCCATTATCATTAATGCAGGAAAAGTGTTGCAGAAGCTCAGTGTTTAGTTGTGTAATGACTAAGAATTAATAGGTGAATTGCAAGGTTGGGTTAGTTTTCTACTAATCTAACTGCGTTAAAAGCATGCACAAACGAGGCTGCTACATCATGCAAAATAACATTAACAATTAGCTTAAATTATAATCAACAAGATGCTAGTGCAAACTAATTTTGGGGTTAGGCATCGGCGTTTACCTTTCGGGCACCGAGTACCCACAGAGATACAGCCTCTTTTGCACTTAATAGAGGTTGCAAACTGTTAGAAGATGATGCATACTCTATATCCTAAAAATCAGTCGTTAGTTAGGGTGAGCAATTAAGTTATGCAGATTTAAAACCAGATTCATTAAAAATAATGCTTACCTTTACTGTTTCTAATTCCTTTTGAGTTACTTCAAGCTGATGCAAGAGCTCAGGAACTGAGATTCGACTAGGATTTTCCGGTACCAACTCCACAACCTAAAAACCACATGGAAGTGGTACATGTGTACAAATTAATTATGCTCGATAGTACCTGCCTGTCCTGTTCTAATTTGCCAGCCTCGTGCCCTTGATTGTACATTTGCAAATAAGTCTCTTTATGTTTCCGCTCTTGTTCTTCTAGTTTTTTACAGGCCTCTTCTAATTGTTGTTCTAATTCCTTAATTCGCTCTCTAGCAGATTCTAAATCTGGTACAAGCTCCCAGTACCTAAAAAATATATTTATGAATTGTGATAACTTACATTTCGTTCAGTTACCTTGTATTAACTTCACTAAGCCTTTGTAACAACTCATCCACCTTGTCATTATGTTTTTGCTTCATTTGGTGACATTCTTCTTCGTGAGAACGTACCAATTCTTGCAGCCGGCGTTCATACTCAACCTCAAGCTTTTGGTGCTCTGATTGGGAATCCCTAGGCCCGAAATCAGCTGTGATAGCCTTATCCGCTGTTTCTACCGGAGTTTTCGCCTTGTAAGGCTGGAAATAATTACATTAAATCAGATTAAAACAGAAAATCACAAAGCTTACGGATAGACTGATGTCTTCCCCTATATTCACAGAATCTTTCGAATGGACAGAAGAATTAGTTAAGTCCTCATAATGGCCGGAATCTGCACAGGAACTCGTTTGCTCCACATTCAAGTGATTCACAATCGTACCGTCTGGAAAATCCGACTCGTCGATGTTAACTTCGCGTACTGTTACGGCATCGCTGCTAGAGTTTGATTTGTCCTCTGGCGAATTTAGAGCTGCTTTATACAGCCGCAACTCGACGACTTCCTTAGTTAACCTGAGGATGTCTGTGTCCTTCGTGTCGAGCTCCTTCTGCGTTTGGTGGAGGAGCTGCTTGAGTCGCTTCACTTGCTTGTGTGCTCTCTGTGTGGGTGTCAGGTAATCCTCACCAGTCGCCCCCGAATGCTCAGAACAATGGACCACATACCTGCAATATTGACATTTTTATTTCCCAAACAAAGATTGAAATGATTGATCTTAAGAAAACAACAAAACCAACATAAGGAAGCACGAACAAAGAGACTTTGAAAATAAAGAAAATCATCATCATCATCGTCGTCATAGTAATCCTCTTATACCTGAAGGTGTCGAGGTTTTGTCTTCACTTTGCTTTTCTTTTATTCATTCCACTTCACATTCCTTCTTTGTTTTTTTTTGTTTCCACAAAATTCCACCACCCCTTTCTGTTCTCGGCCATAATTTTTCCCCCTTCTCCGTAATAATTCTTCCACACTTTTATTCCACGTTTTCTTTGGTCGCCCTCTTCTATTCTTTCCTGTTTTCCTTGCTTCCCATACCTTCTTTACTTGCCTCTTCTTGTCCATCCTGAATAGGTGTCCTAACCATTTTAACTTCTTTTCTTCTATTTTATCTTTCAGGGCTTCCGTTTTAAGGTTTCCTCTAATTTTCTCATTTCCCTTTCTATTTGTTCTCCTGACTCCCGCAACCTTTCTCAGATATCTCATTTCGGCCGCTTGTAGTCTTTGTTCTTGTCTATCGTTCAACACCCAATTTTCAGCACCATATTGGTGTATATATTGTTTTGTTCATAGTCAACTTTGTTTTGGTAGATACTTCTTTTTTGTTCAGAAAGCTCTTATATAACGCATTGTATGTCCTTGTTGCTGCTTTAATTCGGTTCCTATTTCTTTTTCTTGCAGTCCTTTACTGTTTAATACTACTCCGAGATACTTGTACTCTTCCACTTGTTCTATACTATCTTCTACGATTTTAATATTTAGTTTTTCTTCTTTATTTGCAATAATCATCACCTTTCTTTTACCTTTATTTATTATTAAATTAAGCTTTTCTAGTGCCCTTGCTCATACATTCATGTTTCTTTCCAATTCCTTTCCGCTATTTGCAACAAGTACTACACTTTGCTAGTGCCTTCTCTATTATTTGCTGTATTGTAAATATGTGGTCGTGCACACTGTGTGCTGGTCTAAATCAACTCTGCTCATCTGCTAGCTGTTTTTCTAGGATTATCTCATATACCTTGATAGTCCAGTCGTTGAAGGTAAAAATATGCTATTACCTCAGAATTCTTTGAACCTTGATCGATTGACGTGAAATTTGGTGAGTGGTTAGGGGATGGCTCAAGGAGCAAAAGCGACATAGCGCCGATGTGCGCTTTTACCCTGAGAATGGATGCCACCCCTTCTCGGGGGTAGAAACTGTTCACTCAAAATAACCCCGGAAATGGATAGAGGGACAAATTCTAAGTAAAAAATGTTCTATATAATTTTTCCGATAGATTGATATTTTTCGAGCTATTCGCGATTGAAGACTTAGATTTTTCGTGATAAAAATGCATGTTTTCGGACGGTTTTTCGCAAATAAGAAGAAAACTTCACATTCTATCAAATAAGTTGCAATAACCAAAAATGAAGCTTAGAAAACAGCAAAGAGATTGGTTTGTTTATGAATGCTTTAGGTCTAAAATAAAAGAAGTTATGGCTCGTTGAAGAAGATTTTTTTTGCAACAACTTTGTTCGAAGTAATCAACGTTAATTAACGAAAAACCGATGCATTTTTCGGAAAAAACTTATAGAACATTTTTTGTAGTGATTGAAAATACCTTTAAAATGAGCACTGCTAAAAGCCGATTGCATCATAACTAAGCGAGTTACGATGCAAAAACGGTGGGTCACTCGAATTTTTGCAAAAAAAATGAGCGCTAAAACCCCAGCCATTCCACCAGAATTGATATTGACCATTATCCCTTTACAAATTACTTTACTTTAGTATTGCTCATGTAATCCAAAAGTTTTTCGACATGCTCAGACTTTGCATATTCAAAAAGTAAAGGGTTGAAGGGTTCGGGAGAGGTGGTCCGCGCACTATAATGCAAACTGCTAACATTTATATCTCCGTTATTTTTGTTCCTACAGAAATTTAAAAAAAAACTAAAATGTTCGTTAAGAAAAAATGCACATTTTTGTACTATATTATTTTTTACATTTTTTTCTTTAGTTTTAGGTATTTTCAAAATAAGGTATTTTTTTAAGAAATTTGAAAAGTACGTTTTCCATTTGCATCATTTTTTTTCGAAAAATACGCATTCTAGCCCGCCCAAACCTTTGGATTACATAAGTAATACTAAAATAAAGTAAATTTGTAAAGGGATAATGGTCAATATCAATTCTAGTGGAATGGCTGGGGTTTTATCGCTCATTTTTTTTCAAAAATTTGAGTGGCCTACCGTTTTTGCATCGTAACTCGCTTAGTTATGATGCAATCGGCTTTTAACAGTGCTCATTTTGAAGGTCTTTTCAATCACTACAAAAAATGTTCTATAAGTTTTTCCCGAAAAATGCATCGGTTTTTCGTTAATTACTTCGTTGGTTACTTCGAACCAAGTTGTTGCAAAAAAAATCTTCTTCAACGAGCCATAACTTCTTTTATTTTGGACCTAGAGCATTCATAAAAAACCCAATCTTTTTCCTGTTTTCTAAGCTTCATTTTTGGTTATTAGAACTTATTTGATAGAACGCGAAGTTTTTGACTTATTCGCGAAAAACCGTCCAAAAACATACATTTTTATCACGAAAAATTTAAGTTTTCAATCGCGAATGGCTCGAAAAATATCGATCTATCGAAAAATATATATTGAACATTTTTTACTTAGAATTTGTCCTTCTATTCATTTCCGGGGTTATTTTGAGTGAACAATTTCTACCCCCGAGAAGGGGTGGCATCCACTCTCAGGGTAAAAGCGCACATCGGCGCTATGTCACTTTTGCTCCTTGAGCCATCCCCTAACCACTCACCAAATTTCACGTCAATCGATCAAGGTTCAAAGAATTCGGAGCGGAAAACCTTCAACGACTGGACTATGAGGGCACTGCATAGCAGTGAGATTCCCCTGTAGTTGCTGCAGTTCTTTGTATATTGGCACTATAACGGCTGTACTCCATTCCTCTGGTATTATTTTCTGTCTCCAAGGTTTAGAATATTCAGGAGTTCTTTCTTTCCTCGCAGTCCTAGGTACTTAATAAGTTCTGCATCTACCTCATCCACCTCTGTTGCTTTACCTATTTTTAATTTCCCAATGGCTTCTTCAATTTATTTTTCTGTAATACTTTCTTCTTGGGCTTGTAGCACTTCTATTTCATTTATAACTTCTTCCGTTCGAGTTAGTGTATCACTTTGTTCGTAGCTTTCATTATTCAATAGCTCATAGAAGTGTTCTTCCCATCTCTTCATAATGTCCACCACGTTGATCAACAGCTTTCCATTTCTTCCTTTTATAGTTTTAACTGTATATTCTTTTTAGTTCCTCATATGCTTTAGTATCTTATAAAAGAGTTTCTGATTTTCCTTACTATTTTCTTCTAACTTTTGTCCAAATTCTTCCCATGTTTTTTGTTTAGCCTCTCTAACTAGTTCTTTTACTTTAATTCTCTGCTGTTTGTATCTATCATAGTCTTGCCAATTTTTGTGTTGTATATAAAGTTTCCACCTCTTTTTCTTTTCTTTTACCTCTTTTTTGATGTTCTCATTCCACCATTGTTTTTTTCCTCTCATCTCCTTTCTTTATTACTCCGCATACTTCTGCTGCTGCTTTCGTTATCGTTTGCTTAAACCTTTCCCATCTAGATTGTACAATTTCATTTTGTTCTACGTTATAGTTGTGTTCTATTTCATTTTCTACCGTTTCCATATATTTTTCTCTTATGTTTTCTTGTCTTAGTCTGTACGCCCTAGTTTTTTTCTTCACACTACCCTCCGCATATTCTCCTATCTCTTCTTGTCTTTTTCCCCCTTTGAATTTCGCTTCTAGGAAGTAGTGGTCGCTTTCGCAAATCCTCTTTTCACCCTGACATCCTTAATATCCTTTCTGTTTTCTTGCGGTATTATTACATAGTCTATGATTGACTTTTCGTTGCGCTGTGGTGCCTCCCTAGTTATTTTATGTATCTCCTTATGTTCAAAGAATGTGTTACATATTATCATATTGTTATCATTACAGAATTCAATCAATTTTTTTCCATTTGTAGTGACTTTTTGTTCTCCATGTTTTCCAATTACTTCCTGGCATTTCTTGTACTTACTCCTTTCCTACCTTAGCGTTGAAGTCTGCAACTAATATTAACCTTCCCTCGTATTCCTGTATTGCTTCTTGTAGTTCATTCCAGAATTTGTTTTTATTTTCTACCCTTTCATCTTCATTTGGTGCATACACGATAACTATTCTCAGTATATCATTTTTCTCTATATGGATCCTGACTTTTAAAAGCCTTTCATTTATAAATTCCCAGTTGTATATTTTATCGACCATATCCTTTCTCACTAAGCAGGCTACCCCTGCCCTTGCATTTTCGCCTTTCAGCACTCCTCCATATATTAATAGATGGTCGTTTCTCATTTCCTAGATTCCTGTTCCTTTTTTCTTCATTTCTGTTATGGCTAAAATTAAGTAACTCTTCTCATCCAATATTTCTACTAATTCCATTTCTTTTCCGTTGATACCTCTCACATTCCATGTTCCTATTTTCCACTCTGCTACCTCTGTCTGCTTTCTCTTTTTGTTTCCTACCCGTGCTTCGTATTTTTTGTTATTTGTATTGTCGTTTTGGGTATCACTTTTTGTGTCTGCGCTATTTCCTGTCCATCATCTGCTATTGTCATTCCCGTTTTCATAGCCTTGTTTGTTATTGTTCCCCTTATTTTTTGGTTCGTTAATAGTTTTTTGGAGCCTGTTCTTTTATTTTTAGGCTTCCTCCATCCTCGTTATACCATTCGTATTTGACATTGTTTATTTCTAGTTTTCGGTAACCTATTTTTGTCCAGTTTCCTTTGCCTTTTTCTTCCCTTGCTATCTTTTTTATTGCTGTCTGAATCAACTGTTCTTCTTTTGTTAGGCCATTCTCTATGTAGATCTCATTTCTTCCTAGTCTAGCCTTATTCTTCATGATGAAAGTTGCTATTCCTGCTCTTATTATTTTCCTTTCCTGTTGCTTGCCAACTGCGTTTGCCTTTTTTACTTTTGCTTGCACTTGTAGATTGTCCCACAGAAAGTTTTCTACTTCTTCTTCGGACGTACTCATTTTTGGTTCCCACCATTGTTTCTCTTCTTGCTCTCTTTCTCCTGACTTTCCAATTTAAACTTCAAAACTTCAATATCTTTGCGTAATTCAGCCTTTTCGTTTTTCCACTCTACTTCTCACTTGATTAGTTCCTCTTTGATTGCACGAATTCCTTCCCCGTATATCTTAACCACCTCGTTGTTAATTTTTATCTCGTTTCTTGTACTTTGTATTTCTGTCTTTATTTCTTTCATTTCCTTTCCCATTTCTTCTATCAATTTGTATAGCTTCTCCATGTCTTCCTCGCTTGTGTCAATCGATGTATTTTTATTTGCTTTTGCGATTGGGGATCTCTGTGTCGCCTCACTTCATTTAAAAGCCTCTATTTCAGCTGTTTCCTATTCTCTATCTTCTCTCTTCCTCTTTATATATTGTTCTAGGGAGCCTAAACTGTGTTTCCGCTCTATTTGTTTTCATTTTACTCTCATTTATTTTTACTTCAAATTTTGCGTAAAATTTTACACTTGGCAACGTCGCATTTATGTCTGTTGCAAACTTTCCTCTGTTAGCCTTGATTTGATTTCATAACCTCATTTCTATTATTCCTATTCACACGGCATCCTTTTTACGCTTATCTCGCGTCACTTTCACTATACTTCACTCCCTGGTCGTCTCTTTATTTCGCTTGTTTGACGTTTCCCTCTTATATTTTTTAGTAACAACTCTAAACTTGGTAATTTGTGGATCGCTATCGCACGCGATTGTTTACACTGCCACGTCTAAATAGAGAAAATAATGATGGCTAAATATGAAGTAAAAAGAACTAGAAAAAAACATACAAACCAACTATCTAAGCTCAAAGAATTAAAATAAAAAAGGGCAAGTACAATAGGAGGATGCAAAACTTAAAAGAATATGGAAGACTAACTACCATAACTTACTAAATAATGGATTACTACAAAGAATAATTGAAAATAGAAATCAAGAGAGAAGGAAAGAATCTTGACAAACAAGAAAGAGAGGCTACCAAGGTATTAGAAAGTGCAACATGTAATAACAAATCATCAAGATCTGATGATGTAGTGGTAGAGTTGCTGAAATGTGGAGGGCGCCCAAGTAGACATACAGATACATTACCTTATACAAAAAATATAGAAACATATAAGTATACGAAATAGAGAAGAAGAGTTCCAAATTATGGCGGTAAAAAGTATGGAAATCCACTATCAGCAACACTGTTCAACTTGCTTCTCAAGATTGTAATTAGAAAAAGAAAATAGAAAACAAGAAAAGTTTAGATATGGAAGCTGAATAATACCTGCAAAACAAAAGAAAGATAGTAAGAATCATGTCTGGTAGATTATAACGTAGTAGTATATGATAGGGGCATTAAGATTTCCTAAAAGGAGGAACAAAACTGATAGAGGGACAAATTATAAGGTTAGGGAAAAAGCAACTGATGGATTTAGACTTACTTTTTACTTCTTCCTGAGAATGTAGTGCCATTACGAGCTACACTAGCGTGATCACAGGACGCCACGCTTAAACCACTGGCAGTGCTGGCCACGCTATCCAAATCCCAGTCTCGGTAAGGGTGGTGTCGTGTATCTGGAGATGAAGGTGGTGTCCTTGGGAGGCCTGCCACTACTGCTTGTGGAGACTTTGGAGACGTCACTCGAGCATTCGCCAGTGACAGGGACTAAAAACGTTAAACGTAAATTAACTGTAAATGCAGGATGTTATATTTTCTCTTAGTATATAAGAGACATGATGAGAGGATCTGCGTAAGTTTCAAAAATTTAATAATTATTGCTGATAGCTATGTAATAGATGTTTGTTAAATCACCTACTCTGAATTAGATTTCTTTTATAAGAAAAAAAATATTAGTATAGGAACATTTTTTTGCCCAAACCTGGTAAAAATGTTGATGAAGTAACTCTATACAGACCTATAAGCCTACTTCCAATTATTTCGAAGGTATTTGATAAGTTAATATTAAGAAGACTAAAATTAACGATAGAGGAACGGCAACTGTTTCCTGATCATCAATTTGGATTTCGAAACGACCATGGACCAATAGAACAAACCCATCGTGTGGTTAAGATAATCAACCACGACAATGAAAGAAAGTGGTATGGTTGTGCGGTATTCCTTGATATAAGTCAAGCATTCGATAAAGTTTGGCATGAATTCTATGAATTACTCAGATCGTAACTAACCGACAGACATTTCTTAGTGCAAGAACATGATGTATTAACTGACCTACAACCTATATCATCTGGAGTACCTCGAGGGAGCGTTTTGGGTACCACCTTATATTTACTGTATACAGCTGATTTACCAAAATCCAAAGTAACCACAACTGTGACATTTGCAGATGACACAGTTGTAGGTACTTACTTCTCACCCTAATCCTATAAGTGCTACGAGGAACCTACAACACAATCTTGAAAAAATACAAACGTGGATGGAAAAGTTGAAAATGAAGGCAAATGAAGCTAAATTCGTACAAATAACGTTAACGAATAAAAGAGATAACTGCCCACCTGTAACCTTAAATGGAAAACAACTAAAGCACACAGGTCATGTAGATATCTTGGCATGCACCTCGATCTGCAAATAACATGGCAAAAGCACATATTTACCAAAAGGAAGCAGTTAGGACTAAAACCAAGACAAATATACTAGATGGCCAGTGGCAACTAACTATTGAAACAAATTACTAATATATAAAGCTGTCATAAAACCTATATAGACCTATGGAATTCAACTTTGGGAAATTGCCAGCAACAGCAACATCGAAATCATTCAACGTTTTCAAAACAAAATATAAATTACAGTAAATGCACCATGGTATGTTTCCAACATAGTGATTCAAAGTGACTTATGTGTACCCTTGGTCAAAGAAGAGATAATATGATATAGTGTTAAATACAATGAGAGAGTAGAAGTGCATCCAAATAAACTCGTTGAAAAACTAGACACAGCAGACGCATTAAGACGTTTAAAAATGTTTAAACCTTCAGACCTACCCGCCAAATTCGATTAATATTAATACTAGTGTTCATTATGGTAGTTAAATATTAGAACATATGTAGCGTATAAGTTAATGCACGCTAAGTATAGAAAGGAGGACACTCAAGGGAATGTTTTCCACATGTCAATTAAATATTTGTACGATAAAAAGAACTTATTGTCCACTTCGGACAGATTGTATGATAACTTAATCATTAAAAAAAAATTCATGAACATAATCAAATAAGTAGAGCTATGGTTTTTACTTTGTTATTAATGATAAGACGTTTGTATTTTCATCACTCTGACTAAGTAACAAACGACTTCCGGGATTGAACCCTGTCATGATTGAGATCAAAGAACTCAACGTTTCGCCCACTTTCGTAAGGGGGCTTCATCAGAAGGAAAAATCAAAACAGCACGGTAGAAGACAAGTGCATAAAAAAATTAAGACCAAACAACAAGGATGCTATCACAAAAGTGTTGCTTCACCTCTCTAATTCTCTGTATTTACCTAGAGGCTTTGGCCTTTTTTACACCTAAAAACATTTGAAAAAACAGACATTTTCCACTACTCAAGAGGTTCAAACTTCGAGGGCCTTGGGCAAACATTTTTTTAAAGTAGTGTAATGGCATTAGAAACACGACTGAAGAAATGCATTAAACTTAAACACATTTTTAATTCTTGTGGTCTGGCTGGGAACTTTTCAATCCACCCTCGTACCAAAAGCTATTAAGGGACTGATTAATTTTCCATTATCTATAGATATAACGTTCATTTTACGATTGTTTCCTAACTTTTAATGAAGTAGTCAAACTTGAGGCTACCAAAACACATCGTAGATCATTCTATATTTATATGCAAAACAAGTTATGACATATGGTGAATATAAGTTGTTTACTAAATTAAGTTATAATTATTAGTCTACTATTAGACAATTTATTTTAAGAGTACCTAATTGTATTTCAATATTAACATGCTCATTTGCTCGGATTAAACAGTATTCTTAATAATCAGCCATCAGATTTTCAACATAAAAAATTATAATGAAAGATTGTAAACTTCAAAATCTGAGAGAAGAGAAAAGTTTGCACAAACCGTGAGTGTGAGAAGGCGAGACATACATATGTAAAAGTAATATGAATGTAGGTTATTATTAACACTTGCTTACTATTTTATATTATGTGTAGACTATAACTTTATTATGGTCACTTCACATTGCATTCACAAGATCATAATAGTTATTTTTCCACTGCTGCTATCGTAAGTACGTTATTGTAATCTGGTTTGTAGGGAGGTAGATTGCTGTTACCGAGAAGGTGTTGGTTGCTATTGACAACGGGGTGTAAGCAACTCACTTCTGTCCCTTATGTCCAGGGTTGGCATGATTTTCCCCAGCCCAAAAAAACTCACCGGTTTTTTTCGGGTAAAACCCACCTGATAAAACTCGCGGGTTTTAGACTAAATGTGGGTTTTTTCAAAAACTGACAAAGGAAAGTATTTTAAAGCTGTAAGTGGCATCAATTTAATTTAATTTAATTTAATTTAATTTAATTTAATTTAATGTAATTTAATTTAATTTAATTTAATTCGCACTCAGCCAACAGCCGTTAGGCCAATTATAGGCGTCGCTGTGCAGTTATGAGGACTTCCAACCCCACTAACGACTGTCATGATGTTGTATGACCGCCGGGACCAACTTTTTTCCGTGATAGCCGTACCACGAGGCGCCGAGAGATGCAGCCGTGGAACTCCCATCCAAGTTCTGACCAGAGACAGCGTTGCTTAACTCTGCTGATCGAACGTGGACGCTTGTTCAAGCTACACCACTTGGGACCCTTCCATTAATAACAATTTCAGTATTTAATAAATCATGATTTTTCAAACTAGAGATTTTTGCAGTAACATTCGTTTTCGTGCCTTTTGAACCAGAAAAAGTGGTTTTCCAAATGGTGTCTGTCTATCTAGAGCTGTCTATCAGCCTGTCTGCGCCCTCTCTACAGCCCAGACGGTGTAATAATGAATCAGCCTGAAAATTGATATCAGCATTTCTGATATAAATTCAGAGATCCCAATGAGTTTTGGTTAAAATGGGTCAACCAGAAGTGGTACTTTACTTTTATATTTTTTCCGGTTTGCAGAGAAATTTTACAATTGCTTAATAAAAATTAAATTTCATAGAACAAGATCATATGGTATGCATTTATCTACAATTTTCTTTTGAATAGTTGTTTTGTAAAAAGTATAGTTTTTGGAAAAATTGCAAAATAAAATTTGTTCAAAGATTTTCTCAAGGCCCAAAAATTAATGAGAATATACACAGTGGGCAAATAAAAATATTTCAAACACTGATCAAATCTCAACTGGTTGGTCTATTAGATAGTCAATTCGACAGGCTTTTTAATGCTATATAATATGTTAATAGAAGCACATTACATAACTACAATACCGTTGGTTGAACCTCGTTAATAAAAATCAACGATTCCAGCTCGGTAGCGATTTAATAATTATTCATTTATGCAACCCATTATTTGATTTTAAGTACAAAGCAAAAACAAATAGTTACTCTGGAATCTTTGATTTTTATTAACCAAGTTCAAAGATGGTATTGTAGTTCTGTAACATGCTTCTATTAACATATTATGCAGCATTAAAAAGCCTGTCGAACTGACTATCTAATAGTTGTAAAATAATTCTAATAGACCAATCAGTTGACATTTGTTCAGTGTTTAAAAATTGATCGTTTTTTTTGTCCCACTATGTATATATTTTAAAAAGTTATTATATATTAGGTAATCAACTATAATTTTTGTCAATTTTTTTTTCAAGAAGTGTAGGTTTTAAGTTCGCAAAATTAAGTTTTTACAAGTAGTAAAAGAAAGTCGTGTGATTGCCACATCTAATTTTTTATACTGGGAAATTATTGAGTGATAGTGGACACTCCTTACTGCAAAACATAATTTGATAAACCGACTTTAAGTATATGTACAACCCCACTTACATGATTTACATGTGTAAAGAATGTTTACTTCTACATTTGTAAGTAAATTACCTTTTACTTAACAATAGAAATTAATATTCATTCAGATTTTTACACAAAATACCTAAATGCACCAAATAGTGAATTTATCTAAAACCCAAAAAACCCGAAAAAACCCAGTGGGCAGATAATTTCTGAAAAACCCCGGGTTTTTGCCAACCCTGCTTATGTCCCTAGAGAAGATAACAGCAGTTTTATCAGTTGACGCCCATTATATACAGGTTTTTGGTAGTTTATTCAAATGTCAGATAAATTAATCGTTAAAAATAAAAACAGATTTTTTTTGTTTACGCGTGTGTGCAAAAAATCTAATATGAAACTCAGACTTGCCAGCACTGACCCGGCGAGTGTGTAAAAATGTTAAAAATACGAGACACAAAGAGCCGAGTTTATCTAGTTTTTTTGAGGCTTGTTTCAATAAAACAAAGCGATCGAGTGTCATATAACAGTTTTGGTTTAGCAACATAAAAATGTTGAATACTACAAATATTGTTTGCCCAAATAAAGTGGGTAATTGTTGTTTCTATGGTAACCAAATACATAACAATTTTCTATTTCAATTCTAAGACCGTTATATTATACAACGGGTAATTGTTGTTGCAACAACCAATAAGTATGCGGTAAGTTGAACTTTCGCTTACAGATAATCAATCCAAAAATAAGTTGGTAGCAACACGATATGAACTTCTGATAGCTTGAAAAATATTTTTTGACATAATACAGGGTGATTTTTAAGTTGATTCTTTCCTTTTACCAGGATATAAAGCTTAAAAAAATAAGCATTTTTTTCATTTAGCACTTTTGCGAAATAACAAAACTAACAAAGGTACAGGGTGTTAAAGTTTCAAATTAAGAACTAAAATTACTTAACAAAAAATAAACTAAACTTAATCTAACTTAAATGATATGTTCAAAATTATCACCATTCGCTTCTACACATATGTTCCGCATATAAGAGCGATGCGGCAGCAGCATTTTGATGACACTCCCAGTAAATAATAAGTATATTCACTAATTCATTATTTTCATAAACATGAGCCATTATTATAGCAATAATATGAATAAAATTACAATGGAAAACTAGTTGACAGGCCATTGCTTGATAACAAAGATAAACAAAAATAAAATTGTCTAGCCGCCTTTGCGCCAAAGTTTAGTTTTTAATTTGAAACTTTAACACCCTGTACCTCGGTTAGTTTTGATATTTCGGAAAAGTGGTAAATGAAAAAAAAAAGGTTATTTCTTTAAGCTTTATATCCTGGTAAAAGGAAAGAATCAACTTATAAATCACCCTGTATAATACGAACATAGTCATGACTGAAGGTGCTTATCATGAAATTTATATTTTTATAACTATAACTATAATTTTGTGTGAGTGCATTTAGATAAGAGCCAAAAATAGCTTGAAAATAATGCATAGGACTCTATAAAAATTTTACATGATAAATTATACAGTGATATACAGGGTGTTCAAAAAATATACCGACAAACTTTTAGGGTTGGTAGGGGACATCAAAACAAACATTTTTTGTTTTATAAACATTTGTCCGAAAACGCTTCGTTTTCGAGATACTGGGTGTTAAAATTTGTAGAAAAAAACGCTTCAGCCGATTTTAATGAAATTTGCACAGTTCGTTGGTAACTTTATGGGGCATCTTTTGGATCTATTACAGTTCATACAGTAATTCCAGAGGCGCGCTCACGGAGCAACCTGTTAGTGTTTTTGCATAAAAAAATAACACGCAGTGGTTTTTTTGCAATGTTTAAACTGTTTAAGATGAAGCAACTAAAAACACAACTTTTTTTGACTTGAGGGTTTTGCATATTTTGCTTTGTTTTCGAGGAAAACAATTTTTTTACAAATTTTAACACCCTGTATCTCGAAAATGAAGCGTTTTTGGACATATATTTATAAAGCAAAAAAATGTTTGTTTTAATGTCCTCTACCACCCCTAAAAGTTTGTAGGTATATTTTTTAACACCCTGTATACCACTTGTAAGAAGTTAGCATGGCAAATCTACCAATCCTAGCAAACGTCAGTGGCACTGTAAGTCTATGTCAAATTCAATATTCGCAGGTTAGGTTTTGCTTCATTCTGTGTCAAAACTAAAACAAAACCTAACCTGCTAACCTTGAATTTGACATAGACTTACAGTGCCACCAACATAAACAGTGCCAACCTAAGAAAAAAAAATCACAATCGTTTATAGTCACCCGGTAGGTACATAAATTAAGCGTTTTCCCACGCGTCACAGAAAATATTTTATCTATTTTGGAAAGGAAAATACTTGTAAGGCAATTTTCTTAAAATACCTATTTACTTTTCCCTATAGCGAGAGAAATAATTACTTTTTCCCCTAGTGCGAAAAGTAATTGCTTTTATCACTACAATATTTACTATTCTTATTAGTGAGAACATGAATTTTATTTTCTATTTCAAATTAATGAGTCAAGTATAATAAAATAAATACAAATATTTTTTCTGAGTAAGTGGCTGACTTGACACCAACTTTAAATTCTAAAGAACTATTCTAAATAACACTTTTTGTGTATTTTGAAAAATAAGAGTACTTTATTCCTGAACCATTTTCATATTTTTGAACTTCCCTCGTATACGAAAGAAGATATTTAAATATTGGTAACTGATTTTTACTTCCTTTTACCGTAAAGGAAGTATTGGATTCACCCCAAAAATTCGAAATTGTGTTTTCAACAGATCTTCACGTTTTAGAGTCCCCTGATCCCAAAAAACATATTTTTTTTCATTGGTCTGTGTGTCTGTCTGTCTGTCTGTGTGTCTGTCTGTGAACAGAATATCTCAAAAACGAAAAGAGGTATGGCGTTGAAACTTCATATATAAGTTTTGTGTACTATGTAGATGAGACAGCAAGCTTTTTAAAAAAATCGCATAACCGGAAGTAGGTGTTTACTCTTGTAATTTTTTAGTTTTTTTCGATTTTTTCAAAAACGGCTCTAACGATTTTTTTCAAACTTTACATTTTTATTACATTTTTAATGTGCATTAACGTGAGATAGGTGATTTTCCAGTTGAATACTTCTAAAGTGGGTTTTTTTTGTTTTTTTTCTATTTTTTTTATTAACTCCTATTTTAAATAGAACACCCGGTATATTATTACATTTTTGAATTCTGCTTAAGATTTTAGAGAAAATTTGTCTCTTCAACTAACGCTCTATTTTGTACCGTTTTTGTAGAATTCGTAATTTTTGAAAATTTTTGACAAATGCTTAAAAATTAAAAATTAAATATTTAACTAATTATAAGATCACTGTAAAAGGAAGTTGTGTGAGTGTATCACACCAGATTTTTTAGTTTGAGAAGATGCTAGGACTTATGTTACAACATTTTCTAATAAATAGATAATTAAAAAACTTTCCATATGTGTCCAAGTTCATACTGGTCACTATATAAACATTGACTGCTTTGGGTTCATCGCCGATACAGTCGTTCATTGCAACAATCAGTAGAACTCGGCAGGCCGACTTTGAGAACTTAATTGCTCCACTGCTATAGCGTGTCCAGAACAATCAGTTGCCCTCAACAATATGTTGACTTTTCTCTAACATTTATTCATTCATTTGCAATTTAGGACTGTTCTGCAAATCTACATGGTGGCAGCTTTTATTAAAAAACAGAGTGCCGAAAGAAAACGCTCCACGTTTTAAACATATTGTTTATCTACCCCATGCATAATCCCCAAATTTAAATACAGTCTAAATCTCCATTACTGAGGTAATTACAGTTAATAATAATTATAATCCATTCAAATTTTTTGCATGAAGGTTGAACTTGCATTTGTGTTGTTAAGTTGGACATCAACAAAGCTGTAATTTTTATTTTGTTGTCTATGCTGTATAACCTCCAACAAATTTTTGTCATTTCGCAGAATGGAATATTGTTGCCAGATGGACTGCTTATTTTGATAGTTCATGTGAAGAAATATTTAAAATTTAAACTATTGTAAGACCTTCTATGTACTTAATTCAAAATCTCTTCAATTACACTATTACTGAAATTGGACACATACGTAAAAATGACTCAAGTTCCATTTTCTGTTTTGCTAAAAAATGGCAACTTTGCATTTGAAGGTGTTATGTCACTTTTTTAACCAAAATGCATTTGGTAACCATAACCTCAAATGTAAACCTCATTTAAACACAACAAAGAAATTTTACACAGTTAATTGGGAAAATTGTCATGGCCAACCTTCATGCAAAAAATATATGAACAGAGTATATATGTAAAGTGTTTTCCCTCGCCCACATGCGAAAGTGACACTTTCCACAGTCAGCAGCCACTAAAAATTACAATATCATTCACCAGGTCGTTATCATAACAAACGTGTTTGCACAATTCTCAATTATACAGTAGGCTAAATTTGCCATTTTAACCTAAAAATTACTGACATCGACTGACATTGTCAATTGAAAAAATGTGTTTTTGTGGCCGTTGAAAAAATGGCGTACATAATTCGCTCCAAAGCGTATCGAACGCTCGTGTTTTAAGTCACTCCGCTTTACTATGCTTCGCCTCAGTTCTTAAATAATACTCGCACGATATATGTCACTTTCGCGACTAGTTACGTAATATACTATATGTATAAACGACTATTGTGTGCTGAACGTGATGATAAAGTTTGCGAGTCAAACGTAGCTTCAGATCCTTTTAAAAGGTACTTCAAAATTTACTCGATAGGAAATGCAGAAAAATATAACATGGGAGTGCAAGGATCTATTTTAGATTATTCGATACCACCGAGACAAAACGTTTAATATAGTTCGGACATTTACAACCAATGCAAGAAGGCAGGTGGTCGAAGAATATTTAAGACTGACAACCACCAGAAAGAAGAAAACGGCGTCGGCCGTAATCAAACTCGCTATACATAATATACAGTGCCTTCAGAAATGATCGAACGTTTTTGAATGGCCATGGTTATACAACGTATGAATAATATGTTGGTGGCACTGTAAGTCTATGTCAAATTCGAGGTTAGCAGTTTAGGTTTTGCGTCAGTCTGCGTCAAAACTGACGCAAAGCCTAACCTGATAACCTCGAATTTGACATAGACTTACAGTGCCACCAACATATTATTCATACGTTGTATAACCATGACGATGCAAAAACGTTCGATCATTTCTGAAAGCACTCTATAAATACCGGGTGACCATAAATGATTGTGATTCTTTTTTTCTTAGGTTGGCACTGTTTATGTTGGAGGCACTGTAAGTCTGTATCAAATTCAATGTTCGCAGGTTAGGTTTTGCGTCATTCTGTGTCAAAATTGACGCAAAATCTAACCTGCTAACCTCGAACTTGACATAGACTTACAGTGCCACCAACATAAACAGTGCCAACCTAAGAAAAAAAATCACGAATCATTTATAGTCACCCGGTATAACATTGTCATTATATGTTTGCCATAATGTGTGATCGTTATATATTTAATAAAAAAGTAAATCTCACAGAAATAAATTCGCTTAGTGACTGCAAAAAACATTAATTTTTAATGTCCTATTGTCTTAAGTTTCGTCGTTGCATTATTACTTTGCATTGTTTGAAGTACAATCAGGTACAGAGCAATATTTTTATATCGAAACTTTTAACGTTCCTCTACAAATAATATTGTGCAAACTTCTGTGGATATTTCTCTATTTAAAAAATAATGTCATGTAAACACGAATAGGGTATTGTTACAATAGCAGTTTTGCATAGTTTCAGAGATCGTACTACAATACATGTGAAAACAAGGCTTAATTATCACAGATTATATATCTTATTCATAATTCTTACATAATAATCTACAATTTTAAACAGTGGAACTGTGCCATTTCCTCGAATGTATAAAAAAATTGCATCTGTATTTAAAATTCTAAAAATTAGTCATACAATCGAATAATTATTTATATAAAATTGGTAGTAAACAATAAATTCCTACACTATCTAGAAATCTCTACAGTTTTTTATAATGTTATCGTTCAATCTTGCAATTCAATAGACAAATCCAATGAGTCATTATTTCAAGATTTCAGAAACAATTGACAGCGAAGTGTATTTATAAAACTTCTGTATTGAGAAGTAAGAACACATTTCATAATACATTGATTGGCCTAGAAATCAGTCGAAGCATGCCAGAATTAAATGTATTGCTTCAACAATATATTCCAATGTTGCGTGCACGACTGCTCTGTTGAACCTAGTTTGAGTGTGAACATATTGCAATAATCCAATAATAAACGAATTTAACCTCAGCCAGAGTATTACCCGACGTTCTAAAGCAAATACTTTTGTGAAATTACAGATAAGAGCAAGTAGCAAATTTGATGTAGGTTTATGTAATCAACCAGAAGATAAAACCTGTGAAATCAATCATTTTGTAGATTTCTACAAAAATATGACAATTGCATGTAGATCTTTACGATGTCCATTCAGATTTTTAAAATTTAATAACCACCGGAGAGTTTAGCTCAAGGGTTAATTTTAATTTGACGAGGTGGGATTTCTTACTGCGTACATATGAACTTCAGTTGAAGTTTGTAAAAATTGTAGATCGAAAATTTGAGTTCAATTATATTTGCTAAGATAAATATTGCAACACAAGTAATTTATTTTGACAGGGAACAGGTAATGTTTATTTGTCACGTAACAGGGAGTGGACAGTTATCACAGGAAAGGGCCGATATCAAAAACAGTAGATTGTGATTGAATGGTTTTATAAAATTAGCAACAACATTCATTCCAAAACTTTAGACTGAACTTTTTAAAATTTCTGGAAAATTAAAAACCCCCTTCATAACTCCAAGGAATTTTTGCAGACGCGAGTTGTAGTTATACACTTTTATCTGTATATTTAACAAAGCTTATACTATAGCAAAACCTCAAACTGTGTTTGGCCTCGTAGCTTTATAATAGTAGATCGATTTTATTTTAAGCTATTTTTATATCCTTTCAAAAATGTGTTTATTGAAACAACAAAGATTTGAGTTTTCATACACTTGTAGCCCTCCGTTCGAACGTTTGTATAACAGTATTTTGATGTCGAACAATTGTACCATTTCACAGCTTGACAGCTTCGTAAATACGAACATGTCGATACGCATGAGTAGTATTCGGAAATAAATTACTTATCTAAACGATCGGTTGTGTGTTACGGTTTTTATATTTGTATCTATCCTTTATTTCGAGTGAGTGAAACAGCTTTGTACAATGACTTAGAATATCACACAGTTTTACAATTACATGCTTATTTAAGCAACTCGTAGCGTGGTACAAGGCAAACGACAATTTCTCAG